>CM035816.1:7957759-8567759 GCA_020458035.1 Magallana ariakensis | reverse complement strand
GATGCTTCCACACAAGTTACAGCTTTTCTGGCTGATCAGTTTCAGAGAAAAAGATTTTTAAAGATTGACTCCATATATTCTTGTGTAAAAATTTGACCTCCCCATTGTGGCCCCACCCTACCCCTGGGGATCATCATTTGAACAAACTTGAATCTACACTACCTGAGGATGCTTCCACACAAGTTACAGCTTTTCTGGCTGATCAGTTTCAGAGAAGAAGATTTTTAAAGATTTACTCATTATATTCCTTTGTAAAAATTTGACCCCCCCCCCATTGTGGCACCACCTTACCGCTGGGGATCATCATTTGAACAAACTTTAATCTACACTACCTGAGAATGCTTCCACAAAAGTTTCAGTTTTCCTGGCTGATCAGTTTCAAAGAAGAAGATTTTTAAAGAATTACTCTACATGTATTTATTCCTATGTAAAAATTCCACCCCCCCCCCACTGTGGCCCTACCCTTCCCCCGGGGGTCATGATTTGAACAATCTTTAATCTACGCTACCTGAGGATGCTTCCACACAAGTTTCAGCTTTTCTGGCCGAATGGTTTTTGAGAAGAAGATTTTTGAAAAATACCAACAAATTTTCAATGTTTTTTAATTATCTCCCCTTGAAAGAGGGCGTGGCCTTCATTTTAACAAACTTGAATCCCCTTAACCTAAGGATGCTTTGTGCCAAGTTTGGTTGAAATCGGCCCAGTGGTTCTGGAGAAGAAGTCAAAATTTTAAAAGTTTACCGACAGACAGACGGACGGACAGGCAGACGCCGGACAAAAAGTGATCAGAAAAGCTCACTTGAGCTTTCAGCTCAGGTGAGCTAAAAATTCTGATCTTATCAAAAAATCATCATTTTCTGATATCAGAAATTCCAATGCTTGATATAAAAAAAATACCTCAAAAATATTAAAAGGGCTCCCCATAATTTTTTGTAAGTCTTATTTTCTGATATCAAAAATTTAATTTTCTGATATCAGAAAATATTTTTATTTAAATCAAAAAATGATTTTCCGATATCAAGAATTGGATTTTTTTATATATAAAATGTCAATTTTTTGATATCACAAAATTAACTGTAATTCTTGATACCAAAAAATCTATTTTGTGATATCAGAAAATCATTTTTTATACCAGTATCAAGAATTCGATTTTGTGATTTCAAGAAATGATTTTCTGATATCACAAAAGATTTTTTGATATCAATAATGATTTTTTGATATTAATAATTTGAATTATTGATATCACATTTTTTGATATCAGAAAATTCCTCATAAATAATAAAATGATGCCTCATACCACTACTGGCTTTGAAAACCCCTGTCCATATGAAAATCCCCTGTCTTTCCCTGTCATCCCCTGTCATCCCCTGTACACCCTGTAATCCCCTGTCAGCCACTGTACACATCCCCTGTGTGCCACTGTAAGCCCCTGTCACCCCCTGTACGCCCCTGTCACCCACTGTAAGCCACTGTATTTCCCTGTGCATGCCCCTGACATCCCCTGTACGGTCTTTAACTGCTTGCTAAAGTAAAAAAAGTTTTTAATTATGTTTTCGGGTTTTCTTAAATGGCGGTATATATTTAGCAGTTTCTGATTCATATGGAAATATTGAAAGCAAGAAAAGATCTCATGGTTTAGACGGTGTTTGTTTTTCTTTGTATTTCATATAGGTCAATATTGCTACAAACGTGAATAATTCTGACTCAACATTAACACATATCAAGATAAATGCATGTATATATACCGATACACCACTTATTTTATTCCATGACCATGTTTTGTAATTTGTAAAAAAAAAAACATAATAACGTATAAGTGGATGATGAGTGCGGGAAATCTGCAACGTTCTGTTTCATGTAACCTGCCTGAGTTAAAGCACTTAATAACACAAATGATCAGAACGTGCATATAATCACACACCGATAGAAATGCTCACATATATTTTGACTGTTTTGCCTGGTGTAATGATGCATAGAGTAACATCGTTCGAATGAAATGCATTTTGATTCTATTTAGCAGGGAGTAATAAGTTAATATTTAAGTCATGTAAATCGCAATCGGTGATACAGTATTTGCTGTCTACCATTGTTTTTTCCCTGATAAATTATTAGAGAGAATAGGAGAGAGAGAAAGAGAGAGAGAGAGTTGATTTTTTAGGAGGTGGAATTAGTCCAGTCCTTTGACACTTTTAACTTTTATGAGGGTGCAATGTCCATGCATTATTGTATAGAATTGTCTTCATACATTTCATGAATAATTTAATACATGTATACAAATACCGGTAACGGGTAACGTAAAGACACGCATGCATGATCTTAAAACAATGTTCCGGGTTTTAGATTAGAAAAAATATCATACATTTATTAAAATTAAATATGAGAGCAATACGGTTTAATTCATATGAATGAGTCAAATGATGTTGTACGTCCAAATTTTAAGCTCTTTCCTTTTCTGGTTGGTATTCTTAGAATTGATAAATTAAAATAAAAGTTTTAAATTTCTGTTTTCTTTACTTGACAGACTGGGACAGAAACTCATAAGCGGCGTTTAAAAAACATATTGCATAATTGTTTAGCATTACCGAGCATTCAGATCTTAGGAAGTGTGTGTGTATATACAAGTACACGTGTGTCTGTCACCTCATTGTTCCCAACTTCGCTACCGTGCACTGCAAATTGTCAAGAAGGGCTGTGTACAGTAGCCATAATTATATAATCAGTGACCGACCATTCAGATCTTAGGAAGTGTGTGTATATACGTGTACACGCGTGTCTGTGATCTCATTTTCTCTACCTCGCTACTGTGCTCTGCAAATTGTCAAGAATGGCTGTGTACAATTAATAGCTATTATATAACCACTGACTGAGTGAAAAAATAATGTCAACATCCTCTCCTTTGTACACTGTAACTTCAATTAATTCTTTGATATGGTGTTAAATAAAACATTGGTGGATTAAAATTAATATGATCGCTATAAGTTAATCTAAATAATAATAAAGAATGGGGGGAAAAAATTAGGATTATATGTTAACTTAATTGGAAATTAATTCCCGAGTAAACTTTTAGTAACTTTTAATTCTTAATCAATGCAAAATCTCTCTCTCTCTCTCTCTCTCTCTCTCTCTCTCTCTCTCTCTCTCTCTCTCTCTCTCTCTCTCTCTCTCTCTCTGACCAGGGCTACGGAGATTTGTTCACTGCCAATAAATAACATTATCTTTTATATCTTCCACTTCGCAGTAAAAAGAAAATTGAAAAATAGATTTTAAAAATTATTAAATTGTTTATGAGAGTTAATCATCAGTTTAAATTAAATTGAACGGTCCAATAAGCCGCTCAAAAACATACAAGTATAAAAAAAAACATACTAAAATTATTTCTTACTAGGCAAACTTATAAGCTATTGAAACTTTATTTTGCTATTCGCGGGAAATTAATAATGGTATTATCAGGAACCTTGGCTATAAAAAAAGAAAGACTTAGTCTAGTCTATCGTATCATAAATGCTTACACTTGTACATTCTACATTCTGACTGATTTACTGGTCAGAATCATGGTTCCAGTGTGCAAATATTTGTTTATATACACAAAATCAAATTCTTAACACCATGTGCTGCGCTTGATCTTTGTAAAAATAATTCACGATACTTCTTACATATATTTTTCAAATATTACGGAGTAGTGATGTTCCCGACCGCTAAAGGACTAAATGCCCTAAAGGCTTTCACACCTACCGAAAATAATCCCCGCTCTCACCCGATATTTACCACGCGGTGAATCTCAAGCCTTTATAGTTGTTAGCATGATTATTTAGGTATCAATAAATTATTAATGAAAGCATATTATTTCTAAAATTAAGATAACAGTGTGTCTTGTGAGTCGGCGCTCTGTTGAGTGCAAAAATTGATTTATGGCTCAAACTATAGAACATACGAGTTTAATAATTGAACTAAGAAAAAATTATTGAAATTAAATAACAGAAAAAGCTGTTATAAACAGTCAAAAACCGTACAGGGGATGTCAGGGGCATGTACAGGGGAAAACAGTGGCTTACAGGGGATGACAGGGGCGTACAGGGGGTGACAGGGGCCGGTTTATTCCCACGTAGCTAAAATTCTGAAATTCTTATTCCCACCTAGCTAAAATTGTGATTTTTACACCTGAGTGAGCATTGAGTATAGTCTGTTTTAGGTGTAAACTACCTGTATAAAAATCACAATTAGATATTCTTGACAATATGGATTTACAAGGCTATAAAAATTTATATTTAAGTATTGAATGGTTTCATATTTATAAATTGAGTAAATAAAACAAAGTTTAAAAAAATTTAATGGTCATTAGAAATGCATTACTAAAGCATTGTAAACAATAACAATAGAAAAATTAAATTTGACCAATATCGTGACCATGCCCATTTAATGCAACTATGTCTGTTTACCTTCTCAATTTCAATTCAATTTCAACTCATTTATTCTCATATTGTATTAAACAACATAGAGAAAATATACAAAACAGACAATGTTATACATAAAGCAAGAGTGTATACTGTACACATCAACCTGGAGAGTTGACTCAATTATTTATAATATTGATAAATTTACATAAGTTATTAATAACAGCTAATTTTTTACATGAGAATAATTCAACAAATTTGAAAGCATTTGGTCGTCTAAAAAACATTGGTGGTAAATAGGCTTTTCTATATTCTTTTAAATCTGGACATTTCATAATATAATGATATTCATTGCCAATGTTATTTTTACATAAATTACAAAGTTGTTGATTTCTAGGTATATTGTTCCATCTGCCTGTCTCAATTGGCAGTTTATGATTGCTTGTTTTAAATCTAAGTAATGTAATAATATCATTCAATGAAGCACCAGAGATTATGTAATTTCTAGGTACAAAAATATCATTGGTAAATAAATTATAGAGCAATCCTTTACTAGATGCGTTACAATCAGATACCCATTTCTGTTTAAATTTATCAATCAAAGTTTGCTTAACAACATTTTAAATCCAATTTTCATTTTCTACATAATAATGTCAACCAAACATCATTAGCTTAGACCACATTCATGTAAAATATTCTGTATACATCACTCAAAAGAATGAAAATTTATTAATTTTATTAAAAATAAAATTTACCTAGATTAATCATAAACCAACCCTTTTTAATTGTTGAATTTTACATCTATTACATGAATTTAATTAATAATTTTTTATTTTTAACATAATATTTAAAAATGTGTCTGTTATTTTTTTCATTAAATTAAAAATGTACTTTAGGTCAATAATTGAACAGACTATAATTCACCTGTAATTAATTTCCTTTGATCTTTGACACCCTTACTTGTGCACCATTCCCACCTAGCTAAAATCAGTCATCCATAGAAAATTCAGAATTTTAGCTAAGTGGGAAGACACCCAGGGGCCTACAGTGGCAGACAGGGGATTATAGGGTGTACAGTGGCTGTGTACAGGGGCTGACAGGGGGTGCACAGAGGATGACAGGGAAAGCACCGGGGGTGACAGGGAAAGACAGGGGATTTTCATACGGACAGGGGTTTTTAGAGCCAGTAGTGTACAATACATGTATCATTTCATTTCCAAATAAATCTACAAAATACAATGTAAATACAATCGTATCAAATACATTTCATCAAGATACTCACACACATGTACAAAAAACAAACCTGTGTTTGAAAGGGATGATTGCTTTTTGATGACCTTGATACACTATAGCCAATTAAACAACTTATACTTGTATAACTATATATATGAAAACTATACTATAACTACGGGAAAAACAAAGTTGCTTGTAAATAAAATATAACTTACAGAAATTTATCCAACATTCTAGAAAAAGACAAATAATTATATTCACCTGCAAGGTAATTATTACATTTTATTACTTCTACATTGGACTAAATATAGATCAGGAATTTCCAGTATGCTGGGATTAGTGATCATCATTCCTGGGTGTCGTCCAATGAAATTTCGCGTTTCTCAATGTGTTTGGCTGTGACCTCAAAATAAATAAAAGTCAAAATGATGAGGTTTTCCTTGCTTCTTAACACTCTGTCTGCATGTATGTATAAATTGAAATTTAATCATATAATTTTTTTTTTTCCCCAATCAATCTGATGATATAGCAACCCTCGAAGTACAAGAACTTCTCGGGTAGCCAAATCATTGTATAGATCTCAAAAACAGCAATCATTCTATAATGTCCCTTTGATGAATAAATGTTAAAATTTACCATTATAGACAGTAACTACCATCATTAGATTGTTGAAAAAATGCCTACATGTAGCTGAAACAAATACCAGGTACATAAATTGTCCATACATCTCATAGATCGAGCGTCCTACAAAACAAGAGCCCAAAAGACTGACACAAACACTGTTTGAAATTTGTTAATACTGGGTAAACAACATCTGGAAAAAGTAAACATTCAAAATTTGATTAAAAAAAATCTTTATTTTCATTATTCCCACATCCTTCAACTTAAACTCACATGGCATCCAGAGCATACATCAATTATTAGTCATTGCTTTCACTGTCAAGGTTACCATCTGGTATCATTAATTAAAAGTGGTACACATACAAAAAATTTAAATCACAAGTATACAATATACTGTACTAGGAATAATGGAAGACATAAGGATGCATCAAGAGTTCCATTTATACAGTATGTGCATAAGGAATGTAGTTTCTAGTAAGAATAAATACTTATATTCCTAAATCGTTTCTACATCATAAACAATGGAGCAACAAATACGGTACATGCATGTACTTATTCTAAAATGTATAGAAAAATATTGCAAAAGATCAAAACAGTAACAACATATACATGTATATTACTTATTTCAAAATACTAAGTAGTACATGCATAGCAAAACATTATAAAGGACTTGTGTATAAAACAAACGTAAATATAAACAATTTTAAATACATGTACTAGTAATTAATCAATGCATATGTCAATTCAACATTAATTTTTGTACAATAAAAATACAGTAAAAACTATGAAGAGGGCATTAAATATGGACCCTCCTGGGCTAGACACTTACATGCATTGTTTCATTTCACATTTTTACTCCAGTACTACACTTGATACGATAAGGTAACACAAACAAAATAAGGCAGCAATGCAATTGCAAATTTTAAGTCAGCAAATCAATTATGGCAGTGATTAAGCATGAGAATTGGATGAATATGTATTTATGCATTCAGTTTGCATTTCAAAATTATTGGAGAAAGGACAATATTGATTTAATAACTTTAAATATCAAAGATAGTTAAGATCAGCTAAAATGTTTGGGTCAAGAAGTTCTACTAAGCAGATTATTCATAACTGCACAACTTGATAAATTTCGATGACTTTTAGCAAACACAGGAGGACATTTCACTTCTATATTCCCATTGGTTTCCATAAAAACCAGCACATAGAAATCCTCCGGGTCCTTTCAATCGAAAATCTTGTCCAGTGATGACATAATCTGGCAGCAAGTTGGAAAACTGAAATATGATGTCAATCTTAACATGAATACTGTAGCATTCCATAGATAGATAACAATTTAAAGTACAGTGAAACTCGCTTAGTTCGATGATGGATATAGGGAAATTACAAATAAAGCAAATATTTTTTTGTCCCTACATGAAGAACCGTATCAGTTTGAATAACATGACCTGTTTATCTACATGTACCTACCGGTGACCGTGTCATGGGAGGAATAGTGGGCGTAGCTAGAGAAACAACATCCATCAGTCCCTCTACAGAGTTCCCTAGAATCAGCAGGGCCAGTCTGCCTTTTCCATGCGGTGCAAGAGTCAAGAGTCCCATTCTACTGTCATCAAATTTACACTCCTCTAGGAAGAAGGTCCCTTCTACAAACCAGAGTCATGCATGAGTACATCCATATAACAGAATATTTGAGGATAAGAATAATGTTATGACAATAATTATGTTCATTTGATATTCATGCTCTGCCAAAAGGTACATTTGTATTCTAACATAAGAAGTCTAACATAAGAAGAAATGTACCTTGCTTCTTTGGTCTAAGCTTAATAAGAGTATGATCAAATCAATTTAGAGTAATATATGATGCAGCGTGATCTTACACTTCTTTTTTGAAAACCTTACAATCAAGTAATAATCGAACGCTCTGTGATGATTAGGAATGAAATGAAATCACCAGAGTAAAACGTACAGAAAAAGTCTTAGCAGCAAAATCATTTTGAGACCATTGTATGTATAACCAATTTGCCACATTTCATACCTTTTCTCTTTATTGGAATTTCTTCAAGAAAGCTGATTGTGACCAGGTTCTCCTCTTCTGATCCCAGAATGATCAAGTTCATGTCCTCTGATATTGTATAACGAAATGTAAAAAAAAAAAATACTTTCATAAAATTTTTTGATGAATTGTTAAAAAACCAGAATTAAAGAGTTTTCAATAACATTGACATGTAGTGAGCAGACACTGACCTACTGTGGTGGGGTCCACATCAATGTCCTTGATGATCTCTACAGTTGTGTCAGAAGTCAGCAGAAACAAGTTGGCTATATACACCGCCACTGCCTGCAGTCTCGCAGAGTCCTCGGGTCTACCTAGAGTTCCTGAACTCAGACAACAGTCAGAATTTGTACATTGTTTAATTTCATAGTACTGATAAATACATTGTACATGCAGTAAATGTATTTCAACACTTCAAAAACTTACCTATGATAATCACAAACTTGTGCTCAGCCACTCTCCTAGCTGGTCCATAGGTGGAACTATTTCTTCCTGTTAAAGACTTTTCGTCACAGATTTTCCAGTTTCCTGTCAGAAATTTACTCTCATCAATATTTATTTTGTGATGACTATCCAGTATTTTAAAAACCACACAAGCAAAAATATGTCAGAACTAAAAAAAAAAAAAAAAACAACTTCAAACTGGAGTTACCTTTCTTTAGACACACAAATATTTGGGAATCTCTTCCACCAGGCATTTCAACTTTTTTCCCATCTACCTAGTAAGTAAAATTCATAACATATCTGTGTCAAAATCATAGTATTCATATCTAAACTATAACACGGAAACTCATAATAAGGTTCACAATCTTTATGGATATCCCTGGAGGTATGTGTGGCACATGATATATACCTTCAATACTTTATGCCTATAATTGGTCTTCCTGTTTGGTGGTTCCTGTATGCTAAACCTTGCAACATTTACAGTTTGTAAGTTAATGGCATCTCTAGAAATACTCCCCTGCAACAGACAATACAAATTGGATTAATTCAATATACCCGGTATTAGATATGAAACTTCAGAAAATGTCACCTAATTGGGATTAAATCCTGGCATTTAAGTATTTCAAAGACAGTAAAATTGATAGAAGAAAATAAAATGCATACAAGGTATATACTTATACATCTTTACCTTAGTGTATAAAGATTACCTTAGTGTATAAAGATATCTTACTATAATTTTACTAGTTCTCATTGGAATACTTTGCTGCAATATTTGAATTCCATTCAGCCCATCCCCTAGAGCAGGGTTATAGGACACAAGTGTAAAGTTCCTGAGGTTCTCTCCGCTGTACTTATTTTCTCTCTCTTCACTGCAGTCTTTCTCTCCTTCAATGACTTGACACTGAGATAAACTCTCAGCAAATCTTGCATTAGTAAACTCTCTGATCTGTTGGTCATTAACTACACCCCCATCATTTGTTTCTCTGAAAATGTAAGCAATCTTTATTAAAACCTCTTTGTAAAAAAAAGTTATAGTAATAACATGAAATATATCATATAGTGATTGGATATAATCGGATTGGGCAATATGATGAACATCTGTATTACTAAACAATCCTATCAGGATTATGTGTTATAGATGTTACAATAAATACAGGATCACAAGGTCTTACTTTGTATCCCACCACCAATGCTCTTTCCCATTGATTTCCATGTAAGTGATGTTGGCTTTAATTTCTTTCATCAGACGATACATTCTGCGTACATAAAATGGATGAACAGTTCTGTCATCAGCACCGATTCTTGCCAAGATTGGAATATCCTGAAAATAGAACCAGATTGGTACAATTCTCCTACTTCTTAAAGGGGCATGGTCACGATTTTGGTCAAATTCTATTTTTCTTTTTTTATTATTTACAATGCTTAAGGAATGCATTTCCAATGACCAAATGAAATTGGAGAGTCAGTAGTGAAGTTTTGAGCAAGATACAGGGCTCACAATTCTTTGTCACGTAAACAAGGCTCGTGCCCTGTTTTTGTTTACATTAGTTCAATATAACGGTAAAAAATCATTTTCAAGCTGATTTTTCATATCTTTATTTATTTTAAGCATATATAAACAGATCCTATCGTTTACCACATTAACTTTTGGTCTTAAACTGGAGTTTTCACTTCAACGTTCAAAATGTAAACAAAAGCTTTGTTTAAAAATGCCTTACTGAAGAATTGTAAACGTTAAAATCGGGAAAATAATTTTTTACCAAAATCGTGACCATGCCCCTTTAATATAAACTAGAGACATTGTATCAAGAATAAATTTATAGTATATTCATTATTCATACAAGTATCTGACAAAGGATAATATGCTACAAAAATGTAAAATAACTACATAATGGGTATTTCATTTATTTATTTATTTATTTTTTTTTTAAAAACAATTTTTTTTTGTCTCGATCCCCTTCTCCCTTAGGTTTGTAATGTGGGCAAATTTAATAAGTTTAAAAAAGTATGATGTTAGCTAGTCTAAATGTCATATTAGTGTATTCAGGTTTAGCCAAAGAATCTGAAATATAAGTCAGGGTCAAATATTTTTGGTAGGGTTCAGCTATGTTTTATATAATCTAGTCATCTACTGTATGCAGGGAAATATTCGCGCCCGTTTTACTTTCACCACTTTCGCCCTCGTTGTCAGTGGGCGAATTTAAGACTGGGCAAATTTCAATGTCTCATATTATCTCTCTTTAAACACAACTGTGTCTGGGTGAATTCAAGACTGGGTGAAACTGTTTGCAAGTGTAGATGGGTGAAAATTACATGGGTGAAAATAACCCTGTATATAGTATATATGGTACAAGTCCTTATCTTAAAGGATAATTATGTTATGACTTGGATACCTGTAATATTTTTCAAATGATAAATGACCTTGAGTTTCAAAATAAGTCAAGTCAAACTATTTTTGCTAGACTTCACTCTTCTTTATATCATTTATCTATGTTTCAAGTTTGAAATCTTTCAGTCAAAGGGTGTTGAAGTTTTCTTCTGGACAAAATTTTAGATTTTTTCTTAATTTGTTAAGAAAAAAGTCAAGGTAAAAAATCTAACAACAGAAGTCCTTCTGTCAAAGAATATTTAGGAAACAACTTAGAATGGGTTTTTTTCTATTAATTTGACCTTGAAATAAAAATATTAGGTTAAGGTTAAACATCTTAATAGGATTCAGATAGGTTATATAACATCTATCTGTGATACAAGTTTAAAATCTGTGTATTTAAGGAATCTAATGTTATGGTCAGACAATATTTTTCAGAAAATCATTGACCTTGAGATACAAGATGGGTCAAGGTCATAAATTTTGGTGGCATGTCAAAGGGTATTAAAGTTACACTCTGGACAAAATTTGATAGAAGAAGAAGAGAAGAAGAAGAAGGAGAAGAAGACAGAAGAAAAACAATATCTCTCCACTTAAAAGGATTTCAAATAAATGACTTCAAACTTTACAAACCAACATCGAGTTGTTGTACAGTTCGAAGTGGAATAAACGTCAAGATTTATTTGTTCTACAGTACTTCCAAAGAGAATTGATAAATGGCGCATCATTGATTCTTTAATCAAGATTTTGAGAGAGAACAAAAACAGGTACATGTACCTGGTAATACCCATAAAGAATTAATATGCTGATGTCTAGTCAACTTGCCCTACAAACAATAAATGCAAAGTATCTAAACATCATACTTATCTGTAACTGAACTCATTACATAAACCAAAGGAATGAACTAGAAGAAATGGATAGGCAGCTCTGAACAGGGGCAAAGAAAGTTATACACTGATACAGCATGTATATATACATGTGATATATACTTTAATCATGTAAGTTACAACTCCTACATCTACAATTCTAAGGACCTTTAATAATAGTATCTGCAATGTTTAATTGTAGAATTTTTATAGATTTAACTTACTTTAATGTTTGTAATGTGTCTGTCAGCATCATTTTCTGCTATACAAGCCTCCAAGATAAATTTAACTGCTGGATCTACATGACTTGCTGATATATCATGCCTGTAAAATTCATATATTACATGTATTACCAAATTGGTTCATCCCTTTTCAGTTGCAGAAACCCTCTGTACAGTGTAACCTTATAAAATACTTTACTTTTGTGATCACTTCTTCAGAAAAAAATCTTAAGATACATTGTACCTTAGTTAACATGACAAGAACAGCCATCTAGTATACTAAGGTTTTTTTCTTTGTTGCCCATTCTAACTTGCAAAACATGGAAATGCATCCCCATCAAAGAAATAATATCCCCATCATTTATCACTGACAGTCAATTATTTTTGTCTCATTAGAAAACTGGCATTCATGAATTAATGATATTTATACAAAGAAGTAAAAAACAGAAATTTGATGCGACAAACAAGGCCTCTTCTAGTAATGAGATTTTCTACAGTTAAAACCAGATTTGGATCAAGATTAAACACATAATCATTTGTATAAGTCATAGTCATTAGAGTCTGGTTGTTTCAAGACTAATACCAGGCTGATTATAGGCTAATTATTGATATTAATACCAGTACATGTTCATACAGTACTATACAGCTTCTTTTTACCTGAAGAAAAGATTACTGTCTCCATATTCTTCTTTTTTGATCCACCCTGCCAGGGTGATCAATCCTAGACCCCTGTCTGGGTAGTGTGTGGCAAGGTGCCACGCCCCATGACCACCCATTGAATGACCTAAACATCAATAAGACATCATCTTCAACTTTAGGAGACATTCATCAGCTATTGAAAAATACAATACTGTGGTTTCATTAATATTCAAGGGTATCAATTTTCGTGGATAAAGTGAAAATCGCAGTTTCAAGGATACGTAAATTCGTGGCCAATGACCCTATTCAATACAAAATATTAGTAGAAACTGAACTTCAATGAACATTTAATTTCATGGATAAACTTAAGAACGAAATCCACGAAAATTGGTATTCAACGAATATTGATGAAACCACAGTATGCTAAAACATAAAAAAACATCAAATATCAAACTGGGTACTGTTGTATACCTGCATACACAACCCTATTTGGGTCTATCTTCTTTGGGACCCAGCTATGTTCCTGAACAAGTTTTGTCAATGCAAAGAGAGCAGAAATAGCAGTGAGAGCTCCAGGACCTTCCCAATTATGTGCACCATGTCTAAAAAAGGACAAATTTCAAAATTCAGAATTTTTAAAAAGTTTTTTTTTTAATTAACCCATTATTCAAGATTCTAGATACTAGTATTCCTTTAGCTACTGAATTATGTATTTGTGTCTTGCAACACTGTAACTTCCAAAATCATTTTGTGTCCATACCACATAAATCATTGATGCAATACTATATACCGGTACATGTATTACTTATTGGTAGGCTGGCATGTAATTAGGGCTATGTTTGAACATTGATTCATTATTAAAGTAATTTATCAATCCAATAAATTCATAATAAATTTTAAAGATGAGGGGGTTTAAAATGACTGCTGTAAACAAGTAACCATGTTTTACTGCATTGCATTATCCTAACATGTATTTAAAGTACATGTACAACTACATGTATTCATACCTGGTGGGAGCCAAGAGCCAGGCTTTGTCCACACCAAACACATACTCCTCACTCTCCATCCTTTTGTAACTATCTGCCTGGTTTTGTGGAGGGACAGTTGTTCCATGAAGTGTAAGCAGCACTGGACATGGATCTGTGTCACACTCCATGATGGGCTCCACAGCAGCTGCCTGCTGAACAGAACCATCATGATCCAAGAATGTAAAGAGAAAGGACTGCCCAGATCTCCTGCATCTAAATTCCAGTGGTATAGAATAAACTCCATCTGAAGTGATGATTTTTGCTACAAAGTTAAATTGGTCACAGTCTCCTGAGCTGATCTTTTCCTCCGTCTTTTTGAATTGGACTGGAATATGTGCAGTTTGTCCAGGTGCTATACTAAAAGGCCTTTCTATAGCTATTTCTACTTCCGTGCTGGTTATTTTAGTCACCTTGACCCACTTGGAATGATGATAGTTGGATATGGGAATGGAAATATACTGACTGAACAGGTGCCCACCAACTAAATCAGGGAGGAACTGTGGGGGTAAAACACGGACTGGGGTGGAATCAACTTGAAATACACACTTCTTTGTGGCAGTCACCTTTGTTCTCAAATGAACATAAAACGAATGAACTCCTCTTGAAAGATGAACACCAAACCAGAACTTTTCCCTATGATATACATCACTAGCTACAGGTATATCATCCACATACACAGTATGTAAGCCAAGACATTGGATAAGTATATTCTGGTCTCTCTCAGTCACATAAATATCGCCCACCATCCACCCTTGCCATTCTGTTATCCCCACTGATCCCAGAGAATTTATCAGTTCATTCCACTGAACTGAGGGAGAGATTTGAATACCATTATCAGCATTGTCTTGCTTGAAAGTTTTCCATTCTACAAGAGTGTCTTTAACAAGCTCTGAATAAAATTGTTCACCCTTCCTGTATCTGTATTTTGAAACATTATGAATTCCACCAAATGCTTCTAAGGGATCTCCATCCCACTCAATTTTTCCTATAACAAATGGGCCAATAAAACTCCAGTCATCAACATAGGTGCTTACAGGCCCTGCTAGTTTTGATGCTATCTTGAAACAAGTAGCTGCTTGGGAGGTTTTTGAATTTTTATCATATAAATCTCCTAGTACAGTCCACTTCTTCCAATCTTTAGGATTTTCCAGCAAAGCATCTACGTAACATGGCAAAGCTTTTGTGACCTACAATGAAATCCATGCACATTAAGCAACAATAGAACCATTGAAATACCGGTACAAGAAATAGTTTAGCAAAAGACTGACGATAGATTTCATGCAGGTTTCAGCAATTCATTGCATAACATTACATAAATGAAATCTCTATGATCAGCTGATGCTTGTTAATCTAAACATATATTTATATGAAATAGCTTAAACAAGCTATAATAGCCTGGTATAATATAATATTCCTGTTGAGATTGTATGATGTGTGTATGAATGTCATTGTGAAAAATTTATAAATTGCAAATAAAAAACCCAAAAACAAAACTATAACAGCTAAATTATTTAGTATATAGGTTGATTGATGTACCGTATTTTCCAGGGCATATGTCGACGTGGGGCATAGGCCGAATTGCTCATTTTCAGACAAAATTCAGCAAAAATCCTTAGACTAGCCGATCTGGGGGATAAGCCGATTTTCAATCGATGATTACTATAGTGAAAGTATGACCGCTAATTAAGGAAGTCATCGTATTCGGTTTTCAGAATTCGATGTAGAAAATCAAAAGAGTAATTAGAATTATCTAATTTTCTAAACATCTATATATTTTAACATGTTTAAACAATTTTTAAAAATATATCTGCGTTTTGTGGATGATTGGTCTCTTCCGTATTTAAACGTTGCGTATTGTAATTTTACATATAAATTGTAAATTGTATTGCAACACCAACCTCCGTGGTTCTGTCTGATAGACTAAGTATATTATTTTACCAAACATTTTATATTTTATCAATACGTTATTGCTAAATTTCATTTGATCAAGTTATACTTTGAAAGCTACGTATGGCGTCCATTAGCTCAACACATGGTTTCATATTCAAATAGAGTTATTCCCCATAATCGCTATGAATGAGAAAACGAAATACCACACAGAAAATATTTGATTTGTGTTCTTTTCCATTAATTAATTAAACAGTGACTTGCCGTTATGCAAAGAAGTTGTAATGCTAACAAACAGTCAATGCATTGAAGTGTAACGGTGTACACTACGTGCCCCCAGGCTGTTTTCAGTCATGCTCACGGACGCGGGTTTCACACCTTTGTATACACACGACACCAGAATATCGTTATTTCATCCAACAGGAAATTAATTGTAAAAAAAACACCAAAGTTTGATTTATTCTACACCCAAGACAAGTGATTTCCACGAACGCAAACATGAAAAAAATCCATCATTTTACATTCTACATGGTTTCGTTTTCTTTTTTACTACGCAATAATAGTTTCCAGGGTTCATACACGAACGCTTGGTAAAGTTAGTTTAAATAATGGATATGGAAAAAAAAGCAAGATTTTCTTTTGATTTGGATTGTAAAGAAATACCTCGTACATTTTATTACTCACGATCTCATTACAAAAATTATCAACGGGACAACTATCGAACAGTAGTTAAAACGGATGAAAAAAAACAAACCTCACAATAAACTGCTACAACAGTACAATGGATAAAAACAGTGGATTTTGTATATTACTGTTAAATTTTTTTAACTTTGAGCCTACGATAAGCCGATCCTGGGGGATAAGCCGGGGCTCGCTCATCGTTGAAAAAAAATACCGGCCTATGCCCCGGAAAATACGGTATATATACATGTATATATAACTAACTAATCAGATCAAGATGAAATTATAGGCCTATGCACCAACTGTGTCTTCAGATGTACCTTATTAGAGAGACGTAGATTATCCAGTGATCGTGGTGTGATCTTCTTTAGAGTACATGTTATCTTTTCTGACAATAGGTTTTTCTTTTCCTTCTCCAAAAATTCTTTTCCATGCTGTATAAAATCACATGAAAAACCATTGACAGATATGATGAAATAACACTACAGGCATCTGAATTTTTATCAATCAGTCGCTAATTAAGCCAAATATAAAAAAAAAAATCTACCTTCTCTATATATAAATACAAATATAAATGCATTTTAAATTAAATAGCCTAAATGCATGCGACTGATTGATAAAAATTCAGGTGCCTGTGATAACACTATCAGAAATGTTTGAAATAATTTCTATTTTTCTTGTAAGATGTTAACTAGCCAACTCAAATTATCTTAATATCCAGTCAGGACAATTATAAATGTGTTATTTCAAATTGTGTATGAAATAAGTAGGTAAGCTTAAACTTGGTGTAGAAATGTTCTCGATATTAAAAAATGAATAATGAGGAAAAATTTTAAACTTAACCAAAAGTCTACCTTTTCATCTTTTTTGGCTGCAAAACATAAATTTATTAACAAAACTAACAGATATACTCTACTGGCCATGTGTTTACAAAACTGAACATTCAACGCAGACAAGCAGACGTCTTTCTTTTTATCGCAAGTGGGGTGTGATGGAGTCATATTAAACTGTACGTTGTATCAAAATTTTTAAAAAATCAGTTTTAATTACAAATTACGGAGAGTTTGCAGGTTTTTGCAAATACAAAAGGCTCAAATAATAGTATTATAAATCCCTATTGTATTTACAAGATCAATACCCACCGCTTATGGTAATTTTAATACTTCACGAATAAAAATGGAACAATTTATCTTTTCTGTATAGGAATCAAAATCAAACAAACGTTTATCAACCATTTATAATTCAATAGATAAATAAAAGATTTACTAACTAAGAATATCATCCGATCGGCATCCAAGCAAACTTGTAAACTTTGGATTATTGGACTTGGACGTGTAACTGGGGATATCTTATCCAATATGTCGGGCCAGTCCAGGAATTCTTGGATAAAGAAAGGTATACTCCACAATTAAATCGTGACTTGATCTAACCCTAACCCTAACCCTGTTGAAAATGAAAAATCATATTTTTGACAACACCCATTCTAAAACCAGAGACAGATTACCATGATTACTGTAACTGTTATACTATAGTATATACGTCGCTGCTAAAACCTCACCCTGTCCCATACTTATAATAAATAACTAAATTTTGATTAACGCACAAACAAACTTACCTATAAAGTGCAATAGTGCATTTGTGAAAATAGGAGCAATATCGTTGTTATAGAACTATAACGGGATAGGAGAAATAAAGACAGACCAGACCAGGATTTGAACCCGGGCCCCCGAATCTCTAGTCAGGTGCTCTACCAACTGAGCTACCTGGCACCGGTATTCGAACCGGTGTGGTCCGTCATTATTTCTCCTATCCTATTACATTTGGTGCTGTGACCAACCTCTCTGATGGGGTACAGACGTCTCGGCCTAACGACACCTCGGCCCAGGGCGGTTGACACCTCGGCCCAGACGGGTCAGCCCAAATCTATTGACACCTCGGCCCATGTAAAAGACACCTCGGCCCAATGAAAATTTCGGTTAAAAATGTTTAAATTTAAAAAAACATTGGCAGATAATTACTGTATCTATTCATTTATGTGGTTATAATAGCGAGCGCAGTTCGCCGGCGCTCAGCGCCGACGCGAAGCGAGCTCTAACGGCAAGGTTTGTGTGAATAGAAAATTCGGACCAGTTGCACATTCATTTAACGGATTTTTTTGGCGTCAGTAAATCGGACCAGTAATGCATTGTTTTAATCGTCCCAGTAGTTCCCTGTAATCATGGCTATTTTTATCACTTCACATTCTCACGAGAATCAGCAAGACAATGAATCAAAACAATAACGATGTATTACGACATACAGTCAATGTTACCTCTAAAGTTCACCTCAGTACACTCTCAATCAAAAATAATCGAGTGACGTCACAAAGGTTTGCACATTGATCCAATAGATTTTTTCGGCGTCAGTAAATTTTGACCCACAATTCATAGTACCAATGGTTTCCAAGTCCTCACGTTCTCGCGAGAATCAAAGTAAAACTTTTGAGAAGTATATAAGATGTGTAATTTTAAGAACATCATGCCTTTAAGTAAATAAAACAGTATACTTTGCTTACTTTTATTTCTCAAGGGAGTTTTAAAGAGTCAGACGACACTTAAACGTGAACTTTGACGTCACAATAAGGGGAAATTACTCTAACTGAATTAAGTTATTGTAAATCTGCTGAAATTACCAAAATCCTCTCAAAATCTTGCAAAGCTAAAGAATGAGGACATTTCTTCAGATATAAGAAACAGATGTAACTTGCACTCATTTGGATGAATGCTCACATTTATTGTATTCATTATAATTACGGTAATTTCCAGGAACGTACACGTAGCATCGGTTTTTTTAAAAGGGGGTGGGGGGTGGATGACAGTCTTATCCAAAAAATCTTTACAAGCAAAAAGAAAAAGAATATAATTCTCAAAAATCTGAAAATTCTAATCCTTCAGCTCTTTAGTAGCAGTTCAATGGTTTCTTTATTTTCACTTCCATTTATTACATGCTCCCAATCCCAAGTTGGAGGAGGGGGGGGGAGGAGATACAGTGCAATGAACATTTATATTAAAATCTTTATTATTCAACAACATTGTATCTGAGATTAAATTATTGTTCTACTTATAAATAAATAAATAACAAATCTTATAACATATGAAATTTTATAAACTATAGATAATGGAAATGTACTGAAAAAATAGGTACTGGTACTGTACCAGTTATCGGCTAAGACAAGTTATCGGCTTAACTGAGAGTTCGGGGTAATGGCACGCGACTATCCGAGATTTTTTAATTCAGTCGTCTGTTTCGAATAAAGAAAAGTAAGTTTGCTTGAAAACTTTCTTGAATATGTTTTAAACATCAGTTTAAAAGAGCGTTGTTTACCGCTGATTTACATCTTTGCACTTTCAGCAGTGGGGGAAGTGACGTAAAAAGTTAAAAAATAGAATATTACCTCTTTGTGATACGTTATTATATCCCTTCTTTCATTTCACATATAATATTAATACATATAACATCTATAAACAAAAGGAAATCCCTAAATTTCGAGAGATTCATCGCGCAGTTGAACGCCTAATTGCACAAATATGTCTTGAATAGTGTACGATATTGTGTATTACCGTATGATAACAAACGAATAATTTTATAAGTTTTGATTATGTATCATAACATTTTGCAGAGTATAAAATCAACATGTACAGGGATTTTACATCGTTATTATCGCAAAGCCGATAACTGGTACAGTAAATCGTGAAAACTCTGCAAATTCGGGGCGTGCTAAAAAGCACAAAAACAAGATGTGTTGGGTTCTAAATAATGATATAATCTAACAGATGGATAAATAAGAAGTTCACCATTTAACGCATGTCAAGTGTTATCCAAAAATATCAAGAAATAAGGAAATACGAAAAGAAAACGTTAAATTTTAGCCGATAACTGGTACAGTGCCAGTATGTTTTATTTTATTTTGCAATCAAATTTATTTACGTTGTTAATTTTATTTTTATTGATTTATCATAATTCATTGTTTGATCACATGCTGCGCTCGCCCCAACGGTCGCACCTTGAAACATATTAATGCAGCTTCATCAATTTTCATTTCGTATGAACATTCTTTAATTTCATGCTACTTAAAAAGTACTAAATCTACGGTTAACGTTACACAGTAGCTGACGTGCAGAGCTGACCACAGGTGCGTAACTACGGTTTGTGTCTTTCAATTTCAATTTAGCTAAATATTTCTGATCAAAGTAATATAAGAATAATATATAGTTCATTAAGAAATACTTTTCTCTTATATTGGAAAACTGGGTTGTTCAATATCCACCAGGGTATAACGTTATGTCCCTTATATATCAACAATGATTCTTAAATCATTTGATAGACAGTCAAACCTATGTTCTTGTACTCATTAAGACCGTATTAATTCAGGAAAAAAAAAAAGGAAAAGAAATAGGATTACTTTTTTTATTGAACATAATAAATATTGAAAAATAAGTAGAAAACAAAATGTATGCATAGAAAACAAAAACATATACAAAGAAACATCGTCTATGTTCCATTGATTAGTTATCGTCTCATAATTAACTGCTCGTAATTAAATCCTCATTGTCACCCCTGACACGCGTTTGAGACTCCAAAGGAGACTGCCACATCCTCTTGTTTGTTTTACTATTAGCACTTAATTGTCGTCATTTTCATAATAATTAAATTTCTTATACAAGTATTTGATATGTAATATTTTAATAATTCCAACATATTTAATTACAAAACTATATATAAAAATTATATGTGTGTGTGTGTGTAACAAAATAAATTGTTATATTCAGTAGTATATTCTCACTATATAACTCTATATAGACGAATAGTCAATAATTGTAATGTTAGTTCGTCCAAAAAATATTGACCGCTCAATATTTTTTTAATGTTGACCGGCTAGGAATAATATCTAGAGAATATTCCCTCTATTTCAATTATTCGCCTCTGATTTGTTGATTCGTAAACGGTGACGTAAATAAACCTTCGCGACTCCAAAACAATGTGACGTCACAATAGGCAATCAGTCAAGGCAAGTAAACAACGGACGCGCAATGCGATGGTTTGTTATCATAACGGGAATATGGATTTGCGAATTATTGTGAAGTAAAATCAGGTAAAACATCTTTAGCCTAGTTCCTACAGACAGTGGAATATCACCAGTGACCTTTTGATGCCGACGATATTTTGGAAATGAACTTTGCGCAAAACTGAATTCGTGAACTCTATGTCGAGTCAAGAAAATTACGGCGATCTGTTTTCAAATCCTTTCTTGATATTTGGTTTGTTTCTTCATATAACAAAACAAATGTTGACTGTGTTTTCGTGCAACATTGATTATATTAGCCCCCTTGGGACGAATATATTGCCCTCCGCTTCGCGTCGGGCAATATTTCGTCCCTCGGGGGCTAATATAATCAATGTTGCCCTCAACCCCAGTCAATATTTGTATAATAAAAACATGAAAATCATTTTAATTTTATTTCAATTTTGCTTGAGCCGAGATGTCTTTTACGTGAGCCGAGGTGTCTCAAATCTTGGGCCGACCCGTCTTGGCCGAGGTGTCGTAGGGCCGAGGTGTCGTTGGGCTGACATGTCTGTATTTCTCTGGAACTGACAGGTTAACTCCTGACAGAGAAAGAGCCTGGGGTGATCTTCGAGTGCGAAGATCATTTTAGGGGGGAGGAATGTGATGGTCAGACCAGTTCAAATACATGCGCCAGATAGCTCAGTTGGTAGAGCACCTGACTAGAGAATTCAGGGGGCCCAGGATCAAATCCCAGTCTCATCCATCATTATTTCTCCTATCCCGATACAGAACATTGAGAACAGGGTGAATAGATTTTGATTATAAAATGAATTATTTTTTCATTTCTTACAGATGATCCTAAGCTTGTTTCTGGCAAGCAGAAAGATATATTTGAGGACATTCTGGAGGACCGCAGGCACTCCAGTGATGCAAAGTGGGCATGGCACACTCGAGATGTTCCTCTGTATAAATACAGCAAAGCTAGATCTCCAGAGGAGATAAAGAAACATGTCATACAAAGTGATAGAGTCAAATATGCCATAGAACAGGCAAGTGAATAGCCAGTATACCATATATATAATGGTTGTTTTTGCGATTATCTAATTTTCACTTTTTCGCGATCACTTTTACATCGCAAAATATTGAACATGCAGAAATCATATCATGTATTATTTTTTATAAGAAACTTTTTAAATTGCAAAAAATGACTGACGCAAAATAAAAATGTTACACATTTTCCCCATTTAGGCAAATTTTGTGTCACACAAAAAAAAACTGTATATGTATACAGTATATATATAAACATTTAGAGTTGATAACATGGTTTTTTGATTAAAAGTATTCATGATCAAAAAATTTTATGTGAGCCAATAGATTTAACAATTTTTTTTTTTTACATTTTAAGAATACAAATATTAAATTTGGTAATAAATTCCTTGATATCTAAATTAAAGCTATACACATGTTATATGCTATAATTTGCATCAATTTTGAATGACAGTGAAAACACACGTTTGTTTACTTATAAAAGTTATCTTTGTTCTTTAATTTACAATGGTTAATTCCATCTCGTTACAACAATATAGAATTTTAATTGTTTATTTTCCTGAAATGAAAGTAATGCCTTTTCATGAATATTGATAAAGGAAGAGCAAAATTGAACTCATTGTGCATTTCCACGGGAAATCAGGTGGCCGTCATTGTTTGCCTAATTACATATTCGTCTCGTTTTTGTAAATGTTTAACATTTGTTGATTTGAAATATATACATGTATTATGAGTTTAATACCTTTGTTATTCACAGTACCATTACTTTTGAATGTTTAAATAGGATAATACTCACACAAACTAAAAATAGCCCTTATTGGAAAACACATAAACCTACGTCATTTCTTAAGGGAAGTACATGTATATACATGTACATGCTCACACGCTTGTGTTTTTGCTTTCTTTTGTTCGTATTATAAATCATATATAGGACAAATTTATGCTATACTGAAAAAAATTATATCCTTTCCTTCGTAAAACAACAATTATGAAGGTGTTGACCCTTCACCAAGTTTTGTATGATAGTCTTAAATTAGCTGTCGATATCACATGATAGATTGATATTCATGAGGAGGCATTACTTTCCTGGCAGGAAAATAGATATTTTTTAAATTTGATATCTTTGTTATGTGATCGACTTGGGCATTATGATTAACAGCATAAAGGTAACTTTTGTAAGTAATCAAACATATGCATTTTCCCCGACATTCAAAATTGATGCAAATTATAGGGTGTATAGCTTTAAACAAACAGTCAACTTATTTCATCCTCGTCCAAAAACACCTTTTCTTTCAAACACAAATTACGATGAAAAATATGATTAACTTATTTTTATTTAATGAATCAAATTTTAAAAAATTTGTATATATATATATGAATTATCATTAATCCTTACTGTGCTTAATTTAATTTTTACTCTTTATATATGTGAATGGATAAAAAATGTATTATTTGGAGATCTCTATTTTGAGGGGTAGATGACAGTGTAAACTTAGAGCCAATTTAACAAGAGCTTGGGCTTTCGGTGAATGTTACTACCTAGTTTGCTCATCAGAAAAAGCTGTCAAATATTGACATCCTTTCTTCTAATTCCCCTAAGAGAAGCTCATTATTATTCATAGACTTTTAAAATCAGAAAGTTTTTTCCCCAAGAATTGCTCTGTTGTGTGAAATTGATGCTGTTCAATGCTGGATGAAGTCGGACAAGTGTCATTGAATTCAATTATTTCATATATATTAACCAGTGACTGGACAGTTAACCATAAGTAGACCCTGCCTTCATCAAATCGGAGTTTGTCATGAACTGCCCAAAGTCCAAGCTATTGTTAAATGGGCTCTAACACAGTGCTCTGGATTACAGGTCTGTGAAGAAAGTGGGTTGCCCATGGAGGAGATACACAAGCAAACGATGGAGATCCTGAATGAAATGGCCCACAATCTGAGCATCAATGCCATTAGGGGCTTCGCAGTGTTCCTTGTTAAAGTGATGAAGGCACTCTTCAGAAGAATCTACGTCAATGAAGAAGGCATTCAGAAGGTGAGAAGTTAATCAGGCAGTCATTTATCATATTTTCATTCATGAGAGAACTGTTTCCGATTGAATATACCCAGTAACCTTGGTTCATGAACTGTATTTTACATTTTGTTCATTAGTATTTTATCATTAAAACTTTAATTATGATTAGAAATGTAGCAATTGTTGTTTATAAAAGACAACCCTGCTTGTACAGTTCTTATATATTTAATGCTATAGATCCTGTAATTAAAATAAAACACTTTTACACATATTATCACAGTCACACAAATAATATTTAATAAACAAGTATCTGACTTACAAATACCAAAAATACAAGTAAAGGGACATAATCCATATAATCTTTTCCTCAGAATTTAATAGATTAAACTCAGAATATTTCACTTTATAAACATATTTCACATAATTCTAATCTTGTAAATTTACAGGAATTACCTTTATAAGAAATACAAATAAATTAAATGCCTTATTCATAGTTAAGACAATTAAATTAATAGAAAATATAACTTTTCAATAAGATTGTCAAAATGTTCTTATTACAAAAATAATACTTGTTAAATAGATATATATACCTAGAGTTTGCTTCATAGAACCTTAGAGGACAGGGATGGGACAGGGACACACACACTTGGCAAATGGTGATGGCCACACCCTCCTCTACTCACAAAACACACACATACACTTATCTTACACACAATATAATTTTAAATATAACACAATTTAAGATATTATTTACTAAGTTTAATACATGTAATTATTTTTAAAAGTTATAATTAAACACTCAATTAGCCTTTTTGGTTTAAAATAGATGTACTTAAATAACTAACATATTTACGAATAGCCAACTTCCACAGATACTATTTATGAATACTCCTCCTTCAAGGTCTAATCAATAATAATAATGCCGCCCAGAACATCACTTCCCTCCAAAAATCACCTGGCCAGAATACTGCCCAAACAGGTTTAGATCCAAAATAGAACACAAACCAAACTCGACCCAAATACATGTATAAACTCAGGGCAAGTATCAAAGGTTAAAAAATACCATATTGTACTGAAATGCAAAAGTAATGAAACAAACATATTTATTAACAAATTAATTGATTAAAACACATATATAACAGAAATAAATCTTGAATTGTTGTTTGTTGAAAATGAATTTAGTGCAAGGATTGTGTATTTGGGTTATCATGACTGAAACTATTTCCCAGATAGCAGGACGTCATTGGACCTTTGTTGGGCCAACAATGCTCCTTATGTTGGGCCACTGTATGCATTTAACATTGGGCCAGCGGCAATTTGCTCATCGGCCCTTAATCAGACCAACTTGTTGGCTTATTGTTGGGCCAATGTAACAGACAATATTGGGCCATTGTTGGGCCACTGTATTCTTTTAATTTGGGCAAACGTCACTTTTGTATGGTTGGGCCATTGTAAGCAATTAACATTGGGCCAACCGCAATTTGCTCATCGGCCCTTAATCGGACCAACTTGTTGTCTTATTGTTGGGCCAATGAAACGAACAATATTGGGCCATTGTTGGACCACTGTATGCTTTTAATATAAGACAAAAAATACCTAAGCAAAAAGAAAAGAGTAAAATATAACTACATTGTAACATATTTTATTGCTCATGAATGCACTTCATGAAGAAAACATTTATAAAAAAAACAAGTAGTTAATGTTCACTTGTAGTAATACATGAATGGTTTTATCCCTGCTCTGATGTGAATGCACAAGTTCAGTAAACTTAAGATATCAATAAGCAAGTCTAAAAAAACAAAGAGGGTAAAACCACAGGTATGCCATAGTATTTTTCAAAATATTAAAAATTATGCACTGCCACTTTCCATCTGCTCCCTCTATCTCGAGTCTCCTTCTTCCTTCTTTTCTTCTTTGCGACAGTGCCCGTTACTTCCTTCCCCCTCTCTTTGGCATATCTTTCCCATTGATATTGTCATACTTGCCAACCTCCAACATGTGAAAATCTGGTCATGACCAGATTTGGAAAGTAAAAAATCTGGTCATAGCGCGTAACAACATTCACGACATATTTACCATGCATTTCAAAGGTATATACAATAGAAATATGTGTTGAAAAGTATGTGTAACATTTTATTGCAAAGAAGCATTGTAACTAACAGTTGCTGATTTTGAAATTTGTAAAATGATCTGACACAGAAAATGGTAGGTTGTGTTCAGCTAAAAAAAATGCAAAAAGAGTTTCTGCTACATTAACCTTGCTTTTGAACTCTGAAAACGATGGCATGAAAATTATAAGTGACTTGGAAGACTGTTTTGTGTATTAAAAAGCAGTTTTACATGACTTAGGGTTTTTTAATGATTAGTCAGATCGATCCAATATTCAAATGTGCGTTACACAGAAAACAGAAAGCCTCGTTTTGTACTCGATTACTCTGTTTTAACCATGGGAATTCATTTTCCACATAAGTTAATAGGTACAAAAATATCGTTTTCTTTTTGTTGGTTTTGATTCTGCTGGCCCCGATGAAGACCTTTTATTATTGGAAGCTATCGCACTTAATGATTTAAGCCCTCGATTTGTCAAAACAACTCACGATAACAATTAACACTTTCCTGAACTGAACACTTATCTTTTATAGCCATCGGCATTGTTTACGTAAATCCAAGCTGAGCTTGGGTTCATAACTGGAAATCAAACGCGCAACGTAATTTACGAACCAAATCCGGAAATCGGGAGATTTTCGGGTTGTTCGACAAAAATCGGGTGAAAAGCATGACCCGCCGGGTCATAAAAAATAATCGGGTGAAGGGTCGAAAAATCGGGTGTGACCCGATGAAATCGGGTCAGTTGGCAAGTATGGATATTGTTCTCAATGTCCTTTGTTTATAGAATCAGCCGTTGCTCTGTTTTTTCAAACAATCTCTAAAACTGTAGTATTTAGTATTTAAAAACATTTGTTACTTTTCTCAGTAAAGAGTAAACATACATTACGATTAAATTTATAAGTACATGTATATCACTATATGTTTAAGCTTTCAAATAAGAATTTAACAAGAATAACAAGTCATTGAGTTTACATCATTCTGGGTAAAGTAAAGATGTTTATACCAAAATAACTGGTAAATAACCTTTTAAATTCTACTTACTTTCAATGACTGTCCTTTAAGATAATCCTTGGAGGAAAAGTTTTTCCCTTTCCCATAAATACTTACGATTTAGATTCAGATATGCAAGGTATCGGTCTTATTACTTTCATGTCATGTTGTTTACCCATGATGCTTAGCCAGATTCATGACATTGGGCCAACCCAGGGCCGATGTCAACCCCACAACAAATACTCTCTCTAACTACAAGAGTTTTATGATATTATGCCAACAGTTAGCCCAACATTGGCCCCATAATACATAACCAACTATCAATATTTCATGTTGGACCACCGTTGGCCAAATAAAGATAACCCAACGGCGATAATACAACCATATCGTGAGATTGGGCCAACGATGTGCTGCTATCTGGGTTTACCCTATCTATAATAACTTATTGTGATACATAAAAAATGAAAAGTCCATTTATAAGGTACCACCATGTTTTTGTTCTTGTTTTAATAACCAGATTTTGTTTGGATCACAGGTTCACAGTACAATCAAGGAATACCCGGTCCTGATCATGCCTACACACCGGAGTTACTTTGACTTTCTGCTCGTCTCATTTGTTTTCTTCGCCTATGAGCTTCCATTACCTGTTATTGCTGCAGCCATGGGTATGTGTATGAACGCCTTTACAATAGTTATGAAAAATTTTTTGAAATGCTATATGCAATGAAGGAAAATGTTGCCGTGACTTATGTGGAGGTGTCGTGAGAGACAGCTCTACTTTAAAGTATACTCTTTTAACGAGCCGTTTTGTTAGATTACATATAAGTACTTCCATGAAAACCTTTTTATATTACCGGTATTTTATAATTTTTCTTTACCTTTTATTACATATTTTGTCTTATGAACTTTGAAAACCTCCTAGTATCATTTCAAGATCTTTAGGTACCCTTTATAATAAATATTTTATCTTATGCATTGAGATTCTAATTTTTTATATTCAGACTTCAGCAGTATGAAGTTTTTTGGCTGGTTGTTAAGGAATTGCGGAGCATTCTACATCCGTCGTAGTTTCGGGGACGACCAGCTGTACTGGGCGGTGTTCACAGAGTATGTGCAGACCCAGATTTGTAACGGAGATCACCCAGTCGAGTTCTATGTGGAGGGTACTCGCAGTCGAACACTCAAATCCTATTCTCCAAAGTTTGGTATGTTAGTGTAGTGCCTATAAATGCTATGTACCTGGTATATGACATCTTCATGAACCTTACCAGTAGTAAAATTCTAAATCCAATTTGTTTGAAAAAAACTTTCAAGAATGTATATTGATTTTTTAAAACTTTAATGCAGTTCCATTGTGAGAATTATTAGTCAGGTTATTTTTCATAACTGCTGTATGATTTAATTAACAAGGACGTTAAAAATATGAAGGTGTGTTTAATTGTCACCCTTTTTTAATAAGATGACTATTCACCGTACCTGAGTGAATATTACGTCACCACATAAAAACACTTGCTAACAATGCACAATACAATAAACAAAACACCCACTTATAGTTCTAGTAAACTAATCACATTAGAAGGTGTGTTAGATTTCTGACCTACAGGTAAAGGATGCATGCTAACAATGCACAATACAATAAACAAAACTCCCACTTATAGTTCTAGTACACGAAATACACTAGAAGGAGTGTTAGATTACTGTCTTTTTATTTAAAAGTATATGCAGTACATGTACATGCACTTTTAAATCATGTACTGCCTTTGTTAACCGGATCATTTATAATATTACGTTTACAAAGATCATAATTTAATACACAGTTATGTCTCAGCTTTGTATGAATAATGTAGGTACACCGTTTACCAAAAGAAAAATAAATAGTGGGTTTCTTAACATTAGGCATATGTTTGCAAAACAAATTGATTGAGGTGGCTGTTCTGGCTTCTATATTTAGTGAATTCCACTGATTGACGGCATTGGGTACAAATGATTTTTTTTAGAAAATATATACTGTTGTGTACATCATTCAGATTAGGAACAGTAAGCTCACATGTACTCACTGGTTTTAATTAACAGTTGAGGATCATTATTGAGCCAATTTTTATTCTCTTTACAGGTATGCTCTCAGCCTCCTTAGAGCCCTATTTCAAGGCCCACATTCCTGATATTATGGTGTTCCCAGTCAGCATAAGCTATGACAAGGTTCTAGAAGAGACTCTGTATGCATACGAACTACTTGGTGTTCCTAAACCCAAAGAATCAACAGGGGTCAGTGCTGGTCCAGTAATCAATATCCACAAAAATATGCTCCGCAAACCTTTACTAAACATCAACAAAGAACAAAAATTGGCCATAATGAATTTAAATGATTCCACAGTATGAAAATATCAAAACCTCACGTTTTTTTTTTCTAGCATGTAATGAACATCATTAATGAAACATATATGTACTGGATGTAGTTCCCTTGCAGTATGTACGTGTGTGTATATACATGTAGTAATGTACAGGCAGGTTGATTTCATTTGTTTTGTGTATTTTACAGGCTTTATTAAAGGCAAGAAATATTTTAAATGAAGATTTTGGAAACGTTCATATGTACTTTGGAGAGCCCATCTCAATTAGACAATACACAACAGGAAAAATTGACAGAAGTGTTCATAGTTTAGCTCCAAGGCAAGTGCTACCGAATGAACTCCTTTGAATTTTGTTCATGAACATCACAAATGTCATGTCCTGAGCAAACTATAGTTGTTGGATTGGGCTTTTTCCTTTCTCAAGTATTTTCTTTGCTTTCAGTAACAACAGTTATGAAAGTTAGATAAGCTCACTATATTCAAATAATGCACAAGTTCATCATTGTTATCCATTTGTAAAAGTTAGATGAAGAAAAAATAAACAATTTATATAATATTTTGAATAGGAAACTATGTGTAACATGAGGGTACTGTAAATGCAACTCGATAGAACTTAAACAAGCATTTTACCAAAATGTATGGCCACAGAGCCATTTGATGTTATAAGCAATGTACGTGAAAATTATACAATTGACACAATGACAGTTATTAACAAAATCAAAGATTAAAGTTTTATAGAAAATCATTGCTATATTTAAAAATCTGCTTCTTTTTTAGATACATAGCAAGTCTGTCCAAGGAGGAAACAGAACTCCTCAAAACCCTGGGCTATGACGTGGTCATGAAGCACCTCAAACTCATGGTTATCTCCCCCTGGTCCCTGATCGCCTCTGTCCTGGTGCAGAACAAAGAGGGCATCACGGTCAAACAGCTGACCAGGGAGGTGGAGTGGATCAAGAGGCAGGCCTTCAACCTAGGGGCGTATATTGATTGGCCAGGTAGAGATTGGGTCTAACAAGCTTTTGAAGTAGTGCACACATCCAGTTGTACCTCATGTGTAAAGACCATTCACACTCACATTTCACTTCACATGAATTTTTTATAAATTTCTCGAGTAAAATGTTTTGTGCCATGTTTCACAAATTTTTCATTTGAATTCATTATAGAATTTTCAAATGAAATTAATGATAATATGAGGGACAATTGCTTAAATTCATTTTTATATTGGAAATTGTTTGTTTAAAGTAAAACAGAATATCAGTGATATATTATTAATTTTTTTTATAAGTTTCACATTTACACGTCAATAAAAACTATACTCATTGATCAGAATGGAGATTTACACAAACAATCTGACAAATGTTTTTTTTTCTCTGCTGCAGGCAATGAGACAGCAGATGACATCATCAGAAGTGCTCTGTTTCTGCACAAGAACTTTGTTCAGGTGACCCCAGAGGATGTGATTCATCTGGTTTCTGTGGCAGCACCGCATCAGAAGGGTCAGGATGAACTGATGCAGTCCGCCGCCCAACACATGGTCCTCACTCTCTACAGAAATCAACTCATGCATGTCTTCGTCCGAATTGCTATGGTTACCATCAGTATTAATGCTTGTCCAAATGATACTCTGGATATAGGTCAGCAGATTTTTCTTCTTTTGCATGATTTAACATTCACATTTTCAAAAAAGAATGTGAATTTTTAATTAATGGATAAAGAAAACACGAGCAAATATATTTATTTACAAGTATGTAGTCATGTTAAAAGATTTGGTCACAAACATCCATGCACAGGCTAATTGTATTCAGTGCGTTGATGCGCTTGCGCAACAGATTTTGTTTGAAAATTAAATTATTGATTATACAATTTTATTATAATCGGGCACAATGTTTCACTCTGCCAGAATGAGTAGTGAACAACAATGTTAGTTGATGCACAAAGCTAGCTGATGTTAAAATATTTCTTGCAAAAAATGAGATGTACTATAATAATAATTATTATAGTATAGAAAATTATCATATTATTAAAATAGATATTTCAAAGTCAGATATCTTTAATTGCCATCTGTGCCATGAACCACCATCCACGCGGAGAAATCGTATCCTGGATAAGTATTCATTTATCATGTAATAGCTAGGGTATGGGTTCTGGAGAGGGAAACGTAATATTATTTGGTTATCCTGTGCGAGGCCAGACTGATAAAAAAAAAATCTTGAGAAGTAATAAAAAAAAGAAGGAAAATTCCCAAATCCTCTAAAAATTCTAATCCCTGGGGGGGAGGGGGTGGTTGTTGACGACGCATACATATAAGTTAACTTCAATTTCACTGCATCACCCACGGGTGATCGCGTCTTTTACTTATCACATACTTATATGATAAGTAAAGGACGTGATCACCTATTAAAGAAAAGCTAGTGAAATTGTAACAAGGAATTTTTTAGGGTATCCGACGATGATTTCACTGTTACTGTACTTTTTTTCACTTCACCACACCCCACCCCCACCCCGATGCTACGTGTCTGAGTACCTTGCATTAATATTTTTTTTAAATTGGCACAAAGTTCTCACTTGATAAATAACAATATATCGAGAACAGGTGCTGGAAAAATTAAACTTGTAGAAAATGTCTGTACAAGTCATTGGCCTTCTGGACATAAACCTTATAATATCAATTGCTCAGACGATGCTTAGCCCTTTGTAAACATATATTTGACACCATTCATATTAAGGACAGTATGGACAAGTCTTGCACTTAGCTATACATGTAAATTTACATACTGGGCGGCCCAATACCCCGGTTTAAATAATGTTTTGGCCAGTTGGGCTATTGGGTCAACAAGTCCAATTTCCAGACGATTATACATGTATAGCCCTATTATTGACAAATACAGACAGTATGTGTTTGTGAAACACTGATACCCAGTATGGCATTTTATGGCCAAGATTAGTCTTACAAGTTAGAGTAGACTAGAATCCAGGATCAATGATGTATTAAAGATTAAAAATATTATAAGGTGATGTCCGAATGAAATAAAAAAAACTATAACCCCTAAAGTTATAGCAAAATAGAACAAAATCCATGCAAGGTAAAATCGTGAATTACAAATGAAATACAAAGAACATTGGTTTGCGACGCTAAAGAATAAATCTGTGATCTATGAAAGCTCTTCCACCTACCGTTAAAGGCTTTGTTTTAATTTATTGAATCAAAACTGTTTGACAAGGTAATTACTATCGGCTCGATATTTCTTGACATGAATATAAGCGATAATGCTTTAAAATAAAGAAAAATCGACGTCATTTGAGTGTTTTACTACGGGAAAATTTGACTTGGAATTAAAGAGATGAGATTGACGCGTGGGCGCGCCAACGCGCTGAATACAATAAGCCCATGCACATTAACTTTCTACATTTTCTGTTGTTTATTACCTGGTACATGTATATAAAAATGTAGATTAAAAAAATTAATTTGTAATGAACTGATAAATCACTAGCACTTTTTAACCCTTTAACTATACCAACTCTGAGAGTCTGTCTTATATGTCTGGTTTTATTTCAGATGAACTTTTTACAAAATACTTCTTCCTAGAGCAGCTTCTAAATAGAGATTTCATCTTCAGGCCTGGTAGTACTAAACAGGTACGATTAGTCTTTCATTGCAAATACATGTACCGTATTATAATTATGCATTTAATTTGCCTTACATAAGCTGCCCTTGTCATATGAGCATAATTCTGAAATTTCATTTTTTATCAACTGAAAAATCAGAGGAATGTACTGTACAGCAATGAAATGTATGAAATATTTAGTAAACAGCTTGAATACACCATTTCTAAGTATATCATTTAAAATTAATAATATGTGTGAATTCAGGGAATTGTGCCATCATTTTGCTGCAATATACCGGTATTTATTTTCAGGATTTTGAAAATGCATTGTTGACTCTGACTCATAACTGTGGAGTAATCATAGAGGACAACCAAGTCCAGATCAAGAGGTCCCAAAATAAATACACCACTTTCTTTAGTCAGATGTTTGAACCTTTCTTATTAGGATACTGGGTGAGTCTCCTTTTGGAATGATGCTTGTATTTGAAGTTTTGACTTTGTCTGTAAAGGGAATACTTGGTTCATGGTGTGATTATGGTAAACATGAAAAATAGTAACTTGATGTTGATAATTTGATTCCTTAATATTTACTATACTTATCATGTTCTGTTCGAAAATAGCTCAAAAATGTCATATATGCTTTTATCTTGTTAAACATTTTTCCTTGTTCTGTGCACAGGCACCAAAACTTTTATATGACAAAGTCACCAAACAATTTCACCTCTTTCTTTTCTCTGTAGATACTTGGTCGCTGTATTTTATCCACTCAAATTGATGTTCACAACAAACCAATAGCTAAGCCGACAAAGACGATATCCCGAGAAGCTCAGTCGTTGGGGGCTCGTTTGTTACGTGAGCGATGTATTCGTAATCTAGAAGTTCTTTCTCTTGACCTACTCGGAAATGGGATTCATGCTTTGATGCATATGGGGGCAGTGAAAAAGGAGAGAAGGTTTGTATCATTAACTTATTAAACCATTTAAATTATATGGTAATTATAAATATACATACATGCAAGTACATGTATATATTTTGATGTTATGTTGGAGGAGTATTATAAAGTGTAATTTTGTTTGTTTCAGAGACGGACAGCCTTACATGTACCCCAACACTATTGTTTTAACCAATATCTGCTCACAGATAGGTAAGAATACTTAGATTTATCTAAAAATGTATTGAAACATATATATATATATATATATATATATATATATATATATATATATATATATATATATATAAAGCACACAGAAATTCACCTTATTGGAGCTCCACCTCCGCCCCGGCCGGGGCTTGAACTCACGACCTCTGGAACCCATTCTCCTAGCAGTGAGCGGCCACCGCGCTAACCACTACGCCATCTAGGCAAGACAAAAAATCTTGCTTTCGATGACGAAGGGAACCTAGCGCGCCGGTCGCTTATGCTTATTATATATGTATATATCTATGCAATGTGTATCGTCCCGATCCTCCAGAGGTCGTGAGTTCAAGCCCCGGCCGGGGCGGAGGTGGAGCTCCAATAAGGTGAATTTCTGTGTGCTTTATGTATATCTATATCATTCACTATGGGCAGGTATATGACAATTTGAGAGTTATTGCAATGTTTGTGCTTATTATATATGTATATATCTATGCAATGTGTATCGTCCCGATCCTCTCAAATTGTCGTTTAACTGTATTCCACCTGTATCTCAAACGACCGTGTAGTGAGCGACCGGCGCGCTAGGTTCCCTTCGTCATCGAAAGCAAGATTTTTTGTCTTGCCTAGATGGCGTAGTGGTTAGCGCGGTGGCCGCTCACTGCTAGGAGAATGGGTTCCAGAGGTCGTGAGTTCAAGCCCCGGCCGGGGCGGAGGTGGAGCTCCAATAAGGTGAATTTCTGTGTGCTTTATGTATATCTATATCATTCACTATGGGCAGGTATATGACAATTTGAGAGTTATTGCAATGTTTGTGCTTATTATATATATATATATATATATATATATATATATATATATATATATATATATATGTATATATATATATATATATATATATATTTATATCTCATCTTATAACCAGGTATCTTTTGATCCGACACTATAGATAACGAGTGTTGTTGGTTTTTTTAGTGCTTTTTATATATATATATATATATATATATATATATATATATATATATATATATATATATATATATATATATAAATACCTGGTATATAAATATATATAAATATATATATATATATATATATATATATATATATATATATATATATATACACACATACATTTTCAACTGTCTTTGTCTGTGATAACATTACCAATCAATTTTGAACCCTAAAACCCAATAACTTCATAAAACATGAATGACACAAAATGGGCGTGTCTTATAGCAAAACCGCAAGACGGTATTGGCTGCAACGCGCAGTAATACATAGCATGTGCTCCATGAAAAAATAGTGGTTTTAAATAATGTTGTTTTAAAGTGTACAAGTTGGAAATAATGTAAATATAAGTAATAAGGAATCATTCTTTGAATATTATGAGGTGATAATTTCTGTCGGAGCGTGGTCAAATTGATCATAAAGCCCTTTGGGCTTTATTGGATTTGACCACGCCCCGACCGAAATTATCACCTCATAATACTAAAAGAATGATTCCTTATTCCTTAAATATATATACGTGGAACTAATAAATTAAAGTCTTTTACTGACATAAAGATTTCATTTCTATTTTCCTCTTTAAGAACAACTATTAACAATTAAGTTATTTTTGGTCTTTTCATTTGTTTCAGAAACATTTATTGAAGTTCCTCAGATTCCAACAACTAGTATTAATGTTGAGTCCAAGACAGTTGTCATTACTGCCAAACTGTAACATCACTGACAATCTGTGACTGACAGGCACCATTGACAGTTTGTAGTCTGTGATTACTAAAACAAATGCATGTACAAATATTTATGATTTAATATCCAACCTACCCTGTACATGATCCCCAAAATGCAGAGGCTCCTCAAAAGAATTCCCTAGAAATCATTTCTCATCACAATCTGTCTCAGAGAATCATCTGATTAAATGTCTGTAAATGATATCCGAAGCTGTTACATCTGTTACATTGATTACACACCAGACCGAGGCAATCATGATTTTTGTTATAGAAATGTTACATGTATCTATCAACACATTTTGAACCATTTTTATGATGGGACGTTAAGTTTTTGCAGCTTTCAAGAATGGCTTTATATGTGGTTCATGACTGCATGATAAGTTTGGGCATTGTTATACTAGTAATCATGGCAATGTTAAAAGTGTTCACGATTAGTGGTTTGTGACGTATTGAACAACTGTGTGCTTGGACACCATACATAGTCCTTCTCTTGTTCAACAAGGCATAGTTACCCAAGTTAATTTATCATGTTTATTGACATGTTGAATATGTTTTATGTTTTCAATTTAGATTTCATTTATCTTTTTCAAGTTAAAGTCAATGGATACAGAAAAGATATTTTGTATGTTTGAAAACAATATCATTTACTATATTGGTTTAAACAATGACATAGAACATACTGAAATATTAATTCTGTACACAAAAAAAAAAATGGTTGAAGACAAATCATTGGACAAAAGAAACATTAAGAGGGCTGGATGGCCATGGCCATTTTTAGGCTATATTTACCTTTTTTAGACGGAGAGCTCTGTATAAAGATATAGGACAATGTTTAAATTTTGAAGCCTAAATATTTGGGTTTTTTCTTTATTAGGTGATAGTTAATGACCAAAAACACCATGTTTAAAAGTTTAAGGCAGATCTGATGGTTAATTTAAGTCCATCAGATGAAAAATTTACCAAAACATGGTAGACGGCACGTATTGCATCAGAAAATCTTATAACAGTATTGTGATTCAATATAAATAAAGAAGATTAATTAATGAATTACATGAGGATAATGAGATTTGAGAGTAATCTGTTTTGTTTTGACTGTATATGTATAGTTAATCAGACACAAAAATGAAAAACAAAACTAATGTGTCAAAGTTTGTATGTTTTTATTTACCAGAAATAACAAAAATTTTATGTTTAAAAGATAAACAAAATAGAAAAAACTTTTGCCTTTGAAAAAGCATTGCATTCTGTCAGAATACTGTAGTTTATCATTGTTTACTGTGGATTTCAATAGTTATACACCAGATCCACAAATTCATTGAAGTAATAAATGTAGATCAGTTGGTATTGGTAGAGCCTTGCTATACAGGCTTACATTTTCTCAAAACTGTGTGTTTTATGAAATCCATAAAAATTGATGTCCACAATTATGACATGTATTGAAAAAGCAGTACAGTTATATATATTAATGTATATTTTTCGATAATGGTGAATAAATTCCAACAAAGTGAATATTACTCTTTGCATATCAATACTCGATCCATTTATAATTCACTGCTTTTACATTCTTCAAGTTGCAGGGTAAAATATGAAATAAGTCAACTTGTATTTTATTAAAATGTGTATGAACACAAATATCTTTGCATAAAAAATTATTTGTTACTGATTTTGGAATGGCATGAAATCCTCAAATGAAATAAATTAGAAAGTGCAATAGACATTTTATGTTATATATTTCATAATAAGATTTTAAAAAAAACCTTTAAATTTCGTGGCATATATAATTTTTCTAAATAAATATGTAAGGCTTAGCTTATTGTACTACTTTTTGTTTTTAAATTAAATTCTTTTTTGTTGTTGCAATGTTTAATGAAATAATATTTATTTTTATATTGTTCATATTTTTTATTCCAATAAAATTTCCATGCATATTTATTATATGTATTTATTTTATAAATAAAGACTTGAAAACTTGTCAATGACCAGGAATTACTGACAACTTTTATAACGGATAACTTTAAAAAAATTCATATAATATACAAGGACATGCAGAGTTGATATATATTTTATATTAAATCATAAAGTTCAGTGGTGTCGGAAGCAAATTTGAATGGAAGCAAAAAAAGTGAGGGGGCTATCACCCCCCCCCCCCCCAGTTCCGACACCTTTGAAGTTTCTACTGAAGCTAAAAAACATGAAATTAGAACAAAACAAATACTGATTTGTTAGATTCTACACCCATTGTAATAAAAGGTTTGGACCACAGTGAGGGGTGGAGGGGCCTGGAAATTCAATACATAAAGCTGGTGATAAAGTGAGTGTCAAAATAATAAGGTTTAACTGTACTGAAATAGAAAATGGTACCAGGAATGGCTAATCCAACACATGTGTAATCCACCACCTTGTCAATCATCTCTCAGAGCCCTCAAAACTCCAACACTAAAAAGCTTGTAGTATCATCCAACAATGTCTCTAGCTCCTTAACAGAATTGAAAAGTTCTGACACTATGATGATGTTTCTTGTCTTCAGTTTCATAATAGAAAACTATGATGATTTTTCTAATAATGTGTTATCTGACCACTTGTCCATTATGACACAAGTCTCCACTATTTCTGTAGATGTCTGGCTATACAGGCCTTACTGTTCAGCTGGTTAATGACTGCTTAGCTGTTGGTAGTATTGCTGGTCGTCTGTCTGGGTGGAGATCTCGTGGGTGACCACTTTTATGACGGGTGTGGTGGTCGGGATGTACTGTGTCTCAGTCACTGTGTACACTATGCCCTCCTTGAATGTCTTTAGTATATACAACAGTCCACACACAATCAGCAGAAACCCTACAACAGTATGAACAATATCTTAAACTACAGTAAATCTCCCTGCACTTACAAATTGGTGCAATAGAAGGAGACAGTTTTTCAATAAATAAAAGAGAGAAAAAAATGCTTTATTTCTACAATCTTGTACATATGAAGCCATTGCATTTACAGTTTTACTGTCAATGTCTCCATTGATTTTGTAACAGGTTAACTTTACATAAAGCCAGTGTAGATTGACTAGTTATATACTAGCTATAGCTGATCAATAGGTGGTGTGTTTAGTTTATTTGGGCTTTTTAATTGTGCTCACCACTGACGATCCCCAGGACGATCCTCATCCCCTCCAGGAACACAGGGATGGCGACCAGTAGGTACAGAATGCCTTTCTTCCAGTTGTCCACCCACATTACCAGCTGCCAGCAGAAACAACAACACCCTTCCTGTCTAAACGGAAATGTCAATCATAGGTCACGGTTAACCTCAACTCTACATTACGAATCAATTTTGAAGCCTATAACCCAATAATTTCATAAAAAGCTGAGCGACACAAAATGGGCGTGTCTTATAGCATAACCGAAACACTGCATTGGCTGCGCTGCGTAGTAATACATACCATGTGCTACATGTAAAAAATAGTGATTTTGAAATGTTGTTTTAAACTGTAGAAATTGGAAATAATATAAATATAAGTAATAAGAAATCATTCTTTGAATATTATGTGGTGATAATTTCGGTCGGAGCGTGGTCAAATCTATCATAAAGCCCTTCGGGCTTTATTGGATTTGACCACGCCCCGACCAAAATTATCACCTCATAATACTAAAAGAATGATTCCTTATTCCTTAATTAAGAGCTTCGTGTGATCAGAAAGATACGAGTTACAGAATGCATTTAATTCTGTCAAAGTGAAGGACCCAATTGAGGTGCACCCATATTGTTTTAAGAATAGGTTTTTAGTATTTACTATATATATTCATATTGTCAGCAGCATGCCCCCTTCCCCCCGCGGGACGGGGGGGGGGGGGGGGCGGGGGTCCCTTACCTGCAGCAAGCAGATTTGTTGATTATCCATGCTGCTTCAAAAAACGTTACAACCACTGAAGCCCCTCTGAAAGAGAACCGTGGATATTGTTATACATAGTCATATCTAAGGACTATAACCGTGGATATTGTTATACATAGTCATATCTAAGGACTATAACCGTGGATATTGTTATACATAGTCATATCTTAGGACTATTAACAGTCACATGTGTCCTGCCTTTTGTTACAATGCACATTGTTACATCAAGAATAATTATATTTTAAAGCTAGGGTCATACACCCCCAATCAGTATTCATCACGTCGTCGGAACCCATGCGATTTCTATTAGTTACAGCAGTATCCAACTGGTTCTGACGACATATATGCTTCATTATTGGGATGAACGTTTTCATTGGCCATTTTATTTAGATCATTAATGTAGACATGCATGAATCACACTGGAGAGTTCTTTGTTATCTGAACAAAATGCAAATATCTAAAAAAAAAAAAACCAGAAAATAAATTTACGAAACTCACAACTCACATTAGATAGAATCCGACATACTGCGTGGCTCTGTCTTTGTCCTGGACGACATAGATAGCTGCTGCCCACATCACTACAGGAATAAAACCACAGAGTCATGGGAACCACCACTAAATAGTACTGTGCAGGTATGCACAAGGAATGGGGTGGGGGTTGCCTACCCCCTATGATTTGCTGATCATATTTACAATAGTATATCCAGCCCCCCCTCCCCCTTTTCCCCAACTCCAATGTATAATGCCACTCAAATCTCTCTAATTATATATAACCAAATTAATTTTATAAATCACGCTTCTTCAATCATATCCGTCAGATTGATTCAGCATTCACCCCACCCTTTTTTCTAGTCCTTTCTCAAACGAAACTATAATAATACATGTACGTTGAAAAAAGATCAATAAGATCCACCGCTGAACTGTTTTTACAAGTACCTGCTAGGGTAGCCAGTGTAGAGAGCCTGGCAATGATGGTGATGTTACGGAGGAAGGGCGGGGTTTTGGTGGGTGAAGTGGTCAGTATACGGTCCTTCTCCCTGGCACTCATGCTCAGATTACACCATTCTGTCCTATAATAATGTAGTCAGCTGAAAAAAAGTCATGTATTTATTATCTAGAACATAGAGGCCGTTTCAAAGCAAATGTAATAATTATACATAATGCTTTTAATAAACTGCAGAAGTTAAAGCTCCCCTTCTTCACAACACGGTATGTAGTCTGGGTCATAATACATTATTATACTTTCATGTTAAATACTGAAATTTGATTGGTTTAGACGCAGTTGACAATCCGTTCCCTTACCCTCAGCGTTAGCAACACGCTTGGCAACGGGCCGATAGAACGAATTGTTACATGCGCGTAAATTATGCGCGTACGGTTCGCCGTTAAATTCACGTCATTTCTATATAAAAGCAGTAAAATTTTCTCTAAAATTAAGACATTCAGTATAATAAAATAAATAGTGCCTGTTTGGGAGGGTAACCGTTGAAATTGACACCCCTCGAAAACCATTGTCAACCTCCGCTTCGCGTCGGTTGACAATGGTTTTCTCGGGGTGTCAATTTCAACGGTTACCCTCCCAAACAGGCACTATTTATATATTGGTAAATTCAGCCTTGTTACAGTTTTAAAATCTAAGTTAAATTTTTCACCACAATCATCATACCTTACGAAATTTAGTGTGATATGAAATATAAGGTAATTAAAAAAAACACTTTAATACACACAATCAGATGTCCACAAAATTTTCAAAATGTTCAAAATTTAAATGTCCTTCCATTCAAGTTCCAATGTTTTTTTTTTAAATAAATACAGCAATTTAGCAATGCCCGTGAGCTGTATATAAAGAAAGATAGAAGAAACACCACCCACCTGATCCATCCAATAGATTTGTTAAATCTCCATGAAAATTAAAAACTCTCCACAATCACTTATGATTCTCTGTAAAGAATACTCATATCATCAACTGTTTCTATAATTCATGAAACACGTTTCAACGACTAAAATCAATGATAATCCTCATACTAGTAATGAATCGATTGATGTTTTGTTGGGTTTTTTTTGGTCAACGTTGATGCCCCATATGCGCCGTATGCCTCCATCCAAAGCCACAGCTGTTGCACTTCCCTGTAAAATTGTATCGTAGGCAAATCTATATTTTAGTATATATATAATTATATTTACCGAACCATATCTGTATCAATACGTAAAAGATGCATGATAAATGGCGACCTGCCAATATCATCGAGTTTTGCAGAAAATGAAGAAATTAATAATTATCAAATTATTATGTAATCAGAATGTGCATCGTGAATTGAACCACTAAACATGTATTAGTTGCATTTTATTCATAAACTAGTTCATGCATCATTGCACAGCAATCGTCCTTTCTACATGTAATTACAAACATGGCGTCTGAATTAGCTTAACTGACGTTAACCCCGTCGTTTCCGGTACACTTGGCTCCCTTCAATACTCTCGGAATGATGCGTCCGTACGTTGCTCTCAGTAAATATCTTTACTAAATCTTGTCATTACTAGTATAGCGGTGTTGCTTTTGTAGTTTCTCAATTGACAACCGTTACTACATTGGTGATGTTGTATTCTGTCTACTAGGCTTCTGCACTTGATTATGTCCATGCGTTGCTGATGTTGTATTTGCTGTATCATGCCCACTAGATTTCTCCACTGCTCACGTCTCTTCCTTGGCGATATTGTACCTGTTGTATCATGTCTACCAAGATTCTTCACTTGCAAATGTCACAAGATTGACGATTTTGTACCTGTTGTATCATGTTTGCGAGTTTCTCCACTTGCTCCTGTTATAACATTAGTGATGTTTTATATGTGTTGTATATGTACCTATTGTATCCTATCTGCAAGGTTTCACCACTTTCTGATGTCACTTCTTTGGTGATGTTGTACCTGTTGTATCCTGTTTGTAAAATGTATCTACTGTTGGTTCACCCCACCCCTTTCCCATCCAACCCATCAGTCCCATGCAGGAATGTGCAAACGGTTCGTATTGAAAAACAGAGAAATGCTATGTTCACATGGAAGGTACATAGTATACTATGTCTGATGTACAGAATATCCCAGAATTTTATCGATTATCCAACATCGCTTAATTTACTACAGTGCAGGTTGGAACCTGGACCGACCAAGCTTGTGAATTTAGAACAGATTGGACTTTCGGTGGGGTGTTGCTATCTAGTTTGCATATCAAAACAAGCCTTCAAATATTGACTTCCTTTTTTCTAATTCGCTAAGAGAAGCTCATTAATATTCATAGACTGTCAAAACTGGAAAGTTCTTTGCCAAGATCTGCTCTGTTGTGTGAAATTGACGCTGTTTCAACGAAATATACATCCCTGGATGAGGTCGGACGAGTGCCATTGCCTTCAATGTATTCATATCTATTAGCCAATGACTGGACAATTAACCATGAGTAGACCCCGCCTTCATCAAACAGGAGTTTGTTTAATGTACTGCCCAAAGTCCAAGCTCTTGTTAAAATGGTTCTATGCCAACATGCAGTTTAATTTGTTTTCTTTTTTCAAAAGATATCAATAATTGTTGGAAAGTACGGAGAGGGTAAGCGGAAACACAAGGATCAGGTTGATCTACAGCTGGCTTTAATTAACCTGTGTTGCCGCAAGATCGTTTAAAGAGGTTCGCTCCTTAGGTTTTGGGTAGCCATTTTGGGTCACCTCTAGTCTAAAAATTCTGCATCACATATTAGTTCTAGAGTAGTATATCTATATTTTACAATGCCAAATAAACTATATTGAATAAAATTGTTTTTTTTTAAATTTACATTTTAACAGGGTTTAGTAAGGGACTATATTTTGTGGCGAAAGGTTTTCAAGAAGGAAATGAACAATTTTCATAACTCACTACTTTTAGAGACTGTTACTTTAGCTTATATTTAGCTTATATTTCATAGAAGTTAAGAAAAAATTAACTCCAATTTTGGCCTAAAATTAGCTTATTTCATGCTATATCTTAAATTTTTGAGATGTGACCCCTACTTGTTTTACTTTTAAATGAGATATTAAATGTATGTCTATTTGTATGCAAAGTTTTGGATAGATGACATTACTATAATTTTTTTTATTTGCGTTATAATTTGATTACTCCAAAATTTTGTAACATCTGTTGTTGTGTTCATTATGTACTGGCCTTTAAAGCCACCAGTAAAGCAAGAATTTTTAAACTTTGACTTAGCTGCAGGTCTGTAGCTCCCGGTCTGAAAAAAATCCGAATTTTTTCAGACCGGGAGCTACAGACCTGCAGCTAACTTTGACTTAGATTTTACTTTTATAGCCACTACATGTGTTCAACTTCATACTGTATTAAAATCATAACTAAATAATATTTCAAACTATAAATATTTGTTTGATTTCTTTACATTACATGTATCAATTTCTATGTCAAATTTTCGCAAAAATTTCAGGAAAATTATCATTTCTGTTTGGGGCCCTATATTTCCAAAAATGGCATGTGACATGGGTCACAAATAAAATAAATGAACATTATAGGTCCCCATCTTTATATCCAAGTGGTTTTCGGATGATTGACATTACTATTATTTCAGGTGCCAACCTCCTTAAGGGGATGTGCGGCCATCTTTTACATTTGAAAAGAAAAATTTAATCGTTTCTTGAACTGGCTTGTTGCTATCCAAAACGTACTAAAACTGTTGTCAAAAGATACAAATGCAATAAATATGACGTTCAACAGGTTGTTTTGTGTGCAAATTACGCATACAAGGGCAGAACAATGCATTTTTAAATCACTTAGAACTGCGCAGCTACAGACTTAAATTTACGATTTAAAAATCTGAAGAAAATGAAAGGAGGTCATTAGTGTCCACTTTACAACCATTTGTTGAAAAAAGGTCAAGACTTGCTTATTTAAGTTGTAAATTTGTCTCAAAAGAGGGTACCCTATTCTTAAAATGAGTCTCAAAAACCATCAATTTGAACGAGATATTTTTGTCTGTGTCCCTGACTGAGAGCGTATATAATGGCTTTTCAGCGACATAACACATATTTTTAATTTAAAAAAATCAGTATAAATATAAATATAAGCATTAAATGCTTATTTTTGGATGTCGTCGGTCCTATGACACACCAATGCGGTGCAGACAAATTACTGTATACAGGGTTATTTTCGCCCCGTGTAATTATCGCCCTTCTACTTTTGCAAACTGTTTCGCCCCGTCTTGAACTCACCCAGACACAGGTGTATTTAAAAAAGAGATATTAAGAGACAGTGGAATTCGCCCAGTCTTAAATTCGTCCGCAGACAACGATGGCGAAAGGGGCGAAAATAAAACGGGGGCGAATATTTTCCTGAATACAGTATCATACTGCACTAACGCGCGGCATTAAATTTGTCTGCACCGCATTGGTGTGTCATAGGACCGATGACATCCAAAAATAAGCATTCAATTAAGCATTGAATGCTTATTTTTGGATGTCGTCGGTCCGATGACACACCAATGCGGTGCAGACAAATTGAATACCGCGCGTTAGCGCGTTATGATAATTTGTCTGCACCGCATTGGTGTGTCATAGGACCGTGATATCCAAAAATAAGCATTCAATGCTTATATTTATATTCATACTGATGGTTTTTTTGTATGAAATATATGTGTATCGGTGCTGTAAAGCCATTATATACGCTCTCAGTCAGGGACATGAAACATACATGGAACAGCCATATTAACATGTTATTTAGTACGCTTCCGCAGCTAAAAATATAGTGCCAGAAACTTTGCAAAGAAAAATCTTTTCAATTAAGGAGTAGATATAATTTGATGATTATTTTTCAAAAGTACATATCAAATTGGTTATGTAAAGTTGAACGTTTTATTTAATCCTACAAAAATAAATATACTCAAAACACGTATTGACGTTTATATTTGTGCTCATGGCATATGAATTAGTAAAGTGTATTCATAGGAAATTGAACGTCGCAGATTTCCAATGCAAACATAAGGGGAAAAATACACTGAATGTAAATATTGCTTAATAAAACAGACTGTAAGATGCATATGATTCCTATATAGTTCCATTAATTTGTGTTACAGACGCGCGGTTATTCGTTATATTAAAGGCCCTCGACTAATTTGATGTTTCGGTATTTCAATATTAGTCGGACTTATGTACGATAGTCCACGTTCTTTGCTCTGCTTATTGGCTCTATATATTAAATTGACTCTCAGATGTGTTGAACCTTCTTTATCTTGTTACTTAGCTTAGTAATTTACCAAGTGTTAATTTATAGAGCATTTTTGGGGCATATGTACGATAGTCCACGTTCTCTGCTCTGCTTATTGGCTCTATATATTAAATTGACTCTCAGATGTGTTAGACATTAAAAGTCGTATTATTTAGTTAATTTGATTGGTAGGTGACACACGTAGACAAAATTTGCATTAATAGGTAGGTCGATGCTGATCAACTGATACTAGGCTGACGACTGCTCTAACTCAATTTCAATTCAGTTCACTAGTATTCACTCAAACCATGAAATGATACATGAGGTCAATCAGTATATATACAGTTCAAAAGTCAGAGGTACATTTTATAAATGAATAGATATGTAGTAAATAAATAGTAAATAAGCATAAATATACAATATATATACAATGACAATAGGAAAAAGTAGAATTGTGGAGGACAGACTATTATATCGAACAGTGAATTTTAATAATAACATTTTTTTTTCAGATTTGTAACATTATTACAAGACATAAGCTCACAGAACTTTATAGTTTTTGGTGCTGAACAGTATTAATCCTCAAGATATCTATGTCTAAACGTCAATAACTATTTACATTCAAGAATATAATGGAATTCGTCAGCAATTTGACCAGTATTACACAGTTTACACACTCTTTGGTTTAAAGGAATATTGGACCATCTCCCAGTCTCCACTAGGAGATGGTGGTTTGATGTTCTAAATTTCATAAAAATCTTTCTAAACTTATGTGGCAATATATTAATGTAATTTTTATAACTTAAGTTTTTCTAAAATCTTGTATATTTGCCATTTTGACGAGTTATGAATTTCACTAGACCATTTTTTGGATATATTAGTCTTGTAACCTTTGTTTTACAATTGCAGAAATCCACTTTACATTTACAGCATTTTGTTCAGACCAAATAATAGAAAAACCACACATATCTAAAATATTTTTAACACATGCAATCCAGCAGTTTGACATATTTCCCCTTTGATATTGCAAGACCAAAAACTTATATAAAACAGATACAATTTTGCTTTCAGAGTTTGTAAATAGTTTTGACCAGTAGGAAATCATTCTGGTATATACATTGATACATAAAGGGAAACGACCTGTCTCCCCGTAAACCATGTAGGATGGTGTACTACTTTTTAAGTTAAAAACATATTTTAAGAAACATATTTTAAGAATTTCAAATGTACTCGTTCAGTAACTTCTATATTTTCGTAACCCCAAATTTCAAACCCATACAATGATACTGGAACTACAATTGTCTTAATATTTTTCTAATAACACTGTACATTGCTTTCTGTGCCTGTTTTTTAGCTTTAGCAAATGATCATGTTCTTGAAAAAATAATACCCAGATATTTAAAATCTTTGACATTTTCTATAGCAACCTTATTGTTATAAAACACATGTTTTTGCAAAGGGCCTTTTGAAAAAATCAAAATTTTTGTTTTTTTGACTTGTAACTTCCATTGACTACAATATAGATAAAATTAATTCAGTACATTTTGGAGATCTTCGGCAGTCTCAGCCATAATTACAGTATCATCAGCATAAAATGGATAAAAAGCTTCATATACAGAATTAATTCGTTTTCTATAGCATCAGAAATACTCTTAAGACCTTCAATGATTTTATCTAATAAGAAATTCTCTAAATCGCTGATATATAATGGAAACAAAAATGGTGATTAATTTTCGCCCTGGCGAACTCCAACATTGCAGCTTATAAAATCAGATGTGATACCATCCATACTGATAAGAGTTTAATAACCTGATACATATTTTTAATATAAACAAAACATTTTCCAGTAATACCATGTTTTGACATTTTGTACCATAAACCACTTCTCCATATAGTTTAAATGCTTGCTTGAAATCAACGAAAGCACAAAATAATTTCTTTTTTCTGTTTCATAAGAGTTTCTGATAAAAACTGTAAAGTTAATACATGATCTAGGGTAGAATATCCTTTTCGGAAACCAGTTTGGCTTTCACTTATTATATTAATCGCATTTGCATATGCCTCCAGCCGTGTGCTTAAAATAGATGTAAAAAGTTTACCAAGGCAGCTTACTAGTGTTATAGGGCGATAATTTTCAGGTTTCGTAGGATCACCTTTGTTTTTCGTAGGATCAGCTTTGTTTTTATTAATAGGCTTAATAATTCCAATTAACCACTCGTCTGGAACGATATTACTATCAGCTCTGAGATAGCTGACCCATCTACCCGGCGCCGATTTGGTATCGAAACGTGATGGCGACACGGACACAGACACGACCACAAACGAACAAACGGACATGCTGGCCAACACGGACACAAACGAACAAACGGACATGCTGGCCAGCACGGACTCTCTTGATCTACAGGAAACGGAGGCCGGTACACTGTTTTTTAGTATATGGTTGGATTTCAAATCATGTCTGACATAAGGTTACTAAAAATGTTATAAATTTTCATGCGCGTATTTTGATGTAAACATGTGTATTAAAAGAACTGTTTTAAAAACTGCATTAATTAAAGAAAACAAAAAACCACAAATTACTTCATTCCATAGATACGGACGATTTTACATCAGATGATCGAAAAGTTTGTCCCTAGTGTAACTACAAGAAAATTAGAATTATTTCAGAATTTGACCTATTGTTCCTTTATTTTATGACCTAATTACGGATGGCAATTTCTAACCGGTTAACCGGTTACTTGGTCTGAATTAATTAAATTACGAAAAGCAGAGTCAATATATTTTTACTAGAAAATATACTGTGCTTTGCGTACTTTAATTAATAATTGTATTAAATATAATGCAATTGCATGTCAAATGGTTATGATACAAAAATTCAATACCTCTTGCCTGGCTTATGCTTTTAAATGAATAGAAACTATATTTGCACTGTATTTTTTCTAAGTAAAATTGGATTATCCCTTTTCACCAATTTGGTACTTTTTATACATCCAGGATTAATGGTATAAATATAGGAACTCTCATGATTTGCGATGGTTAAAGATCAAGTTACTGTTATAAAACTAATTATGATGTCACGTGGCGTAAGAATACACAGTGTAATATCAAAATGTTATTACATGAGTACACCTCATATCGAGTTAAACATAAATATAAAAGTTCTTCATAGTACATGTTGTTTGCTTCTTTATTATTGTTAACACCACCACTTTTTGTTAAAAAGTTTGATATATGGTAAATATTATTTATACCTTTGTGTCTAAACTACATGCATACACTAGTACAGAAAGTTTGTTTTGTAACAGTCCCTCTATCGCTTCAGGTTTCAATACACTGCTAGAATAAAGCCCGGATGATAATGTTAAAAACTTGAACTAGGCATTCCGAGAAACTTTCGAATGGATAGAATTTGCCAGCTTTTACAATTATAAATTAACAGAAGAATTTTTTTCATTTGGGTCAATTTCTCCGGGTAAAAAGGGGGACCATGTGGAAAGAGAAACTATTGAAATTTTGCCCTTACATTGATTTCCACTGATCTTTGCTCATAGACATGTGTTTTTTATAATGAGAAAATCAACAAATAGGGGTGAAAATGGGAACCTGGGATAGATGTTGAGTCACTTTTTGTTCGCCGTCACAAAATGTCCGCCTTAGTTATGATATCAGTCTTAACTTTAATACTGAAAACTAGTTGAGAAATTGGAGAAGCAATTGTGAAACGTTTACAACAAATACGATTACTATGACATAAAAGACAGATGAATTTTGATCAGAAAGGCTCACAATTGAACATTCGGCTCGTGTGAGCTAAAAATCGTCGACAAAGAGGAATTGATTATATTTACCCAGATGCTAAAACATCCATTCTGCACGTATCTTTCGTATATATTTGTCATATAAATGTTAATCTTGTCAAATTACAATTGCTCACTCCTGTGGTGCGTAATTGAAACCATAATAATTAGCAGATGCCGTGAGAAGGAATATTAGCGGATCTTTGAAAGAAAGTAATTAAATTTTGATGAAACTCGTGCGTTAAACTTACATATTACAAACTTAGTCATTAGGTAGGCACATGGTCATTTGCTCTACAAAGAGATGTATCGATGACTTATGAAATAGAAACAAGAAATGTATGGTTAAAAGCTTTTAAAGAAACAACGCAAAAGATTTTTAGGTCACGAGTCACTCAGGTGACCTACATTGATGTATTGCTATTGGTCTTCATCCGTCGTCGTCCGTTAACACCTTTACATTTTAAACTTCTTTTTGAAAACTACAAAGGCCAATTGTTACCATTTTTAATTTGTAACCTCTCTATTGCAATGACTTTACTATTCCCGGGGCCTCATGGGCGGGCAAATATTAAAAAAGGCAAAATTTTCTAAAATCTTCTTCTCTACTCCAACACGTGGGGAAAAAAACTAAATGCAGGATAATAATGTTCATAAATCACTCTACTGAAATTGTGAAACTCATGAACCAGGCTGAAGCTAGTAGCCACCAACAGAAGATACCAACAGCAGCCACTAAGCCCGTAGAAGCTAGCAGCGACCAACAGCAGCAACTAAGCCCGTAGAAGCTAGCAGCCAATAAGGAAAATCATCAAAGTACTGAGAGTACTCGAACAGAAAATTTTATTTTTCTTTATTATCGACATGCCTTAATAACAAAAAGATTTATGCATGAGTAATTTGTATGAGCATTGACAAATTCGGAGGCAGTAAAGCTCGCCTGGATAAGAATTATAAATGCGATTTTGTTAAATGAAATTCAATTGAATATTGGTGTTTGTCTATACGTGTGCTTAAAAATTGATCTCCGGGTATGTTTACTTTTCTCCGGAAATCACATGCATCGAAAAATTAAAAAAAAAGTCGTGTTATTACAAAAGTTGGACGATCAGACATCTTACATTGTGATTAAAATATCATATAACAATTAGCCTCTGTCAAAAAGCAAATCCAAACAAGAAAAATCCAGATGTTAATTTGGGATTATTTTGTGTCAGCCATGTTTTGAACCTTTGAGAAAAAAATGCTTAGATATATATAAGGGTTCAGTTAGATCACCCAAACTTTGGCATTTTTTAGCATTTCACAATGATATAGGGGTGAAAAAAAAGTCACGTGACGTGGGCCATGGCGGTTGTATATTACTTGGCTCTCGTCATTTTGACAATTTTGTGAAGTTCTTGGCTGGAATGTGACTTTCTCTGTCCGGAATTTCCATCCCAACAATCAGCAACACTCAGTAAGTGTGATTCTTGAGGTTTTTTGCGATATTTTGCGATATTTCGTAATTGTAAATATACCTGTTTACTTCTGTGAATACCTACTCAAATACCGTCACGGTGAGTGACCACTCTTCAGTTAACAACTTGACAAGGTACCGTTAGCTTTTGTACTTGTATATAGATACTCTGTAAATAAACTGTACATAATTGTCACTAGAATGCTAAAACCAGTCTATTTGAGAAACTCTGATTTAGTTCAAGGTTCAAACTCTGTTACAGACTAGGAACTTCTTGAATCCGTCTTGAACTGCACAAGTGAAATCAAGTGTATTCAAAGAGATCGAGGTCTCTTGAGAATTTATGTAAACACTACCCAAAGTAGAGATAAACTACTAACCGAAGGTTTTGACTTTCGAAATACACATATAAATCTATACTACTATATTAAAATAATAGACTCGAATTTTTGGGCTTTAATACCGAGAAATCGGAGAAGTACTGTCTTTTGTTTTATATATTTTAAACATCATTGGTACTTGAAGATTACCAATTTGTTTTTATTTTCCCTCAATCAAGCTTCGCTAATTAATAATCAACAAAAATTCCTTTAAAAAATCCGGAAATCACCTGGATTTTTTGGATTTTACAATCTTGCGCATGCGCATTACATTCACGCTTAATCACGGGAGACTATTTAGTACATGTTTCCACAATATCACATTTGCATGGATAAACTCAGAAACGATAATACAAATACGTGTAAATTTTCATTGGAAATTTGCTATATATTCTGTTCATCAAAGAAAACACTGGAGATAACTCTAACTCAGTGCATTTAATTTGAAAAATCCTAAGAGTTCCAAATGTCAACATGGTGTGAAAAAAAGTGAAAAAGTGTTGAATTCTTCATTAATATGAATTAAATTTTCAGATTAAAGGTATTTACAGCCTCAAAATGGTTTGTTTTGAATAATTTGACTGTTATTTTCAATGCAGCTTCATTAACTTTCTCCAAAATCGTTTCGGAGCGATTCTGCAATTTTTTGCTACATTACGGGTATATGGGAGGCATTTTAACTGTGGTGAAGGCCTGTCCCGACACAGTTAGATTATTCTAATTAAGCAGAGTGTAGTGAATTTAATAATAGCATTATTGTAGACCTATGGCTTGGTTATGTAAATGTCAACAATACGGATGTATCTATTTTGTAATTTCCGATATCATATGCAATTTCAACCCGTGCACGCACGGGTCAAAGTCTAGTGTTTTTGAAACAAATCCCTTCTCTGCGGGAACAAACTCGCCCTTAGGGGAAGTTCTGCGGATCACAATCAAGGGAGTACCATTGTCCGTAGACGATAGAGAAATTATCAAAATGTTGGATAGCTACAAAGTTAGCCTTACAAGTCCAATTAAATATGAAAATATTAGACATCCTACAACACACAAAATGACAAGCATCCTAAATGGGAACCGGTTTGTGTATACCAAACCGCTACAAAATGGCCAATCGCTCCCACGATCAGCTTTTTGTGCAGGCATTTAATGTCTCATATACCATAAAGGCCAGCCATCTAAAAAACGAAACCCCAAATGTACAAACTGTTGGGAGAACACTGGCGGTTCCAATGCAGTGACAAAAAGCGGTGTCGCATTTGCCTTAAAACAGATCATGAACCAGGATCAGAGAAGTGTGAAGCTTTTGTCGAAAACCAGAAAGACGTCACATCCTTTGCCGGTGCCGATAACCCATTATCAAATTTCTTTCCATGTACCATACATGTTTTTGGAATCAATCATCGCTCTGCAGAACACGCTTTTCAAAATGTTAAAGCCATTCGCTGCGGAGATCTCTCAAAGGCTACAGCTATACAGGCAGCAGAAACGGCTCTCGACGCAAAAATGATTAGTAAAACAATACAGATTAATGATGAATTCATTGATAAACAGGAAAAACTAATGGAAGGAATTGTGAATGCAAAGTATGACCAGGTTGAAGCTTTCCGAGAAATTCTGGACAAACAAGAACAATCAACACTCTTTGCTGAGAGTGTTTATGATGATTTCTGGGGAACAGGTCTAAACAAAGTCGGAACAGAACTTACCGATCACGGAAAATGGCCTGGACAGAATTTACTGGGACAGATCTTTCGTAAGATCGTCAGTTTGCGAAGGCCGGCGCCACCACGGAGATCCGAGTCTGTTCTTAGGAATTTACAGGCAGCCTCACAGCGTCATATTTCAGACATGTTGAGTTCGATTCGGAAATCCGATAAAAGAGCTGACAAATAGTCGTCTACTATGCAAGACCACTCACGGTCTCCGCGTAAATCTATCAGGACCAACAGGTGCAAAAATGCGGGCTACAAAAACACCAATGCCTCCTCTCTCGGAGAAGAAAAATCGCTGGGTACGGACTATGATAGTGGTTAGTGCGCGCTCTTAAACATCGACCAGGACATGCCTATAAGAATTGCGTATTGTAGACTGTATATTGTTAAACATACTTCAATTTGTACTGTTTTTGCATCTAGTAACGATATTTTTTTTAATACATGTAACATTTTTAAATGGATAAGTTTGAAAATTTAACAATTAATGCACGAGGTCTGAACTCGGACGAAAAAAGAACTAAATTATATGCATGGTTGCATGATATTCAGACAGATATATTTTTTTGCAAGAAACCCACTTTATAGAAAAAAAAATGTATTGAAATATGATGCTAGATGGTTAGGAAAATCGTATCATTGTTTATCGATTCAAAATTTAGAAGGGGTGTATCAATTCTTTTAAAAAAAGAATTAGATGTAAAATTAATAGAAAAACATGGGTCTATAGATGGTAGACGACTGTTTTTGAAAGTAAAAATTAACGGCATTGAATTTACTCTTGTAAATGTATATGCACCAAACTCTGCTAAATATAGAAAATATTTTTTATTAACTTACACAGTTTTTTTTACACAAAAGACGCGTAGTTGATCTTGATTAAATAATGTGTGATGATTTTAACTGTTAAACTAATAATCCACAAGATCAAAGTTCAAATAAACTAGAAAAAATTGTTTATTCACTAGAAATGTATGATATTTGGCAAACAAAATATCCCGATTTAGATGGTTATACTTGGTGTAACGCAGATAATGTTCCTAGTAGCAGAATTGACTATACATTTGTGAATAGAAATTTTATTTACGATTTTGAAAAAATTACATTACGGAAAATTCCCGGAACAATTAATGGGAAGAGAATGTCTGACCTTTCACCCCTCTATAATTGGGAAAGGCTAAAAATGACGAAGTTCGTGTGAGATAGTCGGACCCTCTTAGGGGTCATAGGCGCCCTCTAACGCTCGTTATGGATACCTCTGGAGGTCTTCTACTTAACGCCGGTGTTTTCAAGTTCTTGTGATCAAACTCAAGTGAGATATAAACCCCTGAAATGAGTCCAAACCGCTGAGAGCCATTTGGTGGTACCCCTACAGCTGAATTTGAGACCGGGAAATAATAGCACTAGAGGTCCCCTACACTGCCCTGGTATCCGTTTGATACACACTTCAAATAAGTGAGACAATTTAAATTAGTTAAATATTTACTGAAAGATAACGAAGGAAGTGAAATAAACCAAATTCTCATGACTGATCACATATAAGAAGCCGGCCATTTTGCACACATTTTAGAAGACTTATTTTCACTTGATAAAAAGAAAAGAATTCAATTTTTTCAAAATATTTGTGGTAAATGATTTATTATATTTAATATTTGAAAAAAAAGAGAGTTTATGCATGCATTCACCATAACCAAGAGATTTGCGTGCATTTCAACACTTTTAACAATATCTTAAAAAATATGCGCTGCCCATAGACTTCAATGTAAAATTCAAGGTACAATTGATTGGACAATAATCACAATTTTAAAAATTCCTCTCGTATGGTATTTTTATTTGATATCACCTTCAAAATGATTATCATGATTTATAAAATATCGAACCATTCATTTATGAGATACAAAATTGTACATTGAATATCTTATTCATCGCTTGTTTCGAGATATCTGAAATAGTTCATCGATACCGATTGCCGATTTATCTTGGCGATTATTATTTTGTTATGTTTATTCGTGTATTGTTTTCGATATAACGATATTCAGGAATCGACTAAGGGTGATTTATATAGAATTTTTAAAACAAATTTTGAATGTGAACGCTACTTACTCTTGTTACCCAGTAAATTAAGAAAAATATTAGTTAAGTTTAGAACTACAAATCATCATCTTCCTGCTGAAATAGGAAGGTGGGGTACTGTTGAAAGAAGTAAACGTTATTGTAATTTGTGTATGTGTAACAAAATTGGTGATGAATTTCATGTTATTTTAGAATGCAAGGCATTAAGATACATATTACTGTTCAATTTTAAGAAAATTGTGTTTCTTTATTTCAAAAATTAATCAAACTGTTTGTTCGCCCCATTTACTTTCTTGACCTTAATAACTATATTGTATATATGTAAATATGTTATGTTTTCTTCATGTACCTCATGTACCATCATATGGTGTTGAGTGAAAATAAACTGAACTTAAACTAGTGATGGGCAATCGGACCAAAAACCATAATCGATTATCGGAAATAATCGGACACATGTAATCGATTAATAATCGATTATAATCGGAATTATCATCCAATGTTAAAAGTGTAGGATTTATTATAAATATAGAAGAGTTACAAACTAATAACCTATGTCGTATTTATTGTTTGCTTCCTTTGATCATGTTGATCACAGTTAAATCTGAATTTCAAGTAATGGAATTTAAGTTATAATGTCTCCAAAAAAGGAAATGTTTTAAAATCTGAAATTACTTTACACCTCGCCACCAACACCATCTATGTGGTTCTTAAAACTAGGGGCGTTTAGGGAACTAATTCAATATCCTATAATCTTCTGCAGTATTTTAAAAATGATTTATTTGAAATAAAAAACGGCTTGATATTAACTATAAACATCTGTGAATGTATGTATAATGTCTCCAAAAAAGGAAATGTTTTAAAATCTGAAATTACTTTACACCTCGCCACCAACACCATCTATGTGGTTCTTAAAACTAGGGGCGTTTAGGGAACTAATTCAATATCCTATAATCTTCTGCAGTATTTTAAAAATGATTTATTTGAAATAAAAAACGGCTTGATATTAACTATAAACATCTGTGAATGTATGTAAGAGTATTTTTCCAGACATGCAATTTTTACAATGTTTGTGACTTGCTATCTAACTTGATTTTTGTTTGAGGGTTTCTTTTTAATTAGTAGAAAATAAAAAACTCCAAGGTATTTGACATTGTAATTCCTGAGGATGGATAAATAACCCGATCTCCTTTATTTCTCTGAATATTGTAACAGTTACCATTCACGCCATCAACTACCGCCATTATGTTTTTCTTGTTTTTAGATCGGGTTTGACATGCTGAAAATAAAATCTGAACCAAAAACTGACTATAATCTGGATTTTTTTTTTGTTAGCGATGTCGGCGACTTTTATTTTGAAATCGATTAGTAGCATCGGGGGTATCAGAACGATAGATAATCGATCATCGGCGACAATCGTTTCATCACTAACTTAAACTGAACTTTCCAATGTTCTTTGAGATTGTTGTTTTTAATATCTTTCAAATATTTATTATTTGTATTTGTGTACTTTAGCCGCTCTTTATCGAATTTTAAAAACCATTTTTGTTTCATTTTCTTATTATAGTTTTTACTTGCACTTTCTGTACGTTTTCAATGATAATAAACTTTGCTATTGTGGTATTTTATTCGAGTTCTTTGTCAGAATTTTGTGAAACAATGTTTTGAAACTTTTTTTGTGCTATTTGATTTGATCCACAGTTGTTCAAAATTAATCGATATTACATACTATGTATATCTGCACAATAGAATTACGAAAAATTTCCATCAATTTCAATCGTACAATTAGACGAAGTCAATTTGAGATTTATATATGCATGTACATTTAAGCATTGAATGCTTTTTTTTTTTGGATGTTGTCGGTCCTGTGACACACCAAGCGGTGCAGACAAATTGACAGTTGGTTTATCAGTTTCACGATAGATAAGAACCCCTGTTGTCCGTTACTTACATGTAGGTCGACGTTATCAAAAGAATTGATTATTTCACCGAACGACACGTCTAACCAGAAACAGCTATGAAACCAACCATTGTTCTCTGCTTGAGCTTCATATTTTTGGAATATGTTCAATGTTCAAAACCAAATATAATATGCATCATAGAACATTGCGGAAAGCAGTCTGCCGCGTGTCTGGCGGATGAGGGCTGCCGATCTGCCATGGTGTGTATTACGGGGTGCGCCACCAATAACCAGACGTGTTTGTTTGACTGTATTTATTCATACGAGGACGATGCCTTTGACGAATTTATGAAATGTGCTTCCACCGACCACCAGTGCATCACAAACGACCCGCCCAATCCCCCGGTAGTTTGCCACCCACCACAAAAGGTAGAATCCGGGTTCACTATCGACCTCCTGACCGGTTCCTGGTACATTGTGAAAGGTTTGAACCGTATCTATGACTGTTTCGATTGCCAGGTCACCACCTTCAAACCCAGCCCCAATGATAAGACAGTTTATGACGTGTTTGAAAAATTTGACGTGAAAATGGTGAGTGGAGGAATCAGGCACCGATCTGTCAATGAGACCGTTGTCCAAGCTTCCGGTGGAATCTTTAATTACACCAGCATGCAAATGGGACACAATACTCACTCTCAGTGGCGAATCATGCATGTAGGAAAAGGAGGCGCCTTTCTCCTGGCCTATTACTGTGGTTCTATCTCAGCTGATTACTTCTTTGAGGGTTCTGTTGTGTATTCACGCACCCCATCTTTGACTTCAGACCAGTTGGTTGAACTAGTTGCAGCGTTTAAGGATCATGGGATTGATTATTCTAAATATTGTACACCAAACACGAAAAACTGTACCACTAAATAATGCTGTAGAATCAAGGGAAGGAACCCAAATTCTTGTTTTCTTACTCACTCGAATTAAATTTGTTGTAAGATAGGATCAACACAATTCATTGTTGTCATTGAGAGTTAAGAGTTTTCAATTTAAGATGCTTTTGACTGTAAAGATACATGGTTCAACTGATCTAGCTCAAGCCTATTTTAATTTGTTAACTGATACTGGGATATCTACATGTATTATAATGGTGCTAACTTGAAGTGTTATTTTTTTTTCTTTTTCAAATTCGCAAGACACGGATTTGGAAACCCTTAAATTATTATATTGAATCCCATACTACCTTTTAAGCTCACCTGAACTGAAAGCTCAAGTGAGCTTTTCTGGTCACATTTTGTCCGGCGTCCGTCTGTCCGTCGTCTTTAAACTTCATACATTTGCGACTCTTCTTCAGAGCCACTAGGCCAATTTCAACCAAACTTGGCTCAAAGCATCTTTGGTTGAAGGAGATTCAAGTTTGTTAAAATGAAGGGTCAACCCTTTTTGGAAGGAGGGGTAATAAAATATTATTGAAAAATTGTTGTTTATTTTTCAAAAATCTTCTTCTCAAAAACCATTAGGCCAGAAAACATATTGACATATTGTTGATTCTTAATTGCCTAGACTTTGGCCCCTGGACAATTTTTGAGCCCCACAAGGTGTTCAAAGTTTGATGTAGATTTATATGTTTAAGATTTTTTTGAGAACTGCAATGTTCGATATGTGATATGACTATGAAATCATCCTGTTACAAAAGGGGCTTAATATTTAACATGAGAATATCCAGAAAATAGAAAATCTTTTTATATAGGATCTGTTCTACTGCATTGTCCATATTTTGTATATGACTCCATAAAGCTGATTTTACTTTGACTATTTTGCTCATGTGAGCGATGTGGCCCACGTGCTCTTGTGTTTGTCTAAGAGGGTTTGATAGTTGTTGCCATTTTTAGACTATAATAATCTCACTGAGGTGAAGCTATGTATAAAGATATAGGAAAATGTTCAAAGTTTAAGGCTAGAATATTTGGATTTTTTCTTTATTAGATGAAGGGCATATCTGATGGTATTTTGTTGACCATCCAGCCTTGCTTATCATGAAAGTTTATACAACAAAAATACTCTGATTTTATTGAATAATCCGGCAGTACTCAATATGAGTTAACTCCTATTTAAAGCTCAGTAGCTGCATGGTCCGATTTTTTGGCTATTACAGTATCGAATAATTTCCCATACAAACCAATTATCTAAGAAAGTTATAAACTCTCGCTTATTTGCACCAGCAGAATCGATCTCCTTTCAGTTATAAATTCAAAGTAAATAAAAATAATTTCTTTATGGGCATACAACAAAACTTCCAACAAACCAAAACGTATCATGGGAATGTTTAGGAAAGGGAACAGTTTGATTACGTCCCTCGAATGTTTGGATTTTTTCAACCCGGATGATATGTATCGATTGTACAAAAAACAAACTTCAGAAATAACAGTGAACAGCATGCACACAGATTTATTTTTGATTTGCTAGAACACTACCCATATTTAGCTTCTATTAAAAGCGGTGTTAAAGTCGTAATACAATCATCCCCGTCTCAATGTCACGGGCGAATTTTATATGGGTCGAAATAACGCGTTACCCTTTTTATTTCATTTGTTTTGTTAAAAAAATTGTACATCTTTTTGTCATTGAAACATGGCTTGATTGACCGTGAAAATTACTGCAATGTTTATTATTATACACATACTTAATATAACCATCATTTGAAGGCATACACAAAATTTGATATAAAATCGGACCAAGCAGCTGTAATTAATTGAATCAAGAGAGATAACTCATGTGTCCTGTTTATCGGCCAGGTTTTCGGTCATCGTCGACAATCAACGAAATAGGATTATTTTGAGCATGCGCAACAGTCAGTTTGCTTTACAAGATTTTTTTTATCAAATTTTGTGAACACTTATTAACGATGGTTATTCTAAGTATGTGTATAATAATTGATATTGCAGTAATTTTCATATTTGCTAACGTTTTCATTTTTTCTTTATAGAACTTTACATTGATAATATGTATAATTTTAGGTCGCCATTTTTTTCATTTGATAAACAATTTAATAAACAGTTTACCAAGGATAAAAAGAGATATATATTTCTCGACCTGATGCATCAAATTTATAGGCATATACATAACATAAAACCTCACGTTGCATGTAACGTTTCATTTTAGTAATTGGTCCAGTGTGTGTTTATATATATATGATAGTATAATGATTTTTTGTGATAATGTTGATTTTATTTTATGAATGTGTAAAGTATATGCATTTCCACCGATATGGACTGACTTCGTTTTGTTGCTCTTTGCAGATCATTACGCACCATGTCCGAAATATACGTAATCGAATCTCGTCGAAATCGAAATCGGGATCGGATTTGCGTGTCACTCAAGTCTGTCATTTCTATTCTCTCTCTGTAGTTTCTTTTTTTCTTCTCCACAAACACGTTCCCAAATAACAACAGATGATTTGAATGTGCAATTAAATATCTAATGTACCTATGTAACCACAGTTAAATCTGTAAGTTGAATTAGATAATAAACTAAGCTTTAACTTGACGTTAACGTTTGTGCAACTCATTTAACTCGCCATTAATTTTAACGTCACGTTAACGTCAAGTTAACGGCTAGTTAAAATTAACTAACGTTCGTGCAACCGGATCCTGGTCAATTAAGCCATATTTCAATGAGAACATGATGTACAAAATCTCTTTACAAAACAAACTTGACATAAAAGGATACCGCGTTATTTCGCCTCATATAAAATTGCCCCCGACGTCGAGTGGGGTATGATTGTATTACGACTCTGACATCGCTTTTAATAGAGTCTAACTATGGGTCGTGTTCTAGCAAATCAAAAATAAACCTGTGCATATTTTGTTCAGTAATATTTTTGAAGTTGTTTTGTTAACAATCGATGAATAATATGTGCGTTAAATAAACCGAATCATTCGGGGGACGAAACCAAACGATTCCCTTCTCAAAACATGCCCATGATGCATTTGGTTTTTTTTTTTGTGTGTGTCCCCATAAAGAAATTATTTTTATTTACTTTGAATATTTCTAACTTTGAAAGGAGACCGATTCTGCTGGTGTAAATAGGCGAAAGTCTATCACTTTCTAAGATAAATGGTTTGTATGGAAAATTATTTGATACTGTAATAGCCTAAAAATCGGACAATGCAGCTTCAAAGATAACGTTTCTTCCATGTTCGGTCAACTTATTCCAGCAATGACACCCGTATGTTTAAGCAGGCTTGATGTACTACAAACTACAATTACCAGCTAGTAAAAACGGGAACCTTATGTCGTCGCCCCATAAATCCCTTCACTTAACAACTACATGCCATGCCCATGTAAATACATTTATTAAATCTGGACAATGTTCCCCGACAAGTTGCGAGTTTTGAAGTGACCCAACTTCGATCAACGGAAGTAATAGCATATCGCAAGGAAAATAACGTGTATCATTACTTTCATATTTCTCTTTTTTTGTCTTTAAGTTCAATATACTCAATTTGATGCTTTCTTTCGGATTTTCCAGCACCCAAGACGAAAAAGAAAAGTTTTAATTCTTCGCGGCTTGATTAGAATACATAATTCAAATATTGTAATTTTTCGAGTTTGTCATGCAATTTCGTAAACCTCTTACCCTTACATTGTTCTCGTCAGTGTACATTCGGAACTTCTCTGTTAAAGATACATGTATCAGGCATAAAATGTTCAAGAGATACTGCAACTAGTCATCAAAAAACCTCGTCCTATTTCACCATATTATGAGTCGTGGTTGCCCCATATAAAAACCTGTTTTGATATGCATTTTCTTCACCCCTGCGAATGTTATTGTCATTTAAATTTAGACCACGTGGTTTTATTTGACCCTTTCAGTTTCGCAGTAAAAATCGTGCCTCGTGTTTATAGTCTATTTCCGAGAATCTATAGGTACTTGTAGTCAAATGTAAATTCTAGACATTTATTGATTTTAAACTTTATCTTCATTAATTAGTGGATAAAATGAGTTACAAAATAAATGTTACATTAGAAAATATAGTTTTCTCTGCTGTTGCAACAATTAACATGCTTAATAGCGACCCCGTAAGGATTAATTTTCGATCCGCGCCTGACCTAGTAATAGCATCAAGAGTGAAACAGACTTAACTATTTTATGCAGAATGTTCCTTGAAAATGGCTCGATATACTAAGTTTTTATACAAAGCAGACACCCATTCTTATTTTAAAAAGCATGGTATTGCACACCAAAAGCGTCAAACATTGCTATGATTTTATCAAGCAACCCAATGTTTATATTTTCAACCACGTGTAGAGTGGATGAACACGAACGAAATCTCGGTTCTGAATATCATCGTTTAGTTTAATTAACCGCTAGATGATGAAATTAGACATATATCTTCATAGATTTTCATGTTTTAACATATATCAAAGTGAGATATGATATGAAAAACGACCAGTACTTCCGCTCGAAATTTCACAGGAATTGAACAATTCTCGGGGAAGTCTCGTGAACTTTCATTCGAGCACCTCTGGATTTATTATAGTATACTTAACAACGATAAAGAAAACATTCCGAACACATTCGCAGGGGGTGTTCTTGACTTTTTGGTATCTGTTGATGTATGTTGTTTAACTGTTGTTTTGTTTTAGATTTCTTGATTTTATTTTTCTGTAGAGAGATAAAAACAAACCAAACAAATTTTAAAACAAATCCGAAAAAATCAACGTTGACTGTGATCATATATCTTGGTCCCTTACATTAAAGGTATATGTGGCGTATTTTTAGTGAATAACAATAATAAGATTATTTGCTTCATTTCTTTACTTAAAGATAGGACTTTCACACAAATTACGCTTCATAAGTCAATCGCATAACAAAGATACAAGAAATCAAAATAATATTTTTTATTTTTTACCGGCACGGTAAAAAATACAAAAGATTTGAATAACCCCGCCTTAAATGGGTCACGTGACATCCATCTTGGTCTATCAACAAGAATGGCGACGACGAGAATGATAGGTATACCGTTAAGTTTGACAGATTTGGCAATGAAAGAAAAAAGAGACAGACTGACAAGGATAGGAACAAAGGGAAGATTGTCATCGGAGACCATGTAGATTGATGGAACAGGAATTAAAGCCGAATTAAACTTAAGTTCCCATGATGAAGTTGTAGGGGTTTTGCTAGTCAGGTTCGTGCTCCATGTGTCCCGTGTCTTTACTTTATAAGTTTTAAACCACAAGTGGATTTTCGTTTAGAGGAATTTTTGAATAAAGAATAAAAAAAAACACTCTCAGTACATGCATCCCTCATGGAGAGGGGCATTTACTCCGTTTACCGTGTCGATGATGCTAAAATCGTGCTTCGTCTTTATTACACTTAATAAACAATTTATATCGTTCTACATTAATGAATATCGGAATAATAATGCTTCGAGTATCATCCGATATAAGCATTATTTAATTTAAGACATGAAAAATGTGATTCTAATTTGTAAACAAACTCTTCTTCCATCGTGTTTTCAATGCTAGGTTTTCCCGCACTCATGCGCAGTGGCGTTGTAAATGGCGGATCACATTAATATTCATCAGACGTGTAGCAAAGTTTAGAGACAAATAACTAAAGACAGAACATGTTTTATGGGCCTAGAGTTTGCGAAACGTCTAATTATAAGAAGTATGATGTATATCTTTACTCAAACTCATGTCAAAAATTTTACTCCAAATACGCCACATATACCTTTAAACACAACAATTTGCTAAGGAAAAAAAATCATCAAATCTGCCGCTAAATTAAAAGTTATTACAAAGTATCCAGATGGAATCAAAGTGCATGGACTGGATAGTACAAAGTTCATACAAAACCTTACAATGTATGTACCGACAATGAAATCTAAACACGCTCTCTCTCTCTCTCTCTCTCTCTCTCTCTCTCTCTCTCTCTCTCTCTCTCCAGATACGAATAGAATTTAAGGAAGAAAATATGTTCCCAACTAATTGATGGCTAAGTTATACGGCGACTTGATCATTTGGTGTCATGAGCAAAGGGGGATAAGCCACGATATTCGAAGTTAGTTTTCTTTAAAACTAATATACTCTTATGAATTCATTACTGCAATATTTAGCTCAATTTGCTAAGAATACCAAGAATGTCGTTTGACTTATTTTATTTAATTATTTTCTGGAAACTCATATTCATAGCGAGTATCTTTTAGACTTTATACACTCCTCTCCAAGGGAGTATTGATTTTAATATGATATTTATTGGAAAGTTATATTTCCATGTATAAAAGGAATATTTTAAAAATATTCAAAAGGAAAAATCTAAACCTTGAACATTCAGTCATTATACTTACTGCCAATGACGCCTTTAGCGTTCAGTGTTCGCCCTTTTAATGTTAGTCACTGGCTAGTTTCCGGAGTCGTTAAAATCTGTGATTTCCTTCTAATTAAATAGAATAGAAAATTATTAACAACATATTTTAGAAATTTAAAGAAACTTGGACGAATAATTTATGAAGTAAGTTCATGCGCGGATCCAGAAAATTTTTCTAGGGGGGGGGGTCCGAAGGATAATTGTGTTTGCCGGGGGGGGGGGGGGGGGGGTCCGAGGCATATTTGCGATAATTTTACTATGTAAATTTAAAGGGTCGGGACCCCCCCCCCTCTAGATCCGCGCATGAAGTTTACAGTTGGGTTCAATATTGAAAGCCATATCGTTGACATAATAATTTAAGAATAACAAAGGACCTAGAATATTTCCTTGCGATACCCCTCAATTTACAAACCCAGGATCTGAAATTACATTTTCTAATTGCGCATACTGTTTTCTATTTGATAGATATGATTTAAACCAATCAATATTTCTTATACCAATACCTTTTAGTTTTTTACATAGAATTTCATGATAAACAGTATCAAAAGCCTTTTGAAGATCCAGCATAATCATATACAAAATAAATGTTGTATTTGAAACGTAAAGTCCGAAATTAAGTTAATTATAGAACAGTCAATTTTGCACTATAATACCTGTACGAAGAGCCTTGGCCACATTGTCTTTTATGAAATGAAACAAGTGTATTAAACATGTGTCAGTGGAAAAATGGCCTCTACAACTAGATTGGAACTCAAACAAGATTTTGTGTTGATCTAAAAATTTTACGAGTTGTGCCTTCTATTAAACCCTAGAAACAATACTTAAAATGCTTACTTGTCTGTAATTCCAACACCAAGTGAACTACCTTTATTATACGGTGGTTTGATTCTTGATTCTTTTTCTTCTTCTATCATCAGGAACAGTTCCAGAAGTAATGGAAAGATGAATTAACTATATATCGTATGTTATGGGTATTTTCAAAAAAATTTGCCCCATCTCCAATAAATCTAGCTGTGATGTCGTCAAACCCAGTACTGTTGGTATGGTTAAATCTTAAAAGTTCTTTATGAATAAAGTCTATACTTACAGATTTAAAAACAAAATTACAGTTTTCGAAACCTTTCTTCTGGCAAAATGTTACAAAATTTACAAAGTCAGCTTTAAGAATATTTAAAAAGTTTTGTAACTTGTATGATACGATACTTTCCCCTTTTGTACGAAATGGCATCTTTTGTTATTAATACATTTAATGTTGTGTTTTTTTTTAGATCGTGACGTTTGTCAGAAATATAAGAAAAAACAATTCTGATTTTTGGGATGGTATTTTCAATTGTCAGCATTACATATGTTGTTCTTATAATATCTAATATTGTGTAAAACAATCTCAGTTTATACAGAAGAAAGGGTATGTAGGTGTATGTATAGAAAATTGAACGTCGCAGATTTCCAATGCAAACCTAAGGGGAAATATACACTGAATGTAAATAATATTCATGTATCAAACTGCGAATCGATAATTATCAAACAATGCAAACAAAAACTATTTCTATCTTACTTAAAGAAAACTCTCTCAAACATGACCCATATAAAAAGAAACAAAGGAAAAGGGAGTGGAAATCTTTAACACGGTAATTTGAAGAATATAATTTGTATATATTGACTATGAGGCAAGCTTTTAATACATTAAAGTTTTGTAATTCAAAGAATTCGAAACTATCTATAATTTTAAGAGTAACACTTTTATAATAGAGAATGAAATGCTTAAATTTTATTTTATTAGATAAATAATGATTGCATGGAATTAATATGCATCTCAGACCAGTAATTTAAATGTGGGGGGGGGGGGTTGCAAAAATTAACATGACAAACAAAATAAAATTATTATAAATAACTTAGTTTGTATTATCAACCTAAGATTATTTGGGGGTGGGTGGTGGGGATGGGGTAATGGTTGCAAAAATAAAACCCTTGACAGCAGGAATGTCATCGGTCAAACAATAATAGGGATCAAGACTTCCCTCTGGTTGTTTCTTAGGACCCAGATATCTTTGTTTTACATTGTAATGATATAGCGTTTCCAAGTTGGGTCTCTTGTTCTTTTTGTCGAATTTCATGTGTAAATGAAAATAAGTATGCCATATATATGCACATGACCGAAATGTGTGTATATCATTATATTATATCATCGCTTTTTTCTGCGCCACCCATTTCTAAGAACATGTGAAATGAAGACTAAAAAGAATTTAAGTCCTTAATTTTATTCCATTTTCATGAAAACACTACAACAATCCATTGTAAACAATTAACAACACACATTTAAGAAGCAATAAATAAGCACTGAAAAATGTTTCTTCCAGTACTAAGTACCGACTGAAGAATGACGTCTATATACAGGGAAATGACATCTAACACTAAGATTTGTATACAAAACAAGATGATAATATCAAAATATATGTCAATGTTAAAGATTTTGACACTAATGCATGTTGTACCAGGTATATCCTTCATAAGATTTTGTGTCTGGGAAAGAAGAACCCCGTAGTAATAATAAAACAAACAAACAACGTTTTATCATAAAAGTACATGACAATACCAGTAACAACTCTTTATCTAGCACCCTGTTTAACAAAGTCCTGTTTCGTGTAACCCGCAAAAACATACTGATAGTACTCACATATTTTGAATATTACGACAAAAATGGATGCTTTTCCGACGAAGCTGCACAATGTTCTTTAGCTTTAATTCTTAAATTGTCAATACTGGAGATTCTTAAATCTAGAGATTCTTGATTCAGTGGTAAGCGACCAGGACCGGAACTAGTGAGTCCGGAAGAAGAAGGCCCATTTCCGCCAAAAAAGAGACCGGGGAACCCGAAAGCATTTGAGCTTACTGGATAGCTTGGAAAGAGGCCACCAAAGGGAAATTTTCCATGAAGTTGATGAGAGGCAAGGTTTCCGACATTTTGTTGGTAAAGTGCTAGCATTGGATTCATTCCTGTAAGATGCGAGACACGAAGAGACCAGAGGTGTTCCGGTGTACTGGGGAAATTAACTGCGTGTGGAATGTGTTGAGCAACATCCCCAAGTCCGGAGGCGGAGTCTGACTGAAGGAAATTCGGACTTTCCCTTCCCATAGCCTTCTCCCTTTTTCTCCACTTGGCTCTTCTATTTTGAAACCAAACCTGCAATGAACAAAAGACAATTTCACGACGTTGCAAAACGTGAGCCAATAAAGCAACCTTCTCTTGGTTTGTTTGTTTGCATCGAATATTGTCTTGAGGCGACACAAGACAAAATGAACAAGAAGAGAAAATCTAATCAATGAGAGTTCTAATATATAATCAGAGCTTGATAAAAAGTTAATTTTGGGCTGATCCGGGGAATCGGATCTTAATTACAGGCTGTTTTAGCTTCGGGAATGACTTAATGGAACCATGGCGTTCAAAAATTAACATCTCAAGAGCGTCTTCATAAAATCGTTTGTTTGTCCTTTATTGTGAAGTGCTTTCAGCAAACACCCCGCAGAAAACCAACGAGAAATAATCAAAAGAAAAAGAGACAATTTTCTTTTAATTTGCTAATTTTCTGCCCGAGCGGCTTTTGAGCACATCAAACTGTAATGGTTACTGTTGAGTATTTGAACGAAAATTAATATCCTGTTTTCTGGTAATTTGGAAATGGATTCTAATACTACGTGAAAATGTTGAGAAATGAAAACTTTTTGCAGGACTATGAACCGCCCGTTTAAATTTACACATTAAACACGTATCCTTTTTAAGTTAATTATATTATCACTTTTGCCCATACCCTGACAGTTTCGACAAATATGGAAATATTACAATCTTCGGGTATGGGCATTAGGTGGCAAAATGATTTTTGTTTTGTTTATCGAATCGCATGATAACTTTCAATTTCGTTCATTCATTGACAATCATTAGGTTCGTATATTATTTACATGTGTACGTACATGTATGTGCAATTTACTACATCATTGTAAAACGTCTGAAAGAAGACAGTGTGTAATAGGCGAGGATTCGACATTCTATTCAAACACATGTAATTAGAAACTTTGATTTTTTTATCCGTCTTAATTTAATTAGATATCGTATTTCATTATAAAATAATAGTTTTCTGTCTCCTGTAGCATTTAATATGATGATTTGCGTTTGTAAACAATTAAAAACACTTATGATGGTGGTAGACTATTCTAGGTTGGTTTGATTTGATAAATTGAGACTATCTAATTCATGGGGTATGGCGTCCCGAGCACTTCACAAATTATTCGTGTAATCCTATCCTAATTATAACACCAGGCTATGTCCCCCTTGCTTAATTCCTATTGTCACCAACCCTCCCTTTTTTTCACAGTATCTATGTTATTTCGGACGGCGGGGGATATTCCGGACACTTTGGAATCAGGTGTGACACGGCTAATTGTAATCTCCTTTTAAAGGTTTTATCCAATCGCGTTTCATTACTTCCACTAAGGAGCCTTCGTTCACAGCAGCCTCTCCCCACGATCTTACATGAAGATTTAATCAAACAAATAAACGCTTGAATCAGATAATGAATGACTAGGATTATTCGCATGGACGTGAGGGGCTTAATAAGATCATAATAATAAGGGGACAATGAGCGCCTCTAACGCCTCAAATTCTTAGCCAGCTTCTTTTGTCTGTTTAGACTCTCTAGTTGTGGAGAAAATATTTGTCATTTTTCACCAGTTAACTATTTGAAATGAAAAGAAGCTTGGGATCCCGTCGCTTTTCTTCACGAGTTTGTCTGTTTTTAGCCGTGTTTGTAAAGCGCACGGGGAGATATTTCTCCAATCCGATCCGATGTGATCCTATTTGGAGTGGTTATCGCCATTTAATGATTAAATCAGATTTTCAAAGAATTAGAAAAACAAATTATAAACTCATGCGGTTAATCTTCAAAATCGTACATATTCTGCAACTTGCAAAACCTGGGTTTTTTTTTTTGGTTTTTTTTTTTTTTTACATATTGCGGAACATTATTGTTTAATTATCACGAATGCATAGGATAAGCATTTTTTTTTATCCAGAGGAGCTAAAGGACGAGAAGATAATAGGATAAAAAGGAAAAACATTCGCGTCAAAACAGCCTGTATTACAAGATCGAAAGGTAAATATTGATAAAGGCCGTACTGAACTGAACTTTATCTGATTACAGTCCTTATACAGAGCATTATCTGTCACTTAAGAAGGAAAATATTTTTATTTTTGGACAAACACAGACAGGATTTAATTGCCATATGCTTGTGATATTTTGGATGCAAGGGTGACTTCAGCTCGACCTAATTACTTCCGTCGACCAGCGTCACACTAGTTTGTTATCTAACTCCTACTGTCTCAGAAGATAAAATGATTGCTGAAAGCAATTTAAATTTGCACGTCTATTTCATAACCAGAAAATATCAACTTTAATATATTTTTCATTTTCTAGGTGCTAACGAAGCTGAGGTGAAATCATTTACCGAAATATTATTGATATTAACATGTAAGTGGGAAATCTGTTAATTTAGTGTGGAATATTAATTTTGTTATCACTCGGTAACTAGACATTTACCATTTATAAAACAAACTGTTCGCCAACTGAGTCATGTGAAATCAATTAATTTTGAAGTGGAAAATATTGTAATTATATTCCGTAGAAGCGATTAATAAGTACTATAAGTAAATTTTATTTATTCCTGTCAATTTAAGTCTCTAATAATGATTCATTAATTTATAAAATCTCACCTGAACTCGAGCCTCGCTAAGATCCAGCCTCATGGCAAGCTCCTCTCGTGTGAAGACATCTGGGTACTGCGTTTTCTCGAAGGCGCGTTCGAGTTGGTGAAGCTGGTAGGTGGTGAAAGTTGTCCGACTTCTCCGGATTTTCCGGGGTTTTGACGAGAAGGATTCGTCCGAGGCGTCGTCCCCTTTGTCTGAGGATGTGTTCAGGGAGGATCCGTCCGTGCCCTCTAAATATCGCTTCTCCTGACCACAGTCCTCGGGTGTGGGACAGGGGGAAACTGACGTATCGCTCTGGTCATCTTCGCGAGGACTCGGAGAGGAGTGAAATCGAGTATTTCCTGATGGGAAAAAATTAAATTATGATTTTCAATTTATATTTACTAGTATTCTAAAAATATTTTGTTATTTTTATATTCGTAACATATTTTGTTAAAGCGTTGAAGACGTAATGAGAAATTGAGAGTATTAAATTAAATCTGTTTGAAAAGTATCTATCCAAAAACTATTTGTTAAATATGTATTTAAATTTTGTTGACAGTGATCCAGGTAATATTGGCATCTTAAAGATTGTGATAATCGATCAATAACCTAATTAATGAAATGTTTGTCAAGACTTATATAATTACCTATTAAAACTATGTTGAAAAACCTAGAGAAAAGGGCATAACTGCGAAAAATAATTCAACAATAGATACAAGTTTACACCGGGTTGACGTAATTTTAACAATTGTTAAACGTTAGAACTGGAAGAAGAATAGAATAGGTGTTGATTAAGATAAGTGGGAATTGACACATTCCGTGTTAGTCACTATATTATTTTATGAAACATGTAACTTGTTAAATAAGATATTAGATCTTTACAAATTTTACCATACATATAAAATATCATGGATAGATATCAATATGAATTTTTTAATTTTTAAAAGAAGAAACAATTCATTTTCATTGCTTTAATATAAGGGTTTCAATAGCATTGCGACTTTTGAAATTATTTAGGGCAAAACAACGGAAACTTAGTACCCGATTAGATTGTGAAGAGTTTGTGTTACAACATTCTTTATTTTTTTCAAAAATATTCAGTTGGTATCAAAGAAGAAATATATCATAAAATCTACAAATTATTTTATCATTTATATACCCGGTTTTTACATGATATTTTATAAGCAGTTTATTAAATTCAATCCTAACTGACAACATCTGGTTACCATGTTCAATATTTAAATGTATATTACACGAATATGAATTCTAATTCTAATAATTTCAACATTTTCTTAAAGCATTTGATTAAATTTCAGAATCCTAATAATGTTAACATCTTTTAATTCCCTCTATCTCATTTATAGCTTTTAATAATAAGTTTTCTCTTTAATAAAAAAAATAACAATGATTAAATACATTTGTAAATTGTTTTTAGCCAATTATATACAGAAAACCAAAAATTTTAAGAAATAAAATCGAGATATTTTTCCTTTTTTTTTTTAAATAAAAAAAAACCCACTATAATCTTTTCAATGTTTAAAAAAACCTAAATTTTTATCATTTTAAAAACATATATATCAAATAATAAATTTTATAGAAATAAATTATTAAATTGTAGGACAAGGATGGTTATGGACTAATAACTATCTCTTACCCTCGGGATTACTTGTGATGGTGGACGCGTCTCTATCCTCCTCCTCCTCTGTCCCCCTTTTCCGCAGGATGCTGTCCACGCTGAATGACACGGCGGGTTTGTTACTACCGCCATTGCTTGTTGAAAGATCCATGATACAATCCGTGCGTTCTTCTAAAAATGATCACTTTAATCTTTTCTTTCTTTCTTTTATCTTCCAACAAGAGTCAGTGTTGATGATCAGTTCGCGGCTCTGTCTACTGCTATGCTTTCTCCATCCACGAACTATATTCTGTAATTATTTAATCATTAATGAAATAATATAACTTACTATGATTATCTAATACCGATGAAGTGTGATCTTTTAAAGAACCCGTGATTCTGATTGGTCATTAGATTTTCGAAGTCTCAAGTAGGTGGCCAACTCGAGCTAGCGTGTTTGTTTTCGTTAGGAGTAACCCAAAAGCTTGCAACATTGCTATAATATCATACTTTACAATTCTAAGTAGTGGGCGTGTCTTCCAAGTTTATCAACAAATGAGAGAACGGGTAGGCGCCTCTAGGATAATGGCAGGATTCGCTATATCATTATTAGTTTAACGAGAATCACATTGAGAAGCTTCTATTTCAAAGAAATTTTATTTGCTAATCATCGTTCTGCGCGAGGATGCCTTCTTGTTGAGAAAAATAATTATTGACATTTTGAACTCCGCAGTTTTACTGACACCAAAAGGTATAAAGCTTTGTGTTTGCGCATCTTGCACAGACAAGAACTTGCACTAAAAGTCACCTATCTTTTCTTATTTTATTTTACAACTTAAAAAAAATAATTTGCGATGGAATTTCGAATAACTTTATCTAATAATTGAAAATAGAGAAAATAAAAGTAAGGGAAGCGCGCAACATGTAATGATTTTCAACGTCATTTCAAAGATATGGTATTGATTTTCCGAACCATTGAAAGGTGGTGCTAAGCTTGTGTAAACTTTGCATATAGTTGATGAATAATCACTTAAATAAGCCGAAAAAGCTGACCAGTATTTTTAGTTCCGGAGAAATATGGACAGTAAAACTTAATCTTATTCTTGTTGTTAATACAATTAACATAAAGATAGCAAAAGACAGGTGATTCTATTGTCACTGATTTCTTGATAAGATATTTGTATTCCTTGTGTGTCAACCGCAGCTGGAAAGTCAATAACACAGAATCAAAAATTAACGCCCCCCGGAATTGACCGCGGCGCAAATCACACCTCTATATTTACCAAATTGATGGACAACAAAACCCAAGTGTCAACGGCTAAATGTCAAAATATACCATAAGTTCATACACGAAAAATGTTCCTCAGTTTCAAATGAAGAATCCCCGTGGTGCAAGTATACCTGGAAATTAACTGCTTATGAATCAATTTTCGTTAATTATTGCTGCATTCAGCCACTTGACCACGTGCGGTTATGGTCATTTGTTTGTAACGGTCGATGTCAAATAAACAAAGAGCAATCGTTAGTGTCATATCAGGCTTTAAGTCTGACCAATCGCCTTAAAGAAATCGGATGGAATTGTTTATTAATCATCTTTGATTAATTACAAAGATGTATTAAACAAAGGACTTTGATTATTTCTCTAAACACGAGGAGAAATGTGTGTTTTGCGTTAGAACTCTGAACACATGTTAGACGATTATAAAACAAAAATCAGTTGATACATTATGACATTAATATTCTTAAAATTTATTAAATGTAAAATGTATTAAAATGTTATATTAAGCTAAATCCGAGATATTGTGAATATCATTTCACTTATAATTTTTAAAATTATTTTTATCACACACGTTTGATAAATCGTTCTGTTTGGAACTGAAAATATTTTTTGTTGATTTTGAACATGTGATAACAATTCAATAAAATATTTTTATTTAATAAGATAATATGCTGAAAATTACTTATTAGATAAATCAAGCTTACACTCCGATCTGTAGATTTTCATTTCTCAAAACGAATTTACAAACTGACTTACAGGGTAATTTTTAAATTTGTTTAGAGGGGCATTTTGATCAAGGATCGATATGTCTCATTTGGTACAAAATTAGAAGGAATAGGGTTTGATAAATAATTTACATGCAGTATATAAAACACACATAAAAAAATTCAGTCAATATTAATATTGTAGTATAGGAAAAGTTGTTAGATGCACATGTTTGACGGCAGGAAAAGACTTCCAGTAGGTGTTGCCTTCACTATCTAGAATCTCTTAATTAAATCGGGTTAGTCATTTAGATGCATGATGACTCAGGTACAGCCCGTGGTTTGTTATATATTAAAAAAAATCAAGATTATTTTACCGGAATATATTCCTAATATCACACATACATTTTAATTAGCCTAAATACACTGTAGTTTCTTAAAAGATCTTTCTTGAAAACAGTAGAAATTAATCATAACAATAATCAGTTGCCGTTCTCATCAATCGATTCTATCACTTTCTTTGAAATGTTAATAAATATAATTTTAATAGAGGAAAATGAAATATAATAAATAAGATGTTACCAAAGAGTTAATCTCTAACGATTACTTAACATTACCGGTAAATCGAACTTACAACAATATTACACACAGTATATTACGAGTACTACGAACTTAAAACACTATTACATTCTACTGTGTTACGAGTACTACGAACTTAAAACACTATTACATTCTACTGTATTACGAGTACTACGAAATTAAAACACTATTACATTCTACAGTATTACGAGTACTATGAACTTAAAACACTATTACATTCTACTGTATTACGAGTACTACGAAATTAAAACACTATTACATTCTACTGTATTACGAGTACTATGAACTTAAAACACTATTACATTCTACTGTATTACGAGTACTATGAACTTAAAACACTATTACATTCTACAGTATTACGAGTACTATGAACTTAAAACACTATTACATTCTATAGTATTACGAGTACTATGAACTTAAAACACTATTACATTCTACTGTATTACGAGTACTACGAACTTAAAACACTATTACATTCTACAGTATTACGAGTACTATGAACTTAAAACACTATTACATTCTATAGTCACGGCGTACGAGTACTAAGCAGATTATTGTTTGTTTTATAACATACAATTTTGAGCATTTAAAATATTCACCCAATATATTAATTTTGCCTATAAACCATGAACTTTGTGCTAATACACTTAACTAAACAGATTAATTCTTTCTTACAGGGGGGAGGGGGAGGGAGAACTTCAAGAATTGACGAGGAAAAATTATTTTCTTTTGAACAAACGCTATTTCGGTAGTCTAATCAATAATAAAGTTTAGTATTTGGTTGCTCAAATAGATAGACCAAAAAAATCCTTGGATACATAGATAAAAATAAATGGGAAAATGGGAAAACCAGTTCTACATACATGTATTTCTATTATAAAACCTAGTTTGTTTTTCTCGGGAAAAATTCATTATGTCAATTTTCTCTACCCCCCCCCCTTCCCCACTCCGTGTTAAGATATTTTAATGAGAATTTACATAGATAGACATACAGTGAAATATATATTTATTAAAATAACAGTTCGGATATATGTCTCATTAACATCCGTTTACGCACATCGCTAATTAATGACAAGTTTAAACCGGTCTCCATATTTGGGATAATGTCACGTTTATTAATGTATTACGTATATACGATTATGTAAAAAGTATCTGCAGTCTAAGTAAGGGCGGGAGTTTATTTCGGCTTGGTATAGGGGTATACCAGGCGTCAATCCATTGATACTGACCAATCTGGTCTTTGGTGAGTGTAACAATGTTTTATGTGCCTAATATCTATAACAAAATGGGATATTTTGAAGAAAATACATAAATTGTTATCTTAAAATGGAAATACATGTATCTTTATGATGTAAGTCCGTAGTTGCACACCAGTTAAAACCTACACAATCCGTCTTTAAAGTTGACTGGGAAAACATACCATGGTTTTATGATCTTGCCACTAAAGACTACAATCTATGAGGCAGTAATTCTATTAGAGAGAATAGTTGTCCATTAAGAGATGATATTATCGCATGCGAGGCGACGATTTAACGTCTAAAGAACCGGTATCCGTTTTATCCGCTTGCGGAAGTTCCAAGACGTGGTCTGAAATCAACATGGCTGGAACCTAAGACACTGTTGCGTGCATTGGGATTTTATTAAACAATTAATTGGAATCACAAGAGGACCTGAATGGGTTAAACGAAGCAGACGACATCTAAATGAACTGATTAGTTTTTTGTAAAAGTAAAAAAAACAAGGTTTTCTACATGAAAGAACTTTTCAATTCACGCCCAAATTGTTAAATATCCTTTGTCAACTAATGGAGAGAGAGAGAAAAAAGAGAATGAGAAAAAGAGAAAGAGAGAGTGAGAGTGAGAGAGAGAGAGAGAGAGAGAGAGAGAGAACCAAAATAATGTTATGGAATATATATTTTGTTTACCATAATTATTTAAATGGGCATTGCAAGAACACAAATTGATATTTGGTAAATTTTTCAATACAAATTTTGTTCTGCTTCAAAAACAAAATTCTTTATATAACACAAACAACTTCAAAACAAAATACTTAGTTTGTACATAGTGCCTTTATACCAAAATGCTCTTTTATCCTAGAAAATTAGTGGGGTTTCCCCTTGTTTGTGTGTCAATTATCGCAAAGGTCATGATTATGGTATAAGTACGTGTAGTATATAGATGTTACAAGACAAACTGTATACCTATATAATGAACGAACAGAAATGCCACAAAAGACCCAAACAAGTAAATAGATCAATATATATGTAGAACAGAATTAAGTAAAGCTTGCACCACTTGTCACTTCGAAGTTTGTCTGTCTGTTTTATCTTTGCGTCATCGATCAATCCTTTGATCTACTTTTAATTCACGTATCTATATCTGGGAAGAGTGCAGAATCATTTGTCGTACCGACACACAATTAAGTAATATATAAACAACTTAAAAATATCAAATATTTAAATATATTATGGGAGCTGGGAAAAAAGTAAATAATTCAAAGCATCTTACTATATAGGCATATGTTGGAATAAGTGCAGAATCTTCCCTGTTACACAATGTTAAAAAAACATTAATTTTAGTCTATCCAATGTTAATTGTTGATACAAAAAGTGTAGTCTATTTCAGTATGAAAATTAATATTTCATTATCTGTGCAAAGTCACATTTTTTAAACAACAAGTTAAGAAACATTTTAAAACACAAATTTTAAATTACTGGACAATTAAAACGTGAAGAGGGACTAAACATAAGTAATCTTGATACTTATTTTTTGTATAAAGAAAATTTTACAATAGAAACATATACAGTATGTTTATTAAATCTCATGAAATATGGAAATCGCTATGTAGATTCAGAATAAGTGCACATGACTTACGAGTTGAAAGAGGTAGATATGAACTTGTAAAATATATACATGTAATACTGGTCAAAGAATTCCTTTAGAAAGAAACATAAGGACGTGTTCATTATGTAACCAAAACTGTGTAGAAGATGAGTGTCACTTTCTTACTGATTGTCCATTATACAAAGAAGAATGAAATTAATGTTTTCATTATATTTCAATACTTAACAAAATATTTATGTTATTAACAAAGAAAGGCAAATTTATCTGGTTAATGTCCAATGAAGACAAAACAATAATTACTAAGTTAAGTGAATTTCTAATGATTTCGTCAGAGAACATTGAAAGTGAAGCGTCAATTAACAATGTAATTTTTAATATATGTTTTGTTCCATCTTTCCAAAAGATTTAAATCGGGGGGGGGGGGGGTGTGTGTGTAATTCTTCTGAGTTTTGATTAATACACAAAATACAGCAAAACATGAGAACAACAAGCATTTAAATACAATTTTACAGTAATAAAACACAGTCCCCTTATATAGCCTCTGTAAAGAATCAAGTAATGTGTTTGCTTTAGACAAGACATCTTAAGGATTGATGTATTCTGGACGAGAAATTATTAGCTGATTTTTTTCTGCTTCCATTTGATATGATTACCCCTAATGGATGTTCAAGAGACTCACAATTAGACGCTCGTTAGATTGGGGTTTACAGCAATTTTACCACTCTTAACATTAATCCATTGAAAATTAAACCTCTAATATACCTTGCTGTAATTTCCTTTTCGTTCTTGTGTTTCTTTATGAACGCTAATCACAAATAGATTTCCGCAGCTAAACGACCGCCTAGCAACTTCACGCCATCGCTTTGTCAACGGGCATGTAACAGAACTCATTCCCGTAACCTGCATCGGGAACCATTTCTGGAGCATGCGAATAGAAATAATGTTTTATTTGAGATGACTGCGACTTGTCAAATAAAAAGCTTCATTGGTTCATCTGCTATCTCATTAGCAATCGTTAACGTTGGGATAATTAAAAGTTAATGAAAAGTAAAAATGTCTCATTTTATTTTATTGCTTCATTTCTCACGAGCGGAAGATTCAGAAATCCGCCAGCTGCCGGAACCGGAATACTGACTCCTGAAAACTAAATCTTCTTTCCTACTTATCTTTGAATAATACCACCAGTCTCTTATTCAGTTCAATGTTTGAGTCAGGAAAAAGACATTAACACATTTAAATTTCTCCGGGGTAAAGGCATGGTGTTTATACTCTCAATTTTTCTGAAAAAATGAATCCTTCCTGTTTTGCTTTTATAACAAAAATTCAGGTAACATCGAACAAGCGGGTTTTATTTATAGCAAACATACCACTTTGTTATAACAGTATCAGGGACCTCAGACCACGATTACGGACAAGTGGAGCTATGATGCAATACATAATAGACTAATAATGATAGCACGCTTTGAATGGAAGTGATAATGACCCTGGTCCCTTTTTTTGATAGGGACTTCACACCCGTCTCCGACATTTGCAATGTCAATCACATTCAGTCCGTTATTGTTCAATTATAATGCAATTGATACCGAGTGAATCCGCAAAGAATAGACGGACCCTCTAGTAATGGATGCTATTGGACAAAACAGCCCCTGTGTCTTTTTTTAGTTACAGAGCGCGGGCGAAGACGGGGAGGACTGAAATCAATTAGTCCATGTACTGGTCTCTAATTGCTTAATTCTCAAAACAATTTTCCACAGTGCAGTTATATGACAAGTAAGGTAATTGAAGGAATTATCACAAGGGGTTGCAATCTATTAATGTGATAATTTAGCGCGATACAAGCGAATGCTTATAAAACGTCCCCAACTGTCTGCGTAATTGATTATATTATGTACAAAATTATCAATTAACATCTTGTCTGCTTTGGACAGTTCCAGAAGAGGCATGGGTCGAACATGGCGGGCGACGGTTGATTGTGTACGGGTGTCCGTGACAGATAAAAGAGGCCTCACACAAAGACATCCGTAGTCTTCAAAGTTTCCATTTATCTAATCTTGTAATAGCTATTTTTTCTCTCTCCAACACTCTTTCACAATTTGTAATTAAAATGTAATTAATATATATAACTATGGGAGAATACAACGTTTAAAACTACACAAATATCCAAACAGAAAAAGTTTTTTTTTCAATATTCTTGAATATTATACATGTACTTATTAAAAATATTATCAATAATCATGTTTCTATTTGAAAACGAATAATCAAAATGCTTTCCACTAATTCATTTAAAAAGTTGTACTTTCAATGCCTTGTATATAAGATGTAAGATATATGTATTATTAGACACAATGGATAGTCCTAACAAAACATGTTGACAGCTTTCAGCCGAAACGAGAAAATTATGCCCAAATAGAAAGAAACACTAACATTTAAGAGTTACAAATATTATGACAGACTCTTAAAAAATTCCAAATCTCCTCGAACAATCATTCAATATTATCACAATGAAACTAAAAGACCTGTAACAATTACTTACCAATGAAGTGAAAATCTGATGAAAAAACGGTTAACACCGGCTATTGCAAGCTCTAGATATGTGGCCCGCTATCGTTTTTAGAAAGGGTGTCAAAATCTCAAGTAATCTAAGCAAACAAACACGAGTTTTCATTTGTAATTGCTAAGTATGAAAGTCTAACGTCCATATTTAATTTCAAGCACCCTCGAAAATTTCCTTCCATTATCATTAACTTCATTTGGCCTGTTTAAAATGTCCGAGAACCGAATGCCGTCTTTTCATAGTGAGTCTCCTTTTATTTATCTTAGAACCTCTCCAAGTTAAATGACAGCTAAATATTGTGATTTTCAACAAGCGCAACTCCTGATTCTTTTACAGTTCTCTTTAATGAACAAATATTGCCGGATACCGTGAATGAGTATTTACTTTAATAAGATTTCAATTAGCTACACCTTCGAGTGCTTTTGTGTTTTAATTCGCTTGTAATTATCCATTATATCACGGACTTTTCCTGTGAAATATACTATACTGGAATTGAAAAGTCAGAAGTGTAAGACATTAAGTCACTACTTACAAAGCTTATCCGACTTAGATGTGTTGACTTTCACCGGTTATGTATATTTCTCTTAATTATGTATTGTCTATTGCATCTAAGCTTATTAAACATAACATGATTACTTTGATACATGTTGTAATTTGGGGCTTATGTTCCCTAGTTGGTAAAGAATTAGTTCGCTACCATTGCCATAGAGTTCGGAGTTGGAGTATGAGTTAATCATTTTCCAAAACTAATTTCAAATTACTGAAAGCCTGTGAAAAAAACGGGACACAGTAATTAGCAGATAAAACAGCTGATAACTGACAAAACTGGTCATCTGACAAATATATGATACATAATATTTATCTAATTTAATACTATCCCTTTTTTTCAATATCAGATGCAGCCATCGTATCATCTCGTTTTTTTTCGACATCGGAAAATGTTTACAGTCTGTTTCAGGTTCCCATTTTTAAAAGTTTTTTAATACACATATCTTTCGTCAAAGAACATTTGAAGTCGATACAATGCAAAACAAGAACAAGAGTCCCATTGACATCATCTCTCACCTGAGCAACAATTGTCAACAAAAGCGTTGAACTGTCTGTAGAGCATCAAATACAAAATATCTAGAAAACTCAGTACAGTATATCTGTTTAAAAAAAAAAAAAAAGATTTTCGAATTTTTCTCCAACATTTTTAAAGTTTAACATTCAGCTCCTTTTTATTTTAGTTTATGAGAATACGAATTTTTAAAGTTTTTATTTTATTCCGATGTAATTATAATTCAACACCTTCCATTGAGGGTCCACTTTACCACCGGGGATCATGATTTGTACAAACTTGAATCTACAATTCCCGAGGATGCTTCCACACAAGTTACGCTTTTCTGGCCAAAAGTTGTTTTGAGAAGAATACTTTTAAAGATTTCTCTCTATTTATTTATATGTAAAAATTCACCTTCATTGTGACCCCACCTTACCCCTAAAGATCATGATTTGAACAAACTTAAATCTTCACTTCCTGAGGATGCTGCCACACAAGTAACAACTTTCTGGCCAATAAGATTTTGAGAAGAGGATTTTTAAAGACTTTTCTCTTTATATTCCTACGTAAAAATTTGACCCCCTCCATTGAGGCTCCTCCCCACCCCAGGGAACCATTTGAACAGACTTGAATCTACACTACCTGAGAATGAATTAACACAAGGTACAGCTTTTCTTGGGTTTTGAGAAGAAGATTTTTAAAGACTTTTTATATACATGTAATCCTATGTAAAAATACGAACCCAGTACCTTAATTGTGGCTTCACCCTACCCCTAGGGAATATAATTTGAACAAACTTGCATCTACACTACATCAGAAAAGAAAAGCTCACTTGATCCTTCCGTTCAGGTGAGCTAAAAACCCAAAGTACCCGGACAAAAATCTTTAAAAATTGTGTAAGATGTTCAGAAAAGTTACGATATGATAAAAAAAAATCAAATTTTTTCATTATAAATCCACCGAAAGAAAATTTTCTTTTTTGTCAATTTCTCCGAGCAAAAAGAAGGGTTAATCTTGATTTTTTTTGTTTATATTGATTTCAACTGTTCTTCACCGATAGGCATGTGTATCATAAAGATACCACTTTAGCACTGTAAATTGAAATGATAACAATTTATTTAAAATACTAGGCCTACTACCGCTATATAACTTTTCACGACGAAGTTTCAAGCAAACCAAACTTTCACGCTGTTTAATGTATCTGTTATATCTAATCATTGTTACATCCGATAGACCGGATGTGACATGTTTTATTATATTCTGTATATGTAAGTTTGATACACATGTCACTTTCATTAATGATTGACTTACTTACAAGATTTCTGACCCTGACATAAAACTAGCAGCACTTTCAGTCACTAAATTCAATCCCAAGTGTTTATTTAATAGACTGCACCATTTACAAAATCAGTCCCCTCTCCCCAAAAAAGAGATTTCGATTTATTTTTTTATTGGGAATTTCATCGACAAATTTAAAAATTCGGCCTCTCCCGATTGGAATTTTCCAATAAGCTCAATGAAAGATACTAATAAATCAGTGGAAATGTTTTAAGGAGGTCGTGTAACCAACAAATTATCTTTCAGATCTACCATAGGTTTGAAATAATGATTTATTTAGCTATTAACTATTATTTAATAAAGAAAAAATCGATATATATATTAGTTTTAAAATTGAATACTTTACTATATATAGAGCTCTCCTGCTTAAGGAAATTTATAATATTGTCTAAGAAATGGTCACGACCACCCATCCTCCTTAAGACCAACCTATTTTATTCAGTATGTTTCTCTGGCGACAATTGTCAACATGAATGTTTTTTGTTTTTAGTCTGTAATGTGTTATTTGTTACACCGGATGTTTTTCACCCTGGGTATTATACAAGACAACTACTTCGAGATGTTTCAGGAAACCATCTATTCATTATTTCTTTAATTGTTATTTCCGGCTTATAATTGGATGGTCAACAAATTAACCATCATCTTTACCTTAAAAATTTAGATTTATGTTTTAAGCCATAAACTATTTAGCAAAGAAAAAATCTTAATATTTTAGCTATTATGTAATAAAAAAGTATGTTGCACTCGCGCAGGCGAGCTGTTCCTATATATTGGAGACTATCTACTCGAATATGTCCAATGAACTATAGAAGAAGCGAACTAGTCTGAAATGACTAGAATGTCAATATACTTTTCCAGATTGTGTCTCGTTTTACCATATCAAACACTAGCGAAAGTCAATGTAGTGAATATATAATGGTTAGTGCTGTTTTAATAAGGTGTACATCCTAGACTTTTAAGCCTACCTGTACAATGTTGTACTCTGCTGTCTACCTGTACAATATTGTACTCTGCTGTCTACCTGTACAATGTTGTACTCTGCTGTTTCCTCCCCTACTCCAATGTTAAGTAAGAGGACCGTGGCTGGTCGTGGCCATTTTTAGACTGTATTGATCTCCTTTAGAAGAATTCTGTATAAAGATAATTACTCAAATTTCAAAGCTTAACATTTTGGATTTTTTCTTAAATAGTTCATAGCTAAACAAACCATATCTAAAATTTTAAGGAGGATCTGATGGATAATTTGTTGACCGTCCAGCCTCCTTAATACTCTGGCCATGACTTTGCGAGAGAAGCTACACAGCTCATCAATATTGTACATTTTCAGAGTCATATTTATCATTATGCAGAATTAATTTTTGTTCTCCCTTTTACATTATATTTATAACATAGGTGGTAGAAAAAGATAAATGGGTATGTGATCTTTTCTTTTGTGAACTCTTGATAGGGCAGTAACTATGGGTTAATTAACGTGGAGGACCCCCCCCCCCCAATGTATTTAGAAGCTGCCTTAAACTCCCCAAAGGCCAGATGGCAACGCCCTGGAAAAGGGCGAATCTTCAGCATTTTCGACAGCCTTTGGATGTTCATAAAAAGAAAATAACAACGTCTAAAATTCTGATTTCATTTATATGAACTTTTATAAAAGCTCCTATTTGTTTTTTTTATAAGCTTTCATGACAAGCCGTTTGTGAGTAAATTTTAATTATCGAGTACGTGGAGAGGGGCGAAGGGTTGAGGTGGCTGATACACTCATGGTTTGATACAGTAAATCTGTGCATTAATATTTTGTTTTTGTAATGTTTTCCTGTGTTCTGTTGATAATTGTTGTTTCCTGTGACTTTCGCTGTGGTGTAATTCCCATTTCCTATAACATAAATTGTTCAGACATTCAGCCCATGTATTTCTGATACTTGCAATCACAGGCAGCATTGACAATATTTTTTAACAGTTTATGGTAAGATAATTTCCCGTACTATAATCATATTAGTAGTAATTATTAAAATTATCTTACTATTAAATTATTCCTTTAACGAAAAGCGTCTGTGCTCCCAATTGTTTTCTTCTTTTCGTTTGTGTGTGTCAGGTTGCTTCATTCTGTTTTTATAGCATGTTCTCCTGATATTTCCTTAATCTGGAAGAGAAACTTTGGTTCTAGTTAGAATTTGGGATGTTAGTTCTATTAAGAATTGTTCTTGGATAGTCGGGCCTTTTAGCGTATAGCATCCAGATATATTTCCTAACAAGCATATAATTAGTTGTTATATTACACCCATTTCCGTTAATTATCGGCTTTCTTCATTATAAGGTTGATAACTGACAAAACTGGTCATCTGACAAATATATGATACATATATTTATCTAATTTAATACTATCCTTTTTTCAATATTAGATGCAGCCATCGTATCATCTCGGTTTTTTTCGACATCGGAAAATGTTTACAGTCTGTTTTAATACACATATCTTTCGTCAAAGAACAGTTAAAGTCGATACAATGCAAAACAAGAACAAGAGTCCCATTGACATCATCGCTCACCTGAGCAACAATAGTCAACAAAAGCGTTGAACTGTCTGTAGAGTATCAAATACAAAATATCTAGAAAACTTAGTACAGTATATCTGGTTTTTAAAAAAAGATTTTCGAATTTTTCCCAACATTTTTAAAGCCTTTTTTTATTTTAGTTTTTGAGAATACGAATTTTTAAAGTTTTTATTTTATTCCAATGTAATTAAAATTCAACACCTTCCATTGAGGCTCCACTTTACCACCGGGGATCATGATTTGTACAAACTTGAATCTACAATTCCCGAGGATGCTTCCACACAAGTTACGCTAGTTGTTTTGAGAAGAATACTTTTAAAGATTTCTCTCTATTTATGCATATGTAAAAATTCACCTTCATTGTGACCCCACCTTACCCCCAAGGATCATGATTTGAACAAACTTGAATCTTCACTTCCTGAGGATGCTGCCACACAAGTAACAGCTTTCTGGCCAATTAGATTTTGAGAAGAGGATTTTTAAAGACTTTTCTCTTTATATTCCTACGTAAAAATTTGACCCCCTCCATTGAGGCCCCTCTCTACCCCAGGGAATCATGATTTGAACAAACTTGAATCTACACTATCTGAGAATGATTCAACACAAGGTACAGCTTTTCTTGGGTTTTGGGAAGAAGATTTTTAAAGACTTTTTATATACATGTAATCCTATGTAAAAATACGAACCCCATACCTCAATTGTGGCTTCACCCTACCCCTTGGGAATATAATTTAAACAGACTTGCATCTACACTACATCAGAAAAGAAAAGCTCACGTGAGCCTTCTGTTCAGGTGAGCTAAAAACCCAAAGTACCCGGACAAAAATCTTAAAAAATTGTGTAAGATGTTCAGAAAAGTTACGATATGATAAAAAAAATCAAATATTTTCATTATAAATCCACCGAAAGAAAATTTTCTTTCTTGTCAATTTCTCCGAGCAAAAAGAAGGGTTAATCTTGAACTTTTTTATGTTGGTTTCAACTGTTCTTCACCGATAGGCATGTGTATCATAAAGATACCACTTTAGCACTGTAAATTGAAATGATAACAATTTATTTAAAATACTAGGCATACTACCGGTATGTAACTTTTCACGACGATGTTTCAAGCAAACCAAACTTTCACGCTGTTTAATGTATCTGTTATATTTAATCATTGTTACATCCGATAGACCGGATGTGACATGTTTTGTATATGTACGTTTGATACACATGTCACTTTCATTAATGATTGACTTACTTACAAGATTTCTGACCCTGACATAAAACTAGCAGCACTTTCAGTCACTAAATTCAATCCCAAGTGTTTTTTAATAGACTGCACCATTTACAAAATAAGTCCCCTCTCCTCAAAAAAGAGATTTGGATAAATTTTTTTATTGGGAATTTCATCGACAAATTTGGAAAATTCGACCTCTCCCGATCGGAATTTTCCAATAAGCTCCAGGAAAGATACTAATAAATCAGTGGAAATGTTTTTAAGGAGGTCGTGTTACCAACAAATTATCTTTCAGATCTACATGTACCTTAGGTTTTTAATAATGATTTATTTAGCTATTAACTATTATTTAATAAAGAAAAATTCGATATATATTAGTTTTAAAATTGAATACTTTACTATGTGTTTATATAGAGCTCTCCTGCTTAAGGAGATTTATATAGTCTAAGAAATGGTCACGACCATCCATTCTCCTTAAGACCAACCTATTTTATTCAGTATGTTTCTCTGGCGACAATTGACAACATGAATGTTTTTAGTTTTTAGTGTGTAATGCGTTATTTGTGACACCGGATGTTTTTCACCTTCGGTTTTATACAAGACAACTACTTCGAGAGTTCAGTTTCAGGAAACCATCTATTCATTATTTCTTTATTTGTTATTTCCGGCTTATGATTGGATGGTCAACAAATTAACCATCATATTTACCTTAAAAATTTAGATTTATGTTTTAAGCCATAAACTATTAAGCAAAGAAAAAATCTTAATATTTTAGCTTTCAAATTTGAATATTATACAAAGATCTCATTCAAAAGAAGATTAATTTATTCAAGAAATGTCCACACACATCCAGCCCTCTTAATTAATTAAGGTCTTACGCAAGGAAATAGCCAATCAAACTATTGTAGTTCCATATATATAGACAGATATTTATAAATGATACAAGTAGCATGTGTTTGCATGTTGTTGTTATATTTATAATATATATATTTATTTCATTTCATTTTAATTAATCTGTCCATTTTATAAAGAAATAAGAAATTTGTATGTAAAAAAATATTATTATGAAAAGCCTTCTGTCTTTAAACTTATTCAATTACTCTCAACAAAGAATATCAAAGAGTTGTGCAATTTGGGCAAATACCTACATAAATGCTCAAAATTACGATAAAAATATAATTATTGTTTTTGTTTTGAGAATATACTCTTCATTATCCTGTTTACTTTTATCATGTACATTTTTCACACTGCTATGTACGCTGTTATGTGCACACGCAGTCTAATTCAAGATTGTGATGTTTTTAAAAATGTCTACATATGTTTGTTTTCTTTACTTATGTATATATGTTAAACCTATGAATCGTATGGTTTTTGGTAATAAACAATACAATATCCAATCTCTGATTGGTCGTAAATTAAGTTACTCAAGCGTATCGAAAGTTACCTGGGTATGTGCTTAACGTAGTAGAAGTTATTCAAGAATTTGCTGCCTATCGTGCAACAGACCCCAACCCACCCACCTTAAGTGTACTCACTCAGAGATATGGTCTATCTACTCGAATATGTCCAAAGAACTATAGAAGAAGCGAACTAGTTTAAAATAACTAGAATGTCAATATACTTTTCCAGATTGTGTCTCGTTTTACCATATCAAACACTAGCGAAAGTCAATGTAGTGAATATATAATGGTTAGTGCTGTTTTTTATAAGGTGTACATGTACATCCTAGACTTTTAAGCCTACCTGTACAATGTTGTACTCTGCTGTTTCCTCCAGTACTCCAATGTTAAGAGGACCGTGGCTGGTCGTGACCATTTTTAGACTGTATTGATCTCCTTTAGAAGAACTCTGTATAAAGATAACTGCTTAACATTTTGGATTTTTTCTTTAATAGTTCATAGCTAAACAAACCATATCTAAAATTTAAGGAAGATCTGATGGTAATTTGTTGACCATTCAGCCTCCTTAATACTCTTGCCATGACTTTGCGAGAGAAGCTAGACTGCTCATCAATATTGTACATTCTCAGAGTTATCATTATGCAGGTTTAATTTTTGTTACCCCTTTGACATTATATTTGTAACATAGGTGGTAGAAAAAGATAAAAGGGTATGTAATCCTTTCTTTTGTGAACTCTTGAGAGGCAGAAACTATGGGTTAATTAACGTGGAGGAAAAAAACCCCAATATGTTTAGAAGCTGCCTTAAACTCCCCGAAGGCCAGATGGCAACGCCCTGGAAAAGGGTGAGTCTTCCGCATTTTCGACAGCCTTTGGGTGTTCATAAAAAGAAAATAACAACGTCTAAAATTCTGATTTCATTTATATGAACTTTTATAAAAGCTCCTATTTGTTTTTTTTATAACGAGCTTTCATAACAAGCCGTTTGTGAGTAAATTTTTATTAACGAGTATTGATAATTGTTGTTTCCTGTGAATTTCGCTGTGGTGTAATTCCCATTTCCTATAACATAAATTGTTCAGACATTCAGCCCATGTATTTCTGATACTTGCAATCACAGGCAGCATTGACAATATTTCTTAACAGTTTATGGTAAGATAATTTCCCGTACTATAATCATATACCTGTTTTAAAGTAAGTTAAACATATATATGAAACACATGAAATATACATATTGAACACATGTTTCACATGTATAAAAATGTTGTGTGTTCCATTACACATGTGTTTTACATGTGTAAAACACATGTTCAACATGTGTGAAAATAAACACTTTTTACATGTGTGCTCTTTATATGTGTTTTACACATGTGAAATATATATGTAAAATATATGTTTAACACATGTTTTACACATGTGGACATTTTTCCTGTGTAATATCATTTCCTACCTTATAAGTAAAAAATACTAAATTCTACCGTCTGGTTTTTAGTGGGGGCCATCTCAAAATATTAAAATGCACCAAATTTTGATATATATTTGCATCATTACGAATGAAGATTGGTGTGATGGATTCTTTTAAAAATTAAGGAAAATGTCGTCAAGGATAGCATCATTCTGTATATAAAATTTCTACGACGTACAATTTTTACTTTTTCTTTTATGTTATTTCTTATAACGTACTCATACAAAGCTTCATTTTATCATAACGTCATAAAAGTGAAATGGCAACGCTCCCCTACCGCACAACGGAAAAATCGTTTAAAAAAATATGAAATTCCTTAAAAAATCTAAATATTTTTATCTGTATTTTGTTTATTGTGTTCAATTTTTATAAATGACATCGAAAAAATTTCATAAGACCTATAAATCAACTGTATTTTACTAGAATGCGCAAAAACATGCGCAATAAAAACTAAAGTCGGCCTCCTCAAAATATATCTTCCAAATTGACTGATTTTGCATGTTTTTTTTTCTACTCCAAAGAAACGGTCTTATTCGGCAAAAACGGCACGTATTTTTACCCCAATTTACCCCGATGTTACCGATATGAACCACAAAATGATATCTCAAGGAGCTTTGCAGAGTGTACCCAACTAAACCACAATGATACTCCACTGAACCCTTTTGATGACCTAATGTAAAGTAATGATCCTCATTACTTAGTAATACCACAATAAACCCTAATGGTACCCAGTTAACTTGCTGAACCCCACTGATACCTAAATGAACCCCCCCCCCCAAAAAAAAAAAGAAAAAAAAAAGAAAAAAAAAAAAAGAAACAAGAGGCCAAATGGCCTTAACGGTCACCTGAGTAGCATAACCCATACACAAACTTGTCAAGGAGTCTCATATATGCATTTAGTTAAGTTTTATTCTGGAATAGAAAATTTTTTAATTTGTAATGACGACCACCTCCCTGCCTGAAATCTTTCAAAAACGACTATTAAACCTATAATTTTAGCGAAAAACTTAAAAGATCATAAAAGAGTGCATGACCTGATATTGAAAAGGTGCAAGACTCCTTGACACAAGGAACAAGAATATATATAGTTTATGGGTGGGGATCTCAACCGTTTTCAAGTTATTTGTGCACTTCCTGTTTGAGGGGGGTCAGGACCATCCCCGGGGCCCATGACCTACATACCATATGATGCCCTTTGACACAAGGAACAATAATATATATGGTTTAGGGGTGGGGATATTAACCGTTTTCAAGATATTCCGGCACTACCTGTTTGAGGGGGGTCAGGACCATCCCTGGGGCCCATGACCTACATACCATTTGAAGCCCCTTGACACAAGGAACAAGAATATATATGGTTTAGGGGTGGGGATCTCAACCGTTTTCAAGATATTCGGGCACTACTTGTTTGAGGGGGGTCAGGACCACCCCAAGTTCCATGACCTACATACCATATGATGCCCCTTGACACAAGGAACAAGAATATATATGGTTTAGGGGTGGGGATATTAACCATTTTCAAGATATTCGGGCACTACCTGTTTGAGGGGGGTCAGGACCATCCCTGGGGCCCATGACCTACATACCATTTGAAGCCCCTTGACACAAGGAACAAGAATATATATGGTTTACGGGTAGGGATCTCAACCGTTTTCAAGATATTCGGGCACTACCTGTTTGAGGGGGGTCAGGACCACCCCAAGTTCCATGACCTACATACCATATGATGCCCCTTGACACAAGGAACAAGAATATATATGGTTTAGGGGTGGGGATCTCAACCGTTTTCAAGTTATTTGTGCACTTCCTGTTTGAGGGGGGTCAGGACCATCCCCAGGGCCCATGACCTACATACCATATGATGCCCCTTGACACAAGGAACAAGAATATATATGGTTTAGGGGTGGGGTTCTTAATCGTTTTCAAGATATTTGGGCTCTTCCTGTTTGAGGGGGGTCAGAAACCACCCCTGAGGCCCATGACCTACATACCATTTGATGGCCCTTAACAAAAGGAACAAGAATATATATGGTTTAGGGGTGGGGATTTTAACCGTTTTCAAGATATTTGGGCCCTTCCTGTGCCATATTGGCCCCACCCTAGTGCCTAAACACCTGTCCCAGGGATCATAAATTTCACAATTTAGGTAGAAGACTTCATGTACATCATATCCAGGCCTTTAGTTTTTCACAAATATATATGGGAGTAGAGAAGATTTTCTGAAATTTAATACATTTTTACTATATGGCCATTTTGGCCCCACCCTAGAGCCTGAACCCCTGACCCAGGGACCATAAATTTCACAATTTTGGTAGAGGGCTTCATGGACATCATATCCATGCATTTAGTTTTAAACAAATATCTATGGGAGTAGAGAAGAAGATTTTCTAAGATTTAATACATTTTTATTATATGGCCATATTGGCCCTACCCTAGAGCCTGAACCCCTGACCCAGAGACCATAAATTTCACAATTTAGGTAGAGGGCTTCATGGACATCATAACCATGCATTTAGTTTTAAACAAATATCTATGGGAGTAGAGAAGAAGATTTTCTAAGATTTAATACATTTTTATTATATGGCCATATTGCCCCCACCCTAGAGCCTGAACCCCTGACCCAGAGACCATAAATTTCACAATTTTGGTAGAGGGCTTCATGGACATCATATCCATGCATTTAGTTTTAATCAAATATCTATGGGAGTAGATGAGAAGATTTTCTAAGATTTAATACATTTTTACTATATGACCATATTGGCCCCACCCTAGAGCCTGAACCCCTGACCCAGGGGCCATGAATTTCACAATTTTGGTAGAGGGCTTCATGGACATCATAACCATGCAATCAGTTTTTTCCTCACATGTGGGGGAGTAGAGAAGAAGATTTTTGAAAATTTGACTGTTTTTTGCATATTTGGCCCCACCTGTGGCACCCTGGTGGTGGTAGAGCCACCAATTTCACAATTTACATTCCTCTTACCATAAAGATGCTTCACATCAAAAATGGGAACAATTGGCCTTGTAGTTTTTATGAAGAAGTTAAAAATGTAAATTGTTAACGCACGACGCACGACGCACGACGCACGACGACGGACGAAAACAGATAGCAATAGGTCACCTGAGTTTACAAAGTACACTGTTTATTATTGATTTGCAAAACATTTTTAGCCGGTTTTTCCAACGGAAAAAATCCGGTTATTATAATGGTCAAAATGGAGGGCGGGCGGCTGCTAAAAGGGTACCCTTATTGTACGGATAACTCCTCCGACATTTTCGAGTTAGGAAGTTGTTGTTACCGTCTTCCTTGAAAGAGGGTATAAAGAGTTGAAATAATTTACATTCTCCGGGTTGTGAACTTCTTCTTCTTTGTGATTAGTAAAATATACATGATGTGAAAATTTACATTTATTTCATTGGTTGAAATATTGTTCGGATCAAGGGAGATAATTTAGTGATGATCTTTTTTACGTACGACTTAACAATTTTCTTAGTTTTCAATTCTTTAAAAGTCGGGAAACGAAAAAAAAAAAAAAAAAAAAAACCCAATAAAAAATTGCAATGAATGAAATTCAGGCTTCAATTTTTTCAGTACAACGTATTGAAAGAAATAATCTATTATGTATATTGAAACAATTTGTTCTTTTCTTTTTTTTATTGTTTATTGAAATACAAAAAATGTGAAAATTTGATACGGTTAGGCTAATATCAGTAAACAAGTTTGCATATTGGATACGGTAAAACTAATATCAGTATAACATATGCTGAATGCAGTGGTATTAACTTTGATTTTATTAGATAATACGACCCTTCCTTTTTACATTCTATACTCTATCTCAACTAACAAGCATGTGTGTACACATTTCTCAATTTTAAACACGCACTCTTAAAAGGCACATATGAAAAAGTTCCACAAGCCATGACATGTAGAGGAAGGCGACATTTATATTAAAAAATAAATTTTCTTTGATTACTTATTACTGTTTAAAGTTTGTTCTAAAGACGACAAGCTTTTTAAAAGTTTTGTAGATCAATTGTACATCTATACTTATAAATTAAGACATTTTGCCAATAAACTAAGAAACGCCTGCACCAGAGTAACTGCTTATATCTTTCGTATTTCAGTACGTGTGATATGATGTCCGTAAGTTATGATTGAATTTTACCAGATAAATAATTATTGAGAAATAAATTAAAAACCTACTTTCATTTTCGATTAACCAGCCCGAAATAGCAAAAGTGAGAATAAGGTGTGGACACGCTTTGGAGGATCCAAGTCAGTGGGAATTTGTATAAAATATATGCTTGCAATGAAATAGTATTTAATGATTACGTAAAGAATGAAGATATTTACTGGGAACTTATTTAGGGTATATATAGAAATTAAGATTTGACAAACGTTGAATAAATAAAAGGAGTCAATTTTTGTCTTGAACGCGCGATTTTAGTTTTGATGGATAGACGCTTGCATAGCTCGACCTCTGGTGAGAAAATCGGATAGAATTTCCAGAACGGGGGTAACCAAGAACAGGGGTTGACAGGAAGAGTTTGTCATGCATCGCAGGCTGATACCTTTGATCGGCAATCTATGGTTAATTAAAAAAACTTAATAAATAAAATTGGATTAATTTGATATGATTTTAGTCTTGATAGCAAGAACTTTCCATAACGGGTGCTGAGGAACGTCGTTACACTAATTAACGTCATGGCGGAAAGTGAAGGGCGAGTTAACCATTGGGCAGATACTTTGTATCCGACAACTTTGGTTTAATATATGCAAATAAATATGCATCCACTAGCATTTTTTTAAATTTCATACTTTTTTTTTAACACGACAGATTGGTAGTAAACCTTATACATTAAATTGTAAACAATGAACAGATTGTGCTCTACGTCGATCTATGTTAATAAATGATGTATGCATAACACTGGGAAGTTGAATGAGGAGGGGGGGGGGCGGCGGCAATTTTTTTTTCTTTTAAACAGTCTTTTAACTGAAATTCTTATTTGGAACAGTGACAAAAACTAAAGTTAAATTTGACCTAAAGAACAAAATTTAGATATACGATATACTAAATACCGACTCACTGGTTTGCAATTTTCAAGTCAGCTGCAACAAAAAGAATTAAGGCCACGTACACGTATATATCACCCATTTAGGTAAATATTTTTCATCTCTGCCCGTTCCTCTAAATATCCAGCCATGCTGTTTTTTTTATTTCAATTTTAAAGCATAAGTTATGAAAGGAATTAAGAAAAAATTTGGACTCAGTACATGTATATACAAAAATGAACAAAAATACGGTTCTACATATTAAAGGGGCATGGTCACGATTTGATCAAAAATCATTTTTTCGATTTTAATGCTTACAATGCTTCAGTATGGCATTTTTAATAGGCAACCAAAATTTGAGTGTCATTCGTTGAGTTATAAGCGAGTTACAGAACTTACAATTCTTTGTTATGTAAACAAAGCTTTTGTTTACATTTTGAATGTTGAAGTGAAAATTCCAGTTTTATACCTAAAATGATTATGTTAAACGATAGGAACTGTTTATTTATGCTTAAAATGAATAAGAAGATCGACAAATCAGCTTAAAAAAGAGATTTTACTGGTATATCAAACCTATGTAAACAAAAATAGGGCACGAGCCTTGTTTACATGACAAAGAATTATGAGCCCTGTTTCTTGCTTATAACTCAACGACTGACTCTCAAATTTCATTTGATTATAAGAAATGCATCCCTAAAGCATTGTAAATAATAAAAACTGAAAAATAGAATTTGACCAAAATCGTGACCATGCCCCTTTAAGCAAATGTATCATTTTAATGTGTAAAGTTGCAATTCCCGCGCTTGCGCGGGATACCATCTAGTATTGGTATGATATCCATTATAATTTTAATTTTGTTGTGTTTTATATGACAACCATAATACAGTATAAACTTGTCATTTCTTATAAAAATGCAGTTTAAGCAAATATCTGTACAATAATACATCAACATAATTTAAATAGTGGTTAAGGACCTTCAGGGCACTGTTATATGAGATAATTTGTGATAATTAAGTATCAGGATTGGTTTTGCCTCTTTATGAATCCTGAGAAAACAAAATGTACTTTTTAATCTCAAGTTCTTTTATAAAACAGGTCTCTGATCTTTGTATCACAGGTTCATATCCCAAGTAGAAAATAGCCATAACAACTCACTTTCTACTAAATTATAAACTTATATGTCACTTGTTCTGACAGATGCTCCAAAAAGACCCATTCTGCTTCTGTTTTTTTATGACTGCTGAGTATGTTGACTACATGTAGTAACTCAAATAAATATGCATTCCTTTAGTAAACACCTTTCACATTGACTGTATGCCAATGATAATATTTAAGCATTTATTATTATCAATCCTTACCAGTTTGATGATTAAAATTTGCCCTTTCCTTTCCCTTTACCCTTTTTGCTGCAGCCTGTACAAAACTATGATGAGGCAGATTTCTTTAGAAATGCATCAGTTCCTTTGATATTCACGCATTTGTAATGAAACCAGCCATTACATTTGTCACAAGTTAATTCTTCGTTCTTAGTCTCGGCTGGTTCCCATTCACATTCAGCCTCACATATCTTGCATACATGTATGAAGACTTCTTCTTGCGCTGCTTCGTCAACTTTTGTTTTCTTTGCTTTGGCGGCTGATTCATCTCTGTCACCCAAACCTTGTAATTGAGTTTGTAAGGCTTGTTTCATTTTTCGCGGCACAGTCGTATTAAAATGAATAAGAGCATCAACAAAGGCAATTCGAACACAATTTTTTGTGACATCTCTAAATCTAAAAAGTTCCAAGATAAGTGTTAAAAAGAGTTCATCTTCTACTTCAGAATCAGCACTGAGATTAACATTTTAAAACAGTAACATACAAGTATCAATTAATGTGTTGTCTGAATCTACAGCTTCCGTTCATTTTGTATGCAAATCTTCTTAATATAAATGAAAATGTTTTGCACTAAAGACTTTTTTGGGTGACTTGGTTCAACACTATAAAAAAATTATACACTGGCTCACTAACAATAGTGAGTCCATGAGAGGGGCCTTGTTTATACTGAATCTCATTCATGGTGTCTTCACTTGTATCAACGTCTTGCTCACTATTACGGAATTCGAAACTCTTTAACATGGCCTGTTTCTTGTAATTTAGTTTACGTAGTGTTCTACTCTTTTTGCCACACTTGCCGACTGATCTTAACAAAGATTCTTTAATTCGCTGGTTGACTCTCTGTATACAGGCACCAGCAAGAAACCGAATCTTCCCTTTGGCTAACCCATATATCGTAGAGTTATTTCTACCTGTTCTACTTCCTCTTCTTGTTTCTGTACTATACCCATTGCCCTCTTTTCAATCTCTTTGTCCATTAGCCAGTATGCTAATTTTGTTGACAACTTATTTTCCATTTTAGTCACACGTTGTTGGAAAAGTTTATCCACATACATCAAATGCTGATCGCTTAGAACAAAACTATTCAGTTTCGTGAATTACTGTGTCCATTGTTGTGGTGATTTTGGTTGATCATTGATGATTTCTCTTATATTAAAGTACATGAAATTGATATGATCTAACATCAAACTTGATGAAAAAAGTCCTTGGGTATATTGACAATGTAAGGTACAGTTCCCATTTCATTTACAAAGTCATGGATATTCCAAAGTTCTTCTAGCTGGGTAAATTCAGCTGTAATTCTAAGCTTTGAGGGACCTGGTAAATCCTCTTCAAGAGTTTGGTCGGTATGGGAGGAATGGGTGGGTTTATCAGCAAGAGATTCTTCTGAAGTGTTACTACTTGAAGATTGTAATGAAAGTGGTCTTTGGTTGCAACAAAGTAAGTCATCTCTAAAATCCATAAATTGTCTATCATAGAATTCATAAACTCTGTCCGGATGAGTAGTGCTTGCTGCCTTTTGATTGAAGTTATGAACACGTAAACCACTTGATGTCACAGCTCGTGCAATCGCAACACCCATTTTTCCAGGGGCAAAAAACGAATAACAGTCAACTTCAACGTGGTCCAATGTTTGTCCCTGAGCACGATGAACAGTAAGTGCAAACGCTAAAATAAGAAGAATCTGTGTACGACTGCCTAAATTCTTCTGTTGTCTTCTGTCGTATACTTGTGGTCTCGGATACTGTGACTAAGTTACCGTTAATGTTTACCCTTGGAGGATTTCCCCTCTCTAAATGATGAAAAGTCCCAGTCATCCCATTAAACAACCTATGTTCTTTATCAAAATTACTTTTACACAACAGAGTATTTGCTAACTGTGTTTCAATTTTTTTTAACCAAATTACTATGTTAAGGTGTTTAGGTAAAATGTCAGAGCTCATAAGACACTGGAAAAAATGAAATGTCTGTTTGATATCCCCATTTGATAGAAATCAAATTTAACTAAGACTATAAGTTCTCCAACAGACCTGTGACTCCTACAACAGTCAATATCTATTTAATTGTATGCACTAACCTACTACAAAATAAACATCAAAGTACTGAATACTGACGGGAGATGATTTTATTGATTATTATTATAAAATCAATGATATGTAATTTTGCATGGCAAGTAGTTTCTTAACTGTTTTTGAATTATTACGCAAATTTTTTATAATATGATTTTTCGGGCTTTTTCGACAAGAATTCCGAGCTATAGACGGAAAACCCCAAAATGAATCATGTGTAACATCTAAAGATAGATTTAACGATACAAAATTCCACGATTTTGCATTATGCATCAGTAATCGAAATATTTCAGGAAAATTGTATCCAAGCAATCGACTCGCCATTTCCGATTCGAAAAGTAATGGTAGTTACGACTGTGACAGCAAATCACTGGCGTAGGAATACATACGAGTACACAAATGTCTAAATTGTTCGTACCACTTAAAATCTGGCTTTTTTCAAGGTATTTATTTTAATGGCTTGTACATCTTGTCATGAACTGCATCATATAAGGAAGAGAAGAGAGAGAGAGAGAGAGAGAGAGAGAGAGAGAGAGAGAGAGAGAGAGAGAAAAAGAAAACTTAAAGTGAACAGTGAGGCAGAAAATAAAGAGATTAAACGTCTCTGTTTGAGACAGAGCCGGGGAGAGACACAGAGAAAGTGCCAAATTCTTCAATGTTGGAAATCTCATCATGTGAACAGAAGGATCATGTAAAGGACACAGTTATTACCCCTGATGAAGAGGATCACGAAGATATGGAGAAGATCTTGAACTATGTGACGAATTGTGATCTACCAGAAAATTTGTAGTCTTGTTAAAGTCTCAATTACAAAACTGTAACAAGGAGTTGGAAATACACCAAAGAAGGTGGGACCCTAAAGTTATTAGTCTCTGTCTCACCCTTTACATACGCTCTCCTCAAGCATATAATGATCTGAAAAATTCCAGCTTTCTTTCTTCAACTTCCATCCAAAAGATTATTACAATACTACAAAAACTCTGTTAAGCAGATTCCCAGTTTTAATGAAACAAACTTGACATGATTGAAGAAAAAATGGAGAAGCAAAACATTTCAGAATTCGGTTGCCATGGAGGCATACATATTATGTAGTCATCGATGACTAAATAATAACAAAGACTGGTGATACCTGGAAGTATATATAAGTGGGATATGTTGATATCGACACTACCAACAATAATATCAGCATCATATCTAACGGGCAGAAAAATCCCACTAGCAACTCATGCTCTCCAGTTCATCGTCCATGGATTTACTGGCCACAGGTACTGATATGTTATTAATTTGATAGGAGTTATGTCCTGAAACAATTCCTATGCCTTGAAAGAAATTATGAACTTTTATCATGATTATTTAAATTTTAAAGTTTGTTGTTGTAACACTAGACACTACTAGTATGATATTTCTTAATATTCAATAATTACCAGAGTATGTGTGTAGGCAATCAATTTCTACTGTTTATATATTTAAGGACAGGTAATGTATGAAAAATGTAGAGAACAGCAGCAGAATAAAAGAGTTGAATTTCTTCACTTATTAGAAGTCCTACTTTATTTTGGATGAAAATAAGTTTTGATATACAATATACATGTATATTATTTATTACTTACTTTAGGTGGCCAGTTGTGTACTTTGGTGCCAATCTGGCTACAGCTCATCAACTGTACACAACATTCTGGAAATGTGTTGATCTCCTGGGTGACATGAATGTAGCAGTTGACTATGTCATGACCGACGATGCATCGACAAATCGTTCATTTGCCACCATGCTTTTCCCACAGACGTCACAGAACTCTAACTGGATATTTAGGGACATTTACTTCAAGGAGCATGGCACATTCAAGATGTCATGCATGTCTTACAAAATCCGCGATAATTTGGAAGCAAGTAAGATACAGAACAAGACAAGTACTGGTCGCTATTTGGTTCAGCATGGCAAATGTCACAAGATGAAGCTGTGCCATTCGGTCAACTGAAATGTGACTCAATGGTAACTGAAAAGTGTCTGAATGGCATATATGTGCCATTCTGTCACCTTTCCAGACTTTTCAGTCTACATTCAGTTGACTGAATGGCACAGTTCCATCCTGTGTGTATCACATGGGACCATTTGGAAGCATGTTACCGTTTCAATTTTCAAAGCGGCATTCATTGGAAACTGACAGAGGAGGGGCATATCAACCTTATTCAAGCTACGGAAATGAGAAACAAACTTGCAATCGAGGTTCTAAATAAGGATATGTTGTATTTAATGAAATCATATCAATCAACACATAAAACCCCAGTAAATCTTGTATTGAACTGTTGGAATTGACCTCAGAGATAGTGGACATTTTCTGTTCCAGAAACGGACCTATTTCATCACAGGAAGACAGAAGGTTTGAAATACTGGGAAGGTGCTGTGAAGAAATCAGTTATGCTTGTCCCCTCCAAAAATCTTATGACTCTGGAGATTCGAACAAACCTCGACTCCGCACTACTCATGGGATTTATATCCCTTTGCAAGAACATGCTCAATGGAAAAAATAGCATTAACCCTTGCTATCTCAATTCTGATATTGTGGAAAATTTATTTGGGCAGCAGTGTGAATTAAGGAATGGACTGAATAACAACCCTACTTTGGTACAGTACGGACCATATACAATGTAACACTGCAATTATTCTTGGACAGTGTTCTGTTAGGCACCTTTCTTCACTGCAACTACACCCTGTCCACCAAATATCGCTAGAAAGAAATACCAGAGAACTCTGAAAAAGGGGATTCGATTGTGAGGAGCTGATCTATATGTAATTAGTAAGTTTTCATTAAATATATTTCATTTACATCTGACTCTATGACCATAAAATTATTTATTCTTTATTTACACAAAAACATAAAATCTAATCCATATAATATTCATGTTAAATTTGTCTTGGTAAAGAAAGTATACTTTTGACGAAATCTTTCATTTGACTCATTCCTCTATTATTAAGTTTATTTTTATTACTTGTCATGGAGCATTGATTCGGATCCATTTTTTTCTTTTCTGTGATTATAATCTAAAATCATATTCAATCCTTAAATTTCTTCATCATAAAGAAATTACAACCTAAATTGATTTCTTTTCAGTGAATTCAATTACTTTAGATCATATACATTATGTTTCTGATTGCACAGTCACCTGAGAAAATATTGAATGATGTTTTGTGTATTTATTTTATATATATATATATTTTATCACAGTCACCTGAGAAAATATTGAATGATGTTTTGTGTATTTATTTATTTTTTATATATTTTTTTATAATCATTTGCCTGTATGAATTTTCATTTATTATTGCTATGACATTTCTTAAATGATAAACAGATAATAATTAGTACATGACTTAGACTTTTATGCACAATTTCACTTGTCAAATATAGTCACATTTTCGCGGGAAATATCAAAGGTCGATATTTTCACCGTAACAGTATTGAACCAGTCCAAGTCTTTGTAAACAAGTGCCTAAGAAACATCCTGGGGATAAGATGGCCGGATAAAGTCAGCAACCTGAACCACACACCCCTCCCCAATAAAAAAAAATACAATGAGAAAAACACGAGAAAGCCAAGTTTAATGAATCATATTTTACTTGGTGGTAAAGTTTAATGAATTACATTTTACTTGGGTGGTAATTAGCACTGCGGAAAATAGCTCTTTATAATTACGATTCAACCGAGTATGGTTTTTCCTTCGAAAACTGATTTCATTGTAAGATTTTCATGGGAGAAAACCCTACTTAAATGTCATCTTTTTTGGTATAAGAAATCCCACATGCAGCGATGTTGGAGCCTTGTCTAGTCATTGGCTAATATATATGAATTCATTGACCGCAATGACACTTTTCCGACTTCATTCAGGGATGTTGAAACAGCTTCAACAAAGCATTTCTCAACAATTTGATTTCTTTGATTGCATGTAAAATATATAAGTACAAAGTGTATTGTAGAATTGAAAACAAAGAGGAAAACCCGCAAGAAATATGTAATCATATAAAATATATACTAACTTTTTTCTATGAGGTTTACAAATCATTGTCACAAAGGAATTTTGCAAACTTTTTAAAAGGTATTATTAACAATTTATAATTCATATAATCGATAAATTGATTATCATTTTATATATACATATATACATGTATTTATATATTTTCTACATCTGTTTTGTCATATAAATAAAGTGCCAGCAGGTTTACGTACCAGATGTGGTCCCTGTTTAGTGATAAGTGGCCCTACATGTTAGCATAGACAATATTTTATTGTACTGAAGGTGAGATACACATGTATATTTTGAACAATTCTGAAACCTTTTTTTTCATATTTTTTTTTTTTTTTTTTTTAAATAATTTTTTACTTGCAAGAATTATATATCGTCAAATACTCTATATGAAAATGTCCATGTATACTTATATTATAAAAATCCTATACAGTTATGTGAATAAGTATACAGTGAGTATATTTGTTATTGTTTGAAAATAAATGTCAATAAAAAAAAGTATACTTTAATGACTATTTGGTGTCAAAGGACAAGGCCTTCTTCATAGAAAACTACTAGCCTTATGCTTTTCCTGTATACTTCACAAGTGGTAAAATGAGTTTAGTTTGATCTTTATCTAATGTTTTTAAAATGTTATAAAGTATATATTATTTAACTTGTTTTACTAAAACAATATCAAAAAAAGTATTTTTGTATTGATGACGATTTATATGACCTCAATGCGTAAGAACGGGGGGGAGGGGGGGGGGGTAGTGGCTAGAGGGCTTATCGCCCCCCTTTTTTAGCAAATGAATCAATCATTTAAATTCTTAAATTTCACCACTGAGCGGTTTCATCCGAATGAAATTAACCTGAGCAGTAGCATTCTTAAATTACTTTTCAATTTACAATGCACCGCTGTTATAACCCCTCCCCCACTCCCCAGATGGATTGGCGAAAATAGTTTTTTCTTTTGCTTGCAAGGATTTCGGATACGTCTGACCCCCCCCCCCCCCACACCTCTCACACACACTTTCTTTCTCCCGACGCCTATGCAATGAACATTTACATTGCAACTTCCAATTGTCTACTGTAATAGTAGCTGCAGGTCTGAAGCTCTAGGTCTGAAAAAATTCGGCTGAACTCCCAGGTCGTCCATCCAATTTTTTCAGACCGAGAGCTACAGACCTGCAGCTACTGTGATAGCACCACAAAATAATTTGATATGTGGTCGGTTCTGCAAATAGCTCACAAGCAAAAATGGTCTCTTTCGCATGCAATATGGGACTTAAAACGTGGCTCTGTGTCAACATCGGTGCTGGCACTGTCCTTTACTGTCTCACTACAATATAGTGCCTTCTCCAGCAAGTGAAAGCAAACTCAGTTCAAACGAAACCTATACTTTAAATAAGATATATAAAGCATATCTCGGGTAAATTTGAGTAAAAAATATAATGTTGTGTAAGACTAAATTCAACTTTTCACATATTGTTAAAAGCTTTTAGGTATCGATTACTAACTCGGATTTTTACAGTACCTAGTGGCGAAAATTTACATCCCAGCAAATCAACAAAATCAGATACAGTAGCATATAGCAAAATCATCTTGTGTCTGATCCACCCCTCTCTTAACGTTTGAGAAGGTGCGGATCTAAAACCCTGGACTTGGAAAGAACGTGAAGCATAACCAATATGTGTATCTAAATAGGCTATTGGATTCATAGTAATTGAATAGGGGAAAACACGCAACACTTGCACATAATTATGTATATTCATTTTGTTTTAATTAGGAAAATTTGTAGAATGTGGTAGAATTAATATTACTGTAAGTCTAGTGCAACGTCCAAAAATTGTAAAAACAAAAGATGTTTGAGCTATGTCACGTGGCGTGTGGAATGACGATCTTATACCGTATATCCGCTAATTTTCGCGATGATCTAATTTTCGGGGTCTCTTACAAATCGCAAAATATTGAATACGCAGAAAATATATCCTGTATTATTTTCTATAAGACACTTTTAAAATCGCAAAAAATGACCGACGCAAATTAATAATGCTACATAATTTCCCCATTTTCGCAAATTTTGTGACATGCGAAAAAACCCCGGATTTACGGGGGTATTGCATAAACCTCTCGAATAATTTTGTACGCCGGGAATCATTGAATCCCGCCAGAAATTCGCAAAGACGATGTTAAAAGTTGTTGCAAAACTATGCGTATTTTGTTAATAACCATTAATTAAGAAAATAACCCAGCTTGTTTGAATTTTGAATATATTTAAACATCACAATAAATGCATAACAAATAAAAATACTAAACGTTTGTAATGTCCGACACGCAAATCCAAACCATGATATATTTTTCACATCAACCTGTTGTAAACTGTAATGTAAAAAAAAGTTTAAAAAGTAAAATCTTGTTTTAATTTATTATAAATGTTTCTATTCTTTAAAAACATGTAATTTAAATATTCCAATCAAACCTAAAAATAAATCATACCATAGTGAATCATCATGGCTACATGCAAGTAAATAATCCTCGGTTATCGGCCTTTGGATTTGTTGTAAGCTCCCTTAGCAAAATCAGCACTTGGTCAGATCAGTACAAAGTGTTTTGTCGGTCAATAAATTAAGTCATGTTTTATTAGCTCAAATCTTCAACAGAACCATCTCCCACTCCGTCCGCGAATTCACTGACTTCTAGTTTTTTTAACCTAAAACGTTCAAATTTTGAGATACAAAATGATACCTGTAATGTATAAAGGGTTACAAGCATATCTTTTAAAAAGATTGGTAAGCTAGCGCTGTAGCCATCATAAAACAGAAACATTGGTTAAAATGTTTAAATCAATTAACAATAGGAAGGCACAGCGGTGTACTGGAGTTGTGCTTGAGTGGGGTCTCAATTTAGAATTGTGGATCTAGAGCGGGGTTCACATGGCATAGCTCATTGACTGTGCATTAATCATTATGTATCTACTGTATTTCAATTTCGAGGTGAAAATTTTCAAGAACCATTGGTACTGTTTTGTAGCAATCATATCTTCTCGGGCCTTTCCGGCAAGCTCGGAAAACATATCCGAGGTTGTTTTCCGAGCTTGAAGGTAGTTAAGATAAACCTAGCTATTTATTATATTTGAAATATCTTTGCATTATAAGACCTAAGCTACTGTTACTTTTTGACATTTACAACAAAACTTCATGTGATGATGATAAAAAGAAATTCAAATTGTACAGTACAGTATTCCCAGAATTCCCTACTATGGAGTTGAGCATGCGTATTCCAGTCAAAAAGGCTAACGTAGATGCTAGCGCTCGAGAGCGCTACCAATTACTCCAAGCTTTTTTTTTAATTGAAATTCGTTTTCCATTTTACATAAATTTGACAACAAGAACATCGTGGAGCACAGAACCACCTTTTAAAACAATAGATATTGAAGTTAAGGCTTAGGCAATGAATCAGAACACGGTCTAAAAGCCAATTTATCATTTTCTAATTATCGTTAGATGTTTTCAGGGACTGAGAAGGAAACTTTAACAACTTGTAATCCTTTGTTTGACAAACCCTCGGTTTTCTCATCTAAGAAAAAGGGTGACCTACACGAAGAAAATACACATCGTAATGTTTTCATTATAAGATGCTCAAAGAAGTAAAAAAAAGCGCCATGGAGTAATTATAACGGCATTAAAACATTATTTCCTTTCGCCGATGCCTCCCACCTTTTGCAGATCGAATTTCAGTCCCTCTTAGGACTTAGTAAAGGAGGCTCTTGGAGTGCTAAATGCGAACTGACGGGATAAGATTAAATCGTCATTGCGCCATTCATGTCAAAATGTGTTTGTTTAAAGTATCGTTAATACTGTACAAATGTTTGGCGGATAATTTCCAGATAAACATTTGTCCCATGTTGAGTATCGCCATATGCCTTTTATCAAAACTTTCAACATTATTCCATCATTTTTCTCCACACTTCCTCTCTGATTTGAAGAGTGCTACTGTGTAAAGAACTTTATTTCTATTGAATATAAACAAATCGCGGGCCTGAATGTGCCATATCACGCGGAGAGGTGGCTATTAAAATGTTTAAACCGAACACCCATCACCCTCACCAAATTGAACAAATTGGACTTTAATTGATATTTGATCAACCTTTTCGCAAACAGTGCTATTCCATTAGCCCGATTAGCGTGTAATGCTTTATCTGCTTAAAGTGGGGAATGACAATGGAGTTGTCACTGCACCAATTATAATCCTGACGGTTTTAATCCCGAATCGTTTGTCACTAATGTTACTTAAGAAGCAAGGGGCTCTTTTCCCTGATAAGAAATAAGGGTCAATCATGGATATGACACGTGAAAAAGACACTGGTTTTTGCTTTGTTACAGTTTAATATCAAACTTGATATGTAAATATGCATTCAATGGACGCGTGCGTGCTTGTACATACGTTGAGATTTATGGTTTATGTGACAACAATACCGTAATTAATATTTTATTTGTAAATTTCCAAAATTACTTCTCAAGTATTTCAATTGTAAAAGTTTTCAGTTCTGCAGGGGTTTCAAAAGTAATTAGGTATCTTAATTTGAGGAAAGATTTTATAATTGATTCTTAAATTGAAATTTTGGGGTGTTAATAGAGTTTTAAAATGGACAACTCCATTAATACTTATCCTTCAATAAAGTGTATCATTGAGTGCAACATCATTCTGTAAGTGTTATAGATACAATAGCGTATTTATTAACAATACTAACCTAGCAATTATATACATGCAGAACCATTTTCGCTATTTTTAAAGTTCTGGAATTGTATGATTGGTTGCTTGGTTCAATGCTGCCCACACCCCGCCCACCCCATCCCACCCTACCTCATGGAAAAAAAATTCCTATAGAGAGGAAAATTGTCGATTATGCCAAAAAAACTTAAAGACAATACAGTCCGCTCGATTAAATTTGTTTATTGTTCCAAACTATTTTATACGATATAAAATCTTCAAACAAGAAAACACTAGAAAATATCAGAAATATAATAAAAATAGGACATCTCTATTTTAGAAGGCAATAAATAATAAACTCGACCATATTAAATAGAATATTTTTTTCTTCCAATGTTATTTCACAGCGTAGCTTGAAAGGTTAAAACGTCATTAAAGTAAATGTTTACCCTTATAAATAAAAACAGATGGTACAGTACATTATATGACCCATTTTAAAATGGTGCTAAACATGTATTTTAAAAATTAGATTCTTTTATCCATGTTTTTTTTAAAGTGTCACATTCAAACTAAATCATTTTTGTGACATCATCTCATTGTCCTAAATTCAGTTCGTCTCTTAAAACACATGTAGCTTCTGCTGATTGCTCAGCTTCAAACTTTCCGGACAGCTTTATTTTATAAGTTCATTAGACATTAACACCAGACACCGATAATTGGATTTTTTCCAATTTCAAAGAAATTTATTAAAACCTCACGTAAGAAATGACCGATAATATACACATATAAATATATATATTTTTTTGTAAACTGAAGCTCAACTTGTCATATCAATTCAGAGAATCAAGTATTTGCTATTCTTCCTTTTTGTATAAAATAAAGAGTATTTTTGTGCATTTGTACATGTTGATTTCATGTCGCAATTCAAACGGACGAGATATTGTTTCTTTAAACATGCATATTCTTTATTACGTCAAGCGGTTCTTTTTCAATATTGCGAAGACCAAAGTGACATAATGATCATTTCTGCCAGTGCCACAATAATTGTATTAAGGAAAACGATGCCAAAGAATTCTCTTGATAAATGAGAAAAATTATTGTTACAAGATAGTTGTAACCCTCAAACTGTCCATTATGTCGAATGTTGTGCAGTTTTCAGCGCCAACACGACCCGTACAATATCTGATATATTAGAAAGTTTTCAGGTTTGAACTGTTACGTATACTAAACAAGATAACATTGATGTAATCGTGTAAAGGTACGTAACATCGTTAAAGAATGTGTGTGGAAAATATATAAGTAAAATATTATTATCTTCTGCAATTGATTGTGTGGTAACTAGGAAGAGGAAAGACATGACATTTTTCCTTACATACATAATAGATATTTACGCACATCTTTGAATAGAGAGTAAATTAATTAAATATTAAATATATTTCTTAAAAAATCACCCCTCTTAAACTGCACAGTACACAAACCGTACATTTGGACAGCAGTGATTTCATTAATTCTTCAAAATGCCTGATAAATGGTTTCTATAAGTAAAAATATAATTGGAAAAATAAAATGAGATATTATTAACCTGCAAGGTATACAACCGTGAGACATGCTAATATGGCCTTTCCTATTATATAAAGATACACGTATGGAGACAACAGATGCTAAAATTGAAGTAAACGATAATGATACTTTTGAATCACAGGCACTTATTTCTGCCACATATAAAAATAGCACAATGGTGTAGAGTACACCCCTTCCGTGAATTGCAATTGTTTTCACTTTCAGGAAAAACAGCGGTAAAGAGTTTAGTACCATTATCTTTTAAGATAAATTATCTACAAAATCAGATATTTTACGACTGCATTTATTATATCCCATCCCTGTAAATGGCGCCAAAACACTGCTCGCCAACCGAAAGAGACGTTTCAAAATACGGAATGCCATGTACTGGTCTCGGGCAGATTTAGCGTCATTTATTCCACATTCATATTACGATATTGCAGGTTACGGCGAAGCAAATCTATTGAATAAGTTGTAGTTTGGGGGATTATTTAATAAGATATCACAACGCTTTTTGCAATATTTTAACACAGATATCTATTATATTTAATATTTTTAAAATTTGGTTTTTTTTTCGTGCATTTTGCGCGAAACTTTTAAATAGGGTTTCGTGGTGTGAAATGACTTTTTTTTCAGTCGGCGAGCAATGTTCGAACGCTGTTTGCGCATAAAGAAAATAATTGAAGTCAAGCATGCTACACGTAAACATGGCTTTGTAGATAAAGTATCGATGAAGAGAATTTTTATTGAATCGAAAATAAATGCAATATACAGAAGGGGTGAACGCCACGTGATTTGAAGTAACGCGTTAATTATATTTGTTCTTTCACTTTATACTATATATTTATACTACCTGCATCCCACCTGTAACCACTATTATTGTAAATTACTGTTAAATCAATGCTATGGCAATATATGTAATGTATACGCCAATAAACTACTACTACTATAATATTGTGGGGTAAAGTTTGTCGCAGAATCTAGTGCGTTGATCAACTCTAATCATTCAACATAAGTTTGATATATACAATGCGTGTATATTACATTTAATGCATGAACATGTCCTTTGTTTTATTTAAAAGTGTCTTTTAACATCACATACATGTACTTGGATTTCGTCTCCCTTTTGCATTTGCAAAGATATTTTAATTAAAAAAAAAGAATTACCGAAAAATAGGTATCTTTAAAAGACCACAGTTCAGATACTAATTCCAGTTCAAATTTGCATCTCATTATTAGCCACCAGACATATCGTTATTTACAATAAGATATTGTGAATTGAGAATGATTACTAAGGTCTCTGTTTGAAGCATTGAGTAGAGAAACTGCCACCTTTATTCGATTAGGATACTTTTTTTGCATACGGTGAATCAGCCACGCACCATTTCCAATTCCAAACACCATATATACCATTCAAAATTATAAATTAATCTGAGTCAACAAATATCAAAGAATTTCAGATTTGTAATCAACACGTTCAAAGATTCACGCATTTCTAGAGAGAAAATCCGGGAGAAAATGATAATTAAACCATATTATCTATATTGTGAATTTAAAGAACTTATTTGTTGTATCCAATGGCCATCTCGATTGTAATTAAGTAACAGAAAAGATGAGTAACGCAAAAATTACTCTGAACGTTAAAATTAATAAACTCAACCCATAAAAATGGCTTTTTATGGCGCCCGTCGAAATGACTTTTTAGTGAAATGCATACCATTTCCTTTTATAAGGAATATTAGGGGCTCAGTGTAGCCTTTTTCGTTGAATAGCAGAACCTATCTAAGCCGACATTTAATAAAGAACGTTGCAGAGGTTTATTGATAAAGCTTAATGATTTTAAAAGTTTTGTTCCCGTAAAATGGATTTAAATTCACATTAGGTTCATGATTAGCGGTTGCGTTATTGTAACCAGTTTAAATAAACTTTTTGGGGTTTTGGCACTGAATTTGATGTTATATATCACTTCGAAGATACCAATTATCAACTATAGGCAATTTGTAACATCTAAAAGGCGCATCCAAATGATAATTCTATAATTTATTTGAACATACGCAACCGCTTCTAATCGGATAATATATCCAAAATATTAACTTTCAAGTGAAATGAAACCTCTAAAGGTAAAATTGTTAAATTAGGCGTTTCCTTTTCTTAAAAGGAACATATGTTAAGTAAAATACCAAGGAAAATTGAAAATTGAAATTGACTATCTTCTTTTAAAAGAATTGATTTAAAACATCATTGAAATTATATGATTCAGGCAATAGAAATGTGCACTTAGGGTTGCAGAAAATATGTCAATTTTGGACACTTGGAATCCATTATTAAAAGTGACTTTGAATTTCTTTGAAAGTTTTCATATAACAAAAATATAAATTTTGTAGCGATTTTGATTAAAGATGACGCCTAAAATAAACAAGTTTTTCATTTATTAAGGATTTTAGTCTTAGATCTTCAAATTTGTTACATTAACTTATTCCAAAAATATGCAATTTCTTGACTGAAAATAAAAATATTAAAATTAACCAAACGTTCCCTTCTATACCTTTGAGATAATATGAATAGCAAAATGTTGACGATGCTATACGTACAAACAGTGTTAAAAATCAAAATTGAAATCTGATTGAACGGGTAAAAAAAACCAAGAAACGACAATGCTCATGTACTTATTATAAAAGTAAATTATAATTTAAAAATAACAAAACAAAATATGTTTGTTTGAACATTATTTATTGATATTCAAAAGGCTTGATTTGTCCTCTCAATATCAACAAACTAACTCCGCTTGTAACACGAAGAAGGTACCAAACCCAAGATGGATTGGTTAAATATAAATGTTCCTGGAAAGTGTGACATTTGAAAGGGCAATGATAGTTTATTATCATATTTATTTAAAGATATCTTATTCCATTTCTTACATCACTAAATTGAAAAATACTGAGATTGACGTAATTTAGGGAAACTGAACTTTTATTAAAGATAATTATGCATTTGTTTTTAGAAAATCGCACTTAATGTATGTGTTAGCTCGTTCGTATTGTGCTATATTCTACGAAGTATTTCATGTTTAAGATATTTGCACACCTTTACATTACTCTTTGAAATTATCTGTTGACAACAATTGAGTAAGTTTTAAGGCGAGAAGCGATATTGTAATAATGTTTTAAATACCAAATGGTTCACTTCAAATAAAAACATTTTGAAAATTAACTTGTTCTTACCAACTCCGTGTATCCAAAACTTAAAGTGTAAATCAACTATTTTATGGAAGACAACCACAAAGGAAATACTTCTGATTTACATACACCCAACATTCGAACACGTTGATAGGTGTCTAAAACAACTACTGTATATCAGAATTAAAAAACTTAGCTTTTTATCTCCATATAGATAAATTTGAATATATAATGTAACGAGTATTTGGCACTAAAATACATGTATACCGTTCAATGTAATAAGTCGGCAATGACCAAATTGAAAAAAAAGTATCTCGTACACGTGATCTATAATCGTCTTATTTCTATTAGCTCCTTCATGTAAATGCAGGGAAAACAGATGAAATTTAGTCTACTATCGGATCACTGTAAAAGTAATATATGTAATTACATAGTTTACAAAAAGAGGATCTACCTTAAATCTGATTTGCATGGTCAAAGGAAGCATAACCATTATATTTATTCAAGTGAATCAATCGGGAACTCCGAGAATCAGCACGACCTAATGCGATTCCTCGAGATCACAAAGGGTGGAACAAGGTAATTACAAACAGTTATATCAATTTGTCATAGTTTAGCAAGTCTGTCCGGATTTCTTGTTCAATACACATCTCTTTACGTGTTGTCAAATATAGATATTGTATGCATGTGGGCAATTATTACACTTGTATAGTTTTAACCCTAACAATTCAATGTTTATCTTAATGCACATAAAGTTTATTGTTAGTTATTAATGGGAATCTTTAGTAACCAACAAACCCCTTTTAAATCCCAGAAACAAAACTACAAATTCGCACTTTCTTGAAAAAAACCCCAACAAAAACACAAAACAAAAGCATTTAAGATGATTTTAAAAATTACAGGTTGGTTGAATGAATCGTTTAATATAAGGTATCACAAAGTTGACACACTGTTTATTTTTTATTTTTTCGTTGACAAAAGCAAAAATAAACATAACAACATTCAATCATAATATGCAAAAAACTATTTTTTTTTTAAACAATATAATAACATACGCAGTAATTGGCAAACGGTTCATGGTTCTTTGCCAACGTTGTTGACTCTCATTTAAATATTCATGACATAACACGACTTATTCAGTTATGACAGATGTTTGATAGAAAAAGTTAAAAGTTTAGGCATATTGAAAACAATATTATATATTATAGCTGCTACATAATGGAACTTGTATGTATACTATATTGTGATTTTTTTTAATATTCCTTAATTAATAAGAGCTATCAAAGAACTTATACACCCTGTGTAATAATGTTTGATAAATGCAATATTTATACTTTACCTTTTGCAGGTAAGAGTCATGACTTGGGCATATTTCGTAAGTGGGAATATCTGTAAATATACTTTTTAAAATGTATGGGAACCAAATGGGGGACGGACAGTCTTACGAACAAAAGAATATTATTGGTAATACTAGTCCATCAACACTCGCACATAAACACATCTTATTGTCATTTTCAGCCACCAGGAGATGCTATGAAAGTTTTAAGTAGCCATGTTTTTCTACAGTTATTACGGTGCATTAATTACTTGTAGTCTTGTTCAACCAGACGCTTTGTCTAAGCACGGATTTGATGCTTTGCTCAGAGAGAGTGTCTGGTTGATCGAGAAAATATTATTAAAAATATTATAAAACCAAAAGTTGTACGGAATAAGCTTCTTATACATTATCAAAAACAAATAGAATTTAACAAATAAGAGAAAATTGTTCTTTTTGTAACGCATTGCGTAAGGAATAATAATAATAATGTTGGTAATTGTAATCGTCTGATTAAAACAAAAAGTTTGTATATTTAACACGTTGAGTATTTGTTTGTACTGTTAAACTTCTTTTTTTTTTTATCATTTTCGAAAAATATTAGCCTTCTTTTAATGGTTGTCTTCACAAAATCAATTGGACAAAGATATCCTCAATACAAACGATAAAACTATTAAATTAAGAAAAAAACCACGCAAGTTAATCACAAGTTTAATACTTCCTACAAGGAACAGAATACTAAATGGCCTGACATAGGATTCCCGAGTCGCATATTGACATATTTACTTAAATCATGCTGAATATTCTGATATAAGATTCCTGATCCTTGCATTGAAAATCTAAGAAAAAGAAGCTGTACGGTATATAATTAGATTCCTGACACACTTTACGGACTTTAATGTCACTATTATGATGCATATATCTAAGATAAACATTTTGTGTACTAGTATTCCGACAAAGATACAAGTACCTGACATATTGAAAGTCATTTAATTCATAAATTGTATGCATTTAATGTCAAACAATTCATAAATTGTATGCTGTATGTTCGGTCATCAGACATCATATTCTTGACAAAATTCATTAAATCTCATGTTAACATATCTAGGATTCGCAAGAATAACACGAAAAATTTCAAACATATCAAAGTCAAAGTGCCATAACTCTGCTAAAATGACTCTAATTACTAGAAAATCGCACAACAGCCGGACTATTGACTAATATTTCCCCAATTTAGACACATTGGTATTTAATTAAGTTCTGACGATAAAAGGAAGACTGGCACATTCATCATCGAAACATACATTCATTTTGCTTGATTGAAAAAAGTGCCCGTTGGTTTCTTCGGTTAATAAGCGAATAAAAGACCAACAGTGCATAAATATTTTTGAAAAACAAGAGGCCCATGGGCCACATCACTCACCTGAGCAACACTAGACGTAATAAACCAGCTAAATATAAACCTACATCAAACTTTGAACCTTTTATGTGGTCCAAGAATTATCAAGGTCCACAGTCTAAACAACTGAGAATCAACAAATGTCAATAAGATTGCATTTAAGTAATTCTACATGTATATACTAAATAGTTTGGGGAATGATCAAATTTATTTCCTATGTAAAAAAAATGCGACCTTCCCTCCCCCCCCCCTTAATTATATTTTCATCATTTTTTATTTGATTTTAAAAGATTTTTCTCTATATATATAACACTACCTGAGAATGCTTCCACTCAAACAACAGCTTTTCTGCTTAATTGATTTTCAAAACAAAGATATTTCTCTTTACATTCCTATGAAAAAATTTGCCCCCTCCCCCCCGGGGATCATGATTTGAACAAACTTGAATCTACACTACCTGAGGATTTTTCTATGCAAGTTACAGCTTTTCTGGCCAATTGGTTCTAGAGAAAAAGATTTTTATACATATTTCTCTATATATTCCTATGTACAAATTCGACCCCCAATTGTGGCCCTACCATATCCCCGGGGATCATGATTTGAACAAACTTGAATCTACACTACCTGAGGATGGATTCTTCCACGCAAGTAACAGCTTTTCTGGCCAATTGGTTTTAGAGATGAAGATTTTTATCCATATTTCTCTATATATTCCTATGTAAAAATTCGACCCCCAGTTGTGGTCCCACCGTATCTCCGGGGTTCATGATTTGAACAAACTTGAATCTACACTCCCTGAGGATGCTTCCATGCAAGTTACAGCTTTTCTTGCAAATTGGTTTATGAGAAGAAGATTTTCAATATATTTCTTTATATATTCCTTTGTAAAAATTCGACCCCCAATTGTGGCCCCACCATACCCCCGGGGATCATGATTTGAACAAACTTAAATCTACCCTACCTGAGGATTCTTCCATGCAAGAAACAGCTTTTCTGGCCAATTGGTTTTAGAGAAGAAGATTTTTATCCATATTTCTCTATATATTCCTATGTAAAAATTCGACCCCCAGTTGTGGTCCCACCGTATCTCCGGGGTTCATGATTTGACCAAACTTGAATCTACACTCCCTGAGGAGTCTTCCATGCAAGTTACAGCTTTTCTGGCCAATTGGCTCTAGAGATGAAGATTTTTAAATATATTTCTCTATATATTCCTATGTAAAAATTCGACCCCCAATTGTGGCCCCACCGTAACCCCAAGGGATCATGATTTGAACAAACCTTACCTGAAGATTCTTCCACGCAAGTTACAGCTTTTCTGGCCAATTGGGTCTATAGAAGAAGATTTTTAAACATATTTCTCTATACATTTCTATGTAAAACTTTGACCCCCAATTGTGGCCCCACCGTAACCCTGGGGATCATGATTTGAACAAACTTGAATCTACACTACCTGAGGATTCTTCCATGCAAGTTACAGCTTTTCTGGCCAATTGGTTCTAGAGAAGATGATTTTAAATTATATTTCTCTATATATTCCAATGTAAAAATTCGACCCCCCAATTGTGGCCCCACCATACCCCTGGTGTTCATGATTTAAACAAACTTGAATCTACATTACCTTAGGATGCTTCCATGCAAGTTACAGCTTTTTTGGCTAATTGGTTTTTGAGAAGAAGATTTTTAAAGATACCAACAAATTTTTAATAATTCTTAATTATCTCCCTTTGAAAGAGGGCGCGGCCCTTCATTTTAACAAACTTAAATCCCCTTTACCTAGTGATGCTATGTGTTAAGTTTGGTTGAAATTGGCCTAGTGGTTCTGGAGAAGAAGTCGAAAATGTAAAAAGTTTACAGACGGACGGACAGAGAGACAGACATACGCCGGACAAAAAGTGATAAGAAAAGCTCACTTGAGCTTTTAGCTCAGGTGAGCTAAAAAATGATAATTACATATATCTCCACAACAAATTGACGTTTTCGGTTAGGTGAATATTTACTTTATATATTATACAATTATTCCTGATTATTGAAGTCAATACTATGATGATTAAGCTACCCGAGAAGTACAATATTCACAGAGCCGAGGGTAGCTTAATCATCATATTGATCGAAAAAAAAAACAGCAATACTTGTTTTATTACATGGTTCAGCTTCGAATTGCAATTGATACGGACATATCAAACTGAGCGAAGAAAACTTCATCACCTTTTAGTTTGAAACCGTAGCTGATCAATTGAGAAACGTGATAGTTCATTGGACGACATGAATAATGATAACCAATCGTAACATTCTGGAAATTCCTAATCTAAAAAAAAATAAAATAAAATGTTAAATTGGTCTCCTAAGTCACGTGCAGGTGAATATAACAAGTTTATACTGGCTCTTCTTCTCAAGGAGATTTAAAATAATATAAAAATGGCTAAAACCATCCAGCCCTCTTAATGATTTTTAACAGACGTTTTTGATCACCTGAGTCACTAGTAATAAAAAAATTAATGCTTACGGTCTTCGTTCCTCATCGTGCGTCGTCCATCGTGCGTTAACAATTTTGCATTTTTAACTTCGGCTACAAGGCCAATTTGAATCATTACAATTTTTAATTTGAAGCATCTCTAGGATAAGAGGAATCTAAATTGTAAATTCTATGACCTTATCATTCCCGGGGACTCATGGGCGTGGCCAAACATGAAAAAAGGCAAAAGTTTCAAAATTATTCTTCTCTATTCCTGGTCATGTGAGTTAAAAACTATATGCGCGGTTATGATGTCTATAAAGTAATCTACCAAAATTGTGAAATTCATGACTCCTTGGTCAGGGGTTCCGGCAATATGGCTATATATCGAAAATGTATTAAATCTTAGAAATTCTTAACCTTCATGTATATTTGAGATTAACTAAATGCATGATTATGATAAGAATGATGCCCTCCAAAAATTGTGAAATTCATGGCCACTGGGTCAGACATTCACAACTTAGAGCGGGGTCAATATAGCCATATAATAAAAATGCATTTAATCTCAGAAAATCTTCTATACTTCTATATACAGTTAAGAATAACTAGATGCATGCTTTGGAAGTCTATGAAGCCTTCTACATAAATTGTAAAATTCGTGAATCCTGGGTACAGAGTTCAGGCCATAGGGCGGGGTCAATATGGCCATAAAGTGAAAATGTATTTAATCTTAGCAAATCATCTTCTCTACTCACACATTAGTGGGAGAAAAATTGAATGCATGCTTATGTTGTCCATTAAGCTCTCTACCTAATTTGTTAAATTCTTGACCCCAGGGTCAGGGTTTCAGACTCTTTGGAAGGGCTTATATGGCCAAATAGTGAACATGTATAAAGTTTTAACAATGTTTTGTACTTTTACAGTAGGGGGGGACAGACCTTATTATTCTGTCCATGTCCTGTTCTTGAATTATGGAATTCACTGTCAATGAATAATTTTGGAAGAGGGTTTGACAATTATGGTCATATATAGTAAACATGACTGTATCTATTTGAAATAACTTGAGTCATTCATCTTGAGATAAATTGTCACTTGACCATATTAATTAAATACTATGTGCATGTATGTGCTCTATTTTAGGAAATCTATTATAATTTCCTGTGCATTGTATGCTTGTAGCAATAAACTCGTACATGCATGTTGCGTGTATAATATATGAAACTGTAAATAATTATATAAGGTTTGCCATTAAAGGACTGCAGGTCTCTTTTTACCATAAGGTTACAATTTTGGCCTCAGGAGCTTGTATATATATATATATATATATATATATATATATATATATATATATATATATATATATATATATAAACACAATAAAATCCACAGTGGTCGGCGAGTTATAGATAAAAATTAAAAAAAGAAAACACGAAAAACGTTCAATATAGCTTAAGCGCTTTCATTTTAAAATCTTCAGAAGCTATATAATGGTAACATAGTAACGTGACGTCAAAAAACTTGAACGTTGAACGGCAATGGCTATTATGACGTCATAGCTAGATTTAGCGGAAAAAAAATAATATGCAACATAGTAGATAATATACAATTCGATACATGATTATTACAGACAGTTCAATTTGGGTTTAAAAATACGTATGAAATGTTTTTCTTTTTCTCTTCTTTGAACATTACTGTCACTCAACAGTTTGTAAAACGGAAATATTTTAAACTGTTTATTGCCGCAAATATCCAAATGCTCACTTAACGGTATCTGTCGATATCCCGGGGTGTTTATATGTTGTTTATGCACCCGCACACGGGTCCGAAGTGGATTGCTCGTTTCGCCAATATAGTACTCGTTGCAGCCTGGACATGTTATTACATATAAAACATTCTTAGTGTCACACGACATGTCCGTCTTTACGATGAATTCTTTTCCGTTGAAGTCGTACTTAGATCCCTCTGTAATATGGTGACAGGTCCCGCATCGTGGGTTTCTACACTTAGTAACTATGTGTTTGTTATCAAAATGGGAAGTGCACAATATTCGTTTTAGATTTTTAGGCTGACGTCTGCTGTTAATGAAGTTCACATCTTTGTAAACTTCTTTCGTGGATTGGTCGTTGATGAGGATATTATTAAACTGATGAATTATTGGCGTAATGTTCTGATTTCTTGGATTAAAGGTATGTACAAATGGAATAATATCAATGGTTTTTTGCGGATGTTTACTGGCTAATAATTCCGATCTATCATATTTCCTGGCATTACGAATTCCGTCGTCAATGAGACCTTCGGGATAACCTTGGTTAGTGAGGTAATGTTTGAGTTCCCTGAGGCGTATGTCTTGGGTGTTTTCATCGCTCACAATGGTACAAATACGTCGAGCTAAATTATATGGAATAGCGGTTTTAGTATGATGAGGGTGACACGAATTAAAATGAAGATATTGATGTGTGTCAGTTGTTTTGTAGTATATATCAGTAAAAAGTTTTGAATTCTTCTTTATAACTAGAACGTCCAAAAATGGTAATTTGGTGTCACTACTTTCTAAAGTAAATTTGATATTGGGATCAAGGTTGTTCACAAGTTGATGAAATATCTCTAAATTTTCGTCACTATTATTCCATAAAATAAAGCAATCGTCTAAAAATCGTTTCCAACTAGATTTAATAGATCTGGCTTCTTCTTCTCCCCAGAGTGAAAGTATTTGTTCGTGTAGCTTTTCTTCAAGGTATCCAAGAGTTAGAGTGGCGTATGTTGGTGCCACCTTTGTCCCCATTGCTGTACCTTTCACTTGTAAATAATGATTTTTTCCGAACGCAAAGGTGTTGTTTTGAAGTATTATACGTAATCCTTCGAGTATAAACTCTTTTCTAAAGCGATCTTGTAGAATTTCAGGATGCTTGTTGATCCAATAGCTCACTGCTTTTATTCCAAGCTCTGTTGGTATATTAGAATATAAACTGACCACGTCAAATGACACAAGTTTTGCGGTATGTTGAACACTTTCTGGTAATTGGTTTATAAAATTCACATCATCCTTAATAAAACTGGGAACTTTTTCACAGTAGGGTTTTAGTAATATATCGATCAAATGACTTAATCTTTGGGTTGATGAATTAGGTCCTCCTACAATAGGTCTAAAAGAGAGGTCTTCTGGATTTAGGCAGCAAATGTATTCTCCAGTCTGGGTTTCTACAGCATTTTTTATTTGTAATGATTTATGTACTTTTGGTAATCCGTAGAATTGACTTTCGCGGGCATCAAAATTAATAAGATAGTCTCTTTCCTTGGTAGTGATACTTGATAAATTTTCATTCACAAAATGCTTTATTTTTGACAGAGTTTTTTTCTCCCGGTTTGCGTCAACATGTTTATAATATTCTGGGTCATTTAGCATATCTAATATTTTACCTTCATAATATGCTTTATTCATTACAACAACTCCGCCTCCTTTGTCGGCCTCTTTGATAACAATGCTGTCATCATCACATAAATCTTTTAACGCTTGTTCTTCTTTTTTCGATAAGCTATATTGAACCAAAACCGACTTCAAGCTCGCATAAACAAACAACAAAGCAAAACATAAATGCAAGCTATGCCTCTGTAGTGGGCATAGATTCTGAGAATGCTGAACAAACGGAAACCACTTCTCCTGTAACCAACAATATTAGGAAACATGGAAATTCCTCAACATCCAATAGACAAGGACGAGAACAACAATACGCCAGACAGACGCTATACAGAGAACAGAGAGTTGACTACGATAAACCAATAAATCAACAAACGGGTTACCGTAGGAGAATCAATCAAAACCATTATGGCCAAAGACCTAAACGGCACAGACCATCAAACATCTACAGAGATGGGAAAACAACCTTTATTGGACGTGGAGTACAACATCATTTTTTAGGAGGAGGCAAGCCCAATCGAGGGCAAAGATACATACCGAGGAATCGTCAACAACGGACACAGATGTATTAGATGCTCGTGAAGCTAATAATACACAGGAACCAATGCAACATAATCCTAAAGTGTTCAACCTCTCGAACAGAATATTGAATGAAACTGAAATAAAATTATTATCAAAAGGTTTGAAATATACACCAACTCCCCGTATGAATAACGAACAACTTAAAACGGATATTAAGGAATATACAAGAAAACTTCGACTAAAGGAATATTTTTACGAGGATGATGACGATTCTACACAATATCTAAATGAGGAACAAAAACAGGATCTCGTCAGAAACAAGTCAGATTTTAATCCAAAACGGGGTAGAAATCAAACGTTAGATACAGTGTGTAATACTCTTGATAATTTCCAACTTTCTAACATTCCAAGACAAACAAAGTCAAATCTATCGAAAAAAGAAGAACAAGCGTTAAAAGATTTATGTGATGATGACAGCATTGTTATCAAAGAGGCCGACAAAGGAGGCGGAGTTGTTGTAATGAATAAAGCATATTATGAAGGTAAAATATTAGATATGCTAAATGACCCAGAATATTATAAACATGTTGACGCAAACCGGGAGAAAAAAACTTTGTCAAAAATAAAGCATTTTGTGAATGAAAATTTATCAAGTATCACTACCAAGGAAAGAGACTATCTTATTAATTTTGATGCCCGCGAAAGTCAATTCTACGGATTACCAAAAGTACATAAATCATTACAAATAAAAAATGCTGTAGAAACCCAGACTGGAGAATACATTTGCTGCCTAAATCCAGAAGACCTCTCTTTTAGACCTATTGTAGGAGGACCTAATTCATCAACCCAAAGATTAAGTCATTTGATCGATATATTACTAAAACCCTACTGTGAAAAAGTTCCCAGTTTTATTAAGGATGATGTGAATTTTATAAACCAATTACCAGAAAGTGTTCAACATACCGCAAAACTTGTGTCATTTGACGTGGTCAGTTTATATTCTAATATACCAACAGAGCTTGGAATAAAAGCAGTGAGCTATTGGATCAACAAGCATCCTGAAATTCTACAAGATCGCTTTAGAAAAGAGTTTATACTCGAAGGATTACGTATAATACTTCAAAACAACACCTTTGCGTTCGGAAAAAATCATTATTTACAAGTGAAAGGTACAGCAATGGGGACAAAGGTGGCACCAACATACGCCACTCTAACTCTTGGATACCTTGAAGAAAAGCTACACGAACAAATACTTTCACTCTGGGGAGAAGAAGAAGCCAGATCTATTAAATCTAGTTGGAAACGATTTTTAGACGATTGCTTTATTTTATGGAATAATAGTGACGAAAATTTAGAGATATTTCATCAACTTGTGAACAACCTTGATCCCAATATCAAATTTACTTTAGAAAGTAGTGACACCAAATTACCATTTTTGGACGTTCTAGTTATAAAGAAGAATTCAAAACTTTTTACTGATATATACTACAAAACAACTGACACACATCAATATCTTCATTTTAATTCGTGTCACCCTCATCATACTAAAACCGCTATTCCATATAATTTAGCTCGACGTATTTGTACCATTGTGAGCGATGAAAACACCCAAGACATACGCCTCAGGGAACTCAAACATTACCTCACTAACCAAGGTTATCCCGAAGGTCTCATTGACGACGGAATTCGTAATGCCAGGAAATATGATAGATCGGAATTATTAGCCAGTAAACATCCGCAAAAAACCATTGATATTATTCCATTTGTACATACCTTTAATCCAAGAAATCAGAACATTACGCCAATAATTCATCAGTTTAATAATATCCTCATCAACGACCAATCCACGAAAGAAGTTTACAAAGATGTGAACTTCATTAACAGCAGACGTCAGCCTAAAAATCTAAAACGAATATTGTGCACTTCCCATTTTGATAACAAACACACAGTTACTAAGTGTAGAAACCCACGATGCGGGACCTGTCACCATATTACAGAGGGATCTAAGTACGACTTCAACGGAAAAGAATTCATCGTAAAGACGGACATGTCGTGTGACACTAAGAATGTTTTATATGTAATAACATGTCCAGGCTGCAACGAGTACTATATTGGCGAAACGAGCAATCCACTTCGGACCCGTGTGCGGGTGCATAAACAACATATAAACACCCCGGGATATCGACAGATACCGTTAAGTGAGCATTTGGATATTTGCGGCAATAAACAGTTTAAAATATTTCCGTTTTACAAACTGTTGAGTGACAGTAATGTTCAAAGAAGAGAAAAAGAAAAACATTTCATACGTATTTTTAAACCCAAATTGAACTGTCTGTAATAATCATGTATCGAATTGTATATTATCTACTATGTTGCATATTATTTTTTTTCCGCTAAATCTAGCTATGACGTCATAATAGCCATTGCCGTTCAACGTTCAAGTTTTTTGACGTCACGTTACTATGTTACCATTATATAGCTTCTGAAGATTTTAAAATGAAAGCGCTTAAGCTATATTGAACGTTTTTCGTGTTTTCTTTTTTTAATTTTTATCTATATATATATATATATATATATATATATATATATATATATATATATATATATATATATATATCCTCCTAGTCTTGGCCCCCTCTCCCCTTTTCATTAATTGATGTTTGCAAACATCAAATAATGAAAGCGGGGGGTAACAGCCAAAGGAGTCTTGGATTAAGGTTTAGATATTCCAAAATGACGGAAGCTTAAAATACAAACATGAGACTCCCTGACAGGTCCATCTATGGTACTCAGGTGACCGTCAAGGCCTATGGGCCTCTTTAAAGAAATCATATTTATCGCCCTACAAAAGATATCGCGATAGTTCCAACGGGAAAAAAATAACTAATTGTTCATTGGTTTACTTTCTTCTCAGTTAAATTTTTTTCAAAAATGCTTATGGAAAAGTTTAAAAGTTTATTGCATTACAACGATATTATGTCTGTTATTATGTCTGTATTGGTATTTATTTCTGAATCTAAAAACACAATCGCTTTGAGTAAATCCCCCTTAAATTCTACACTCGATTCTATTTTGAATTATCAGCAGGTATATTGAAATATAACAATAATCATTGAATCAGAGCGCAAGAGCAACTTATATTTTAAAATTACAGAATAAATACAAGATTTCTAAATAAAGGTAAAAGTGAATATTTGGTGGGTTTTGTTTATTTGCTGTGATGACACCTTCATTAAATCGAACACAATATACAAAAGTTTTTATTACAATGTGCGTTTATTGGAGTCCACATTCGTTAAAAACCCTGAAGATGCTTGGTCAGCTAACACTTAGTAAATTCTTTTGCTATTACTAGGATGTTTTGTATTTAACCATCATTTTCCAAAAGTTTACATTTTCAACAAAAAGGTTAAAGAAGCACGAATAACAAGATGTAATTATAATCGGGGGGGATTATAAAGTCTCCCAAACGAACGAGGCCATCATATAGAGTAGGGATGACCCACAAAGTTTCATGATGTTCCCAGGGGTCCTTTACTATATATCAGGTGAACTAACATGACCCAAGGAACAAGAATATATATGGTTTAGGTGTGGGGATATTAACCGTTTTCAAGATATTCGGGCACTACCTGTTTGAGGGGGGTCAGGACCACCCCCAGGGCCTGCATACCATATGATGCCCCTTGCCACAAGGAACAAGAATATATATGGTTTAGGGGTAAGGATCTCGACCGTTTTCAAGTTATTTGTGCACTTCCTGTTTGAGGTGGGTCAGGACCATCCCCGGGGTCCATGACCTACATACCATATGATGCCCCTTGACACAAGGAACAAGAATATATATGGTTTAGGGGTGGGGTTCTTAACCGTTTTTAAGATATTTGTGCCCTTCCTGTTTGAGGGAGGTCAGGACCACCCTTGAGGCCCATGACCTACATACCATTTGATGACGCTTAACACAAGGAACAAGAATATATATCGTTTAGGGGTGGGGATCTCAACAGTTTGCAAGATATTTGTGCACTTCCTGTTTGAGAGGGGGCCAAGACCAGCCCCAGGGCCCATGACCTTCATACCATTTGATGGCCCTTAACACAGGGAACAAGAATATATATGGTTTAGGGGTGGGGTTCTTAACCGTTTTCAAGATATTCTGGCACTTCCAGTTTGAGGTGGGACATGACCACCACCGGGGCCCATGACCTACATACTATTTGATGCCACTTAACACAAGGAACAAGAATATATATGGTTTAGGGGTTGGGATCTCGACCGTTTTCAAGATATGTGGGCCCTTCCAGTTTGAGGGGGTCAGGACCACCCCCGGGGCCCATGACCTACATACCATTTGATGCTCCTTAACACATGAAACAAGAATATATATGGTTTAGGTGTCAGGATTCTAACAGTTTCTGAGATATATGGTCATTTCCAATTCCTGGGGGGTGGGGATGACCCCAGGTGTCAGATCTTATAAACCCTAAATATTGCCTGTAACAGTCAATATATGATTCTGAAAACTCTATATTAATATCTTTGTCCGATTTTAAGTTATAACCATTTACAATAGAGTCGTCGATTTTTCCCATAAGGTTCAATGTTCGACCCCACACCCTTTTGACCCCCCAGAAAAGTGGTTGACCAACCCCAAATGAGAAAAATCAAACCAGCGTTCACATCTAGATATGCAGGCCTATCGTATCCTAGAGTTTTGTACAATTCTGTTCAGCCATCTCTGAGAAACACGACGGACAAGTTCAGAGCGAGAAAGAAGAAGAAGAAGAAGAAGAACCGTACAAAAACAATAAGTCTCAAAACTTCGTTTGGGAGACTTAATTATTAAAATGATTAGTAAGTACTTCAGTAAGTAACATTTAAAGATCGAAATAAAAAGGGCACACGATACGGCATTGTCTCAAAATATCTAGCTGTCCTCTAAACCACGTGTTTTCGTTTATATGTAAACAGACTGCACACTCACCCGGAAGCTGTTGCTTGTGCGTTGAAAGAATATGAAAAATGATCATCATCTAATAAAATTTATGAAATATCCTTCTCAGTGGTACAAAATATTTTTAAACTGAGTAAAGGAAAATGTTAAAATTCAGTCAAGGTAAAAAATAATTCTGAAGTATATATGGAACTAGGAAAATACAGGAAATTGTCATTTTCCGCCTTTCGAAGCAGATTGAAAAAAATACGATTGCGATTTTCCTCAAATTGTAACATGTGATAAGTTATTATATTATTTTCTACCTTACTAGATGATATCCCGCGGGAATTAACACTTTACACATTAATATGATACAATGTTAATATGTTGAACCATATTTTTTTGTTCATTGTTGTATATACTGTGTCCAAATTTTTTTCTTAATTGCTTTCTTAACATATTCTTTAAAATAAAAATAAAAAATCTAACAGCATGGCTGGATATTTAGAGGAGCAGACAGGGGTGAAAAAACTAAAACTGAAATTGATGTTATATATACATGTATGTACGTGGCCTTAATTCTTTTTGTTGCAGGATTGAAATTTTTTAAAATTTCATATCAAACCAGTGGGTAGGTATTTAGTGCTAGGTAGGTATTTAGATTATTTAGTTATCTCTTAATTTTGTTCTTTAGGTCAAATTACATTAGAATTTTTATTACTGTTTCAAATAAGAATTTCAGATAAAAGATGGGGTTTTTTTAATGGGGGGGGGGGGGGTCACCCCCTCCCATATTCAATTTCCCCGTTTAAACTTTTATGCATAACAAATACAAATTTATAAATTAATGTCTAAGGTTTACTACCAATCTGTCATGGTATAAAAATGTATGAAATTTAAAAAAAAGCTAGTGTAGGCCTATTTATTTGCATATTTTAAACCAAAGTTGTAAGATCCTAAGTATCTACCCGATGGTTACCACGGCTTACACTTTCCGCCCTGACGTTAATTAGTCAACCCGCGTTCCTGGGGCAACCCGTTCTGAAAATTTTTTTCCATCAAATTAAATTAAAATCGCCTTAAATTATTCCATTTTATTTATTAACTTTTTAGTATTAACCATAGATGTCCGATTCCAAGGTATCTGCTCGCGATGCATAATAAACTCGACTTACACTTTTCGCCATGACGTCAGTTAGTCAACCCGCGTTCTTGGTTACCCCGTTCTAGAAATTTCTATCGTTCTATCCGTTAAAACTAAAATCGCGCATTCAAGAAACGAATTGGCTCATTTTATTTGTTCAACATTTGTCAAATCTTAACTTCTATGTATACTTTAAATAAGTTACCAGTAAATATATTCGTTCTTTACATAATAATTCATTATCATGTCATTGCAAGTGTATATTTTGATGCAAACTACCGCTGACTTAGATCCGCCAAAGCGTGTCCACCACCTTACTCTCATTTTTGCTATTTCGGGCTTGTTTATCGAAAATGAAAGGTTTAATTTTTGATTAATTTCACAATAATTACTTATCAGTTGAAATTCAATTATAGCTTACGGACATCATCTCACACGTGCTGAAATATTAAAGGTGTAAGGAGTTACTCTGGTGCAGGCATTATGTAGTTTATTTGCAAAATGTCTTAATTTATAAGTATAGATATGTTAACAGTACTAAACTCTACCGTCTATTTTTTATCGGGGGCCATCTCAAAATATCAAAATGCACCAAATTTTGCTCTAAATTTAAAGTATTACAAATATAGATTGGTGTACAAAAATGGATTCATTTAAAAATTAAGAAAAATAACCCCGATGAGAGCATTATTTTGTGTGTAAAATTTCAACGACGTGCGTTTTTTCTTTTATGGTACTTCTTATAACGTATTCCTACAAAGCTTTATTTTATCAAAAATCGTGTGAAAAATAAATATTTTTATCTGTATTTTGTTTGTTGTTATCAAATTAATATATTATATCGTAAAAAACCAATAAAAGGTATAAATTCAATGTATTTTACTAGAATGCGCAAAAACATGCGCAATTAAAACCAAAGTCGGCCTCCTTAAATGGTATTAGGTTTTGTGACTCTGACTTAGGTAACACTTTTTCTTCCTTTGAAATTTTTCTCTAAATATATCATACTTTAAATTATTTTTCAAAGTGCGTTGCCACATTGCTGGGGTGAGGTTGACAAGAGGAACCAGTGTCAAAAGTGATCAACACCTGGTAACATAATCTATTAAACTAAACCTGCACGAGACAGTAGGACAGAACGCTGTAAGAAACAAAATGAATTTATAACACACTCAGAAATAAGTTTGAGAAAGTGAAAATTTTTGGGACTATCTGTCTACGAAAAATAGCTAAAGATGAAATGACAAGGGTAGTTATTGTGGAATAATGTGTGGTGTCTTTTTTGTCTTTTTGCTGTTACTCAATGTGTTGTATAGTTTGACTTATGTTCTTATTCTGTTAGCTTAGGGTATCAACATATACATAGGTCACTTTTGTATTGTGAGAATAGCTTGGATTCTGATTCCCTATCATTTTATAGCGAGCGAAGCGAGCTCTAAGAACCAGTGAGGCGGGAAAAAGAACGAGCTAAGCCGACAGATTCATCAAGAATTTTTTTTGTCTACATCCCATAATGCTTTCTCCCGTGGTGCTATGCCAAAAATGGCTAACATTTTAAACTAGTTAATATTACATAACTATCTCTCCCCTCTCTAAAAAAAATCTTTGATGTAAGTCGATAGCTGTCAAAATATCACTAAGATGCAAGGTATTTATAATTCTTGCTCCGCTCGCCACAGCGGTACCGTAAAACATATAAGTTACATGTGTTTTGCATGATTTTCGTCATTTTCAGTAAATGACATTATTAATCTCAACATGGGTGATACTGTTAATTTTTTTTTTACTCAGCAAAAACCTAGCTGCAATGAGTTTGTGCAGCATGTTTGTGGTGCCCCAATTTTCGTGAGCATCCCTCAAACATTTACATGTACATGTAACATCACCAACAAATTGTGGAACACGATATTAATTTCCTTATCATACAAGTAAACTTTGTTTTAACCAACCTTTAAAAAACTAACAAAACAAAATTGGCCTCTATGATTTTTTTTCACGAAAAAATTAAACATTTTATTGATTTCGAAAATAGCTACTGACAGCATTCATAGAAACAGTCTCTAGAATTTTTTTTTCGAACATATTGTATTACTTAACATCTAATAAATAGCATCATAAAATGTTTATGTAGAACTTCAGATCCAGTGTCGGAAACAGCATTATCTTCCACTGAGTCGCATGCTGACTGACGTTTTTACTACTAATTGTTAGACCATAATTAATCACCTAATTGTCTACGAACTTTTCCGGGTTTTTTTTCCGATTACGACAAAGAGCACACGGCGGGTGTGACCGGTCAGCAGAGGATGCTCACTCCTCCATGGCACCTGATCCTACCTCTATCTTTTTGGAGGTCCGTGTTGCTCTGCTTTTAATTTGTATTTCGTTTTAATGATTTTTGAGATGGTTGACGGTTTGTTATTGTCATTTTTTTTCATTTCACGTACGTTAAAACAAGAATTTACCAGGCCTGTGCCATATCAGCAGCACGTTTCCTCAATGTCAATGACAAGGTCAAAAGTATTAATTTGAGCAATGATATACCATCATATTGTTTTTTTTTAAACTTCTAATTGCAATAAGGACGAAATAACGTATCGTGTAAGCACGTGTTTAAGGTGGGTCCAATGTTTGCATAGCATTCTGTATTTTATATAGTCGCATTCGACCGATTTGACAAATACGAGAACATCACAATTAGAGTAAACTCCCTACATACAACATCATAATTCTTTCTCCTCAATTTCATTCAAGTTCATCTGAAATGTTTATAACTTCTTCCTATACAGCTTTGTTAAATTTCTCGTCTGTTTGTAAGCATGGTATATCATCTACTAAAATATGGTGTTATTTGGAATACAGTGACCTGAAGTAAATTTATTCATTACTATCCTTTCTCTCCAATGTTACCCCTCTCTATACATCCTTGAATACTATATTTTATCAATATCTTATCAATTCAATAAGCATTGTACTCTCTGATACTAACATTTTCTTCCTTGTTTTTGTGACTGTGTGCTAGATCATCTGTTGTTTTATCTGCATTCCTCTCTTTTCAATATTGTTCTCAGCAGGTATTAAACTCGCTGGTGGTATGACTTCTCTAACATATGGATGAAAATTACCGGCATAAAAATACCAGTTAGTTTTTCTAATTGCAAATACCAAGTTGTCTGCTGATATGATCTTGTTGTACACTTGGCTGACACATTGTGTGTAAAACAATTGCACATATTTCAGCTTGTCTGTAACATATGTGCTGTTATCAAAGCAAGTTTTATTTACAATCCTAAAATTGACATAGTTCATATATAATTAACCTTCTCAAAATCTATCATTCCAATAGCCTGAGCATTGTTGGCATTCCGGAAATATATTTTGTTGACGGTTCATAATCCTTTTTTACATTGTCCCTTCCTTTTCTTTTTTGACCAGTTTCAGTGAGGTCGGTAAAAGTTGACGAAGATAATTTTTTAAATTATTATTTGTCGGTTTGTTTAACATTATAATGATACATAAACAAGTTGTTGATTTTAACTTTACAGTCATAATTGTATTATTATATAACGCCGATGACTATTTGATGTATAGATATTTATCGCTATTGATTGGTATGTGGTAGGATATGCCATGCGGCCATTGTATGAATTGTTAAAATCACGTTTAAGGTTTGTAATTAGTTGAAATGCTCAATTAAAATTGTCAATTAAACTGTTTTATTTTAATTTTTGAGCCCTTTTGCAGAAATTAAGAATGCCTAAAAGAAACCCTAGTCAGCCGCAATCCAACGTTCACGCGGAGGTCGAGCCGCGCACTAACCATGGAAAACGGAAGGACAGGGCCAGCAGGGAGGCGCCAGAGACCTTGAATCTTGTTTCGGCGGAGCAGGCTGAAGGTACTAATGAGCGTTTTCTCGTCGTGCTCGAGTCTTAACCCGGGATACGAAACTCGAGATGCGCACGCACAGTTAGACGGAATGCTTTAAATTTACTTCACTATTGAGACTCTCCAAAATGGAGAGAGTTATCAAAGCACAGCTTAACAAAGATTTATTTATTGAGGTTGAAACGGACATTTGTATTTTGCTTGCGATAGAGTAGACCTGGATCATCCAAATTCTCATAAACCTATAGCGACGTCGTTATATTCCAAGACTCGGAGGCTTTTCAGAAAACATTGTGCCACAGTTTGACAGCAAGCAATTTCTTAGACATTTCAGACTGAGTTCAGAAATGTTTGATTTGATCATGAACTCGATTGTACATTCTCTCACAGATGATAATGTATGGCCGGGTGATACAGAGGCTCTTTAGATGGAACCCATATTTGGTTATCTTCTGCTCCTGGTGGTAACAAAGATTAGTAGTTTTAGCAAGAGTTATGGATTTGGAACCTGTGTCACTTGATGTAGACTGCTTTTCTTCTTCTTCAGGAACAGCTGATAGGTCTTCATCCTTGTCCAATTCTGTATTGATTTTTAGTTTATCTCTGGAGCGTCCTGTGTCTAGGGACTCTGCTACCTTTGTGGAGACCTTCTCCCTCCGAAGCCCTAAATCAATTAAAAATTGTTCTTCACTCTTCCTTCCAAACATGCATTGTGTTCTGTAAGTAAAGTTAGTTTTTCAGTGAGTAGAATATGAAACTCATGAAGTGTTAATTTGATATCATTGGATACTCTGATTTCAGAACATGTGTGATCTTCTTTAGATCTAGAGTATGAATGTGTCAAAAATGAGGAAAAACACTTTTACTCTCACAAGGTGTTGTTTCAAATAATTTATTATCAGCTGACCAACTCCAAGCCCAGTTAGAAGACAAATATATGCAAAGAAATTAGAGAAGGAAGAGTAATGGGCCCTTTTTCACATCCTCAAATGCCATATTCATATTTCCCCAGTAGGCTTTGTACCCAAATCCAGTGGTGCCTGGAGAATGATAACTCATTTGTCATACCCTCCAACACAGGGAATTAATTTTTAATAGATCCAAGTACATGCACAGTCAAATATACTGCTTTCAATACAGATGGTTATAGCCTTCAGCTGATTTAGGTAAGATGGGTATCAAAAATGCTTTTTGTTTGTTACCAATACATCCAGGGGACTTTGATTTGTTAGGATTTAAGTTTAAGAATCAATTATAAAGTGACAAGTGTTTACCAATGGGCTGCTCAATATCATGTGCTATATTTGAAAAGTTTTTAACATTTTTGCAGTGGGTTGTTAAAGAAAAGGCAGGTCAAATCACATAAGAACATAATTTAGATGATTTTATATTTGCTGGAAGAAAACAAACTGGAGAATGTAGAAATTTGATGGAAATCTTTAAGCAAACATGTGATGAATTTGGTATTCCATTGGCAGATGATAAAACACATTGTCAGAACTAATACAAAAATTGAAAGGGAAAGGAATCGGGCTGCCACTGTCCCTCAAAAAGTCGGAATTAATACATTATGTCAAAATAACTTACTTGGACAAATAATATTTCAGACAATGAAATTGAAATTTAACAACCAAGATGGCGTAGGAGGAGAGACAATTCCGGCTCCTTCGTCGCAGATGACTGATAACGAGGCTTGGCGGATGATGTCATCAAGACACGAACTGAATGAACTGAATGCATCTATACGTGGTATTAGAGACTCCGTCACGAAGCTTTCAAACGAATTTGACGTTCTCAGGAAGAACTAACCATGCAGCTCTACCGAAAACAGAAATTAAGAGAACACGCATTTTCCGGAAGGGAACTATTCTAAAAATATTCCTACCCGAGAATCCTCAGACTCCCTGCCTTATGTTGAAACAGTATCTCCCACGCTAAGGAGTAACATCCTTCAAGGTAAAGATATTAAATTAGCTTCCCTTATCATGCCCCGAGAAGTAGAAGAACAAAGGGTGACTGACAGTGACGGTAGGTACATACTTAAAACAAAATAAGGATGCTAGGTTGTTGGAATCTGACTCGGGCTACTGGGTAGACTCCATTGCATTTTCTAAATACATGTACAAAATAATCATGTGCGAGGTATACCCTTCAAGACGACAGGCATTAGATGCATATAAACTTGATATAAAAAAAATATCGTAGAAAAGGCATCAACCACCAAAGGATCAGCCTTATTACAACGAAACATTAACATTGACTGGTCCATAAGAGACAATTGTTTACAGGGCAAACTGTCGTAAGATGTGAGATATGTAGTAGCGAGACACATACCTAGTAATATTGATGTTCAAGGAAGACCCAGAATTTCATTTTATTCTGATTGTAAGCTAAGCAACCACGCTGCGTCCAATTGCAATAAAGCCAAAATTAACACCAAGGAACACCCTCAAGCAGATAAACAATGACTAACGTTTGAAGAAAATGGTGACATTCTTTGTGGAACGGCAATTATTACCCTATAAATACCAATTTACCGGTACCTGAAAAAGAACTCGCTAGGTACCCCGACAGGATGTTTGTTGAATCATTATAAACAGAATTAGAAAAGGGCTTTAACACTGGAATAACCGTGCTACCTACTTCTACGTTAGAGTGCAGAAACCTGCTTTCAGCTAGAAATCAACCTGACATTGTAGACAGGTTATAAGAATATAAACTGGAGAAAGGATAATTAGATGGTCATATAGTATTTATTGCCAAGCAGACAACATACAAATATACATAAAACATGAGTTCATCCACAAGAGTCCACAACAGTCATCGCCATGCACCGGGACACGTCCGTCCTCGACCAGGGAGCCTGCGAGATAGAGGTCTGTGCACACTTCGCGCTGTCTGACGTCACGCCTTAGGTAGGTCGTTCGTATAATAAGTCCACAAACACCACACTCCCCTCTGTTTCCTTTGATGGGCGTAGGTCAACGGCTGGTATTGGCGACATCTCGTCATGTAAATGCTCTTCCAGATTCCTTCCGGGCATATATAAAAATAAACAAACTACACAAAACCACTGGGTGTCTTCCCAGAAATTTAACAGTCACAGCACTAAAAGTGCAGCTAGCGAACGTAGCACTAGTAGCTGGGTCCAACTCCAACAAGCCTTGGGGTTCCAGTTCAGCCGATACTCTCCCAACTCCAGCATCATATCCACCATAAGAGTCAGGGAGGTATTTCGGCGTAAACCTGGCATGACGCGAAGTCATCGAACCTTTTGGTCGAACAGAACATCCAGGCCCAGCAACATCCGGTCCTTCAAGGGGGCCACTCGCAAGTCCGCTTCATAGTGGTGCGGGCCTATACGGATATTGAATGGTCCCAAGATAAATCCTTTCAGCTTAGAATCTTCACCCGCCTGCAACATGACGATACATACCTTCACCGGTGGCCTAGGGTCCATCAGCTGATAAGCTTCCTTGGACAGCACACCAACTTCTGCTACAGTGTCCACCAGCGCATCTAAGGCCATGCCATTTACATCCACGCAAACAGCGAATCCCGCAGTTCGTTGTGAATTCCTATCTGGCCCACATGGCCTTATCCTCACAGTCTCTTCTTCCAGCCCGTCAAGAGACCCAGGCTGCCTATCAGCGTCCGGAAAATCCTCATGCAGGGTTAAATGTCGATGAAGTCGTGCTCTCTGCTTCCTGTTTCTCTTCTGCTTATGGCCTGGAGGTGACATGCTGACTTCTTGTTGGCATGATCCCAAGCTTGACTAACTTACTGGAGACTGCCTTCCGTCGATTCTTGCATGCATGTTTTCTTCGCTTGCCTGGGTTCCCATCAGGAATTCCATTCCCTGAATGAGTTGGACAGTCCCTCTGAAAATGACCCACATCACCACACTGGTAGCATCTTCCCAGCTGCAGCCGGGAATGACCTACCCTACCACGAGTCCAAGCCCGCTTGGGGTTATACTTACACTTCCCAATGTCTGCTCCATTTTCTCTATCCTACTCTTGATTCTGACCAACTCCTCCGCCAAAGGAGACCCTACAAAGTGGCGCTCAGCAAAGGGCGACATCTTCCTCACTTAGCCAGCCAGTCTGTGCCGCCGAGTGAACCGATAGTACAACATTCTGTCAACGGCCTCCTCCACAGTCTTGGGCTGACCATCAAGGGCATGGAAGGCAGCATCTTGGTCCTCAGCTCCAAAGCACAGGCGAGGTATGAAGGCGCTAGGAGGGCTGCAGTTCGTTGATACATGTGGTCTTCTTGTGGAGGTTACAGTCTGCACTGGTGTTCGAGTACTGGCATACGACAGGCAAGGGTTTGGGGGCCATCGAATTTCCATTAACTGGTATTGGCGACAGTCCCTCGAATCCAACGTCCAACGTCCATAGAGTATGTAGACCCTCGGGTAAACTCCTCAGGAACAACAATACAACTACCTTCAGGGGTACGGACCAAGCAGGCCCACCGGGCATAGATGATTGGGATGGGTCATGTAATCTAGTCTCACACTGGGGATTGGGTGAATGAAACTGGGAACCTACAGAACCTCCTAAATGTACTGAATGCCCGTTCTTCTGAAGTGTTCCGTAAGCCAACATTCTGATTGACCCTATCCTTACTACTTGAACTACAACTAAACGAAGCAACCTCCTTACAAGAATATTCCCATTTCACAACGGGAATACTGGACACACTCTGTATATGCTCAGACCTAACGGGATGAGAAGACCCTACAAGCGGCACGTGCACGCTGGAATCAATAAGGTACGGGCCATGGCCGATAGACGTATCACCCCCACCAATGGTGACTGAGCTAGTACTAAACATCATGATCTATCACTCCTAAAAATAGCTGACAAACTACGCTACCCTGGTCAACAAACATGGCGTCGAAACTAGCGAAATAATGCAAATCAAATATGAGCAAGTTTCACAACTACCAACCTAACCGTGAATCTCGTGGTCTCGAGTTGGGCGCCAATATATAGTATTTATTGCCAAGCAGACAACATACAAATATACATAAAACATGGGTTCTTCCACAAGAGTTCACAACAGTCATCGCCATTCACCGGGACACATCCGTCCTCGACCAGGGTGCCCGCGAGATAGAGGTCTGTGCACACTTCGCGCTGTCTGACGTCACGCCTTAGTTAGGTCGTACGTATAATAAGTCCACAAACACCACAGTCCACATGAAGTTCATCCATATACCATTGTCTTAGAGGGGTTAACCCAAATTTTAAGATAATGATATGTAAGGCTGTGAGGGAGGACATGCTCATGTGGCTTGATTTTTTGAATAACTTTAATGGGATATCTTTCTTTCCACAACAGGGATGGATCAATTCGAGAGTGTTACAGCTGTATACTGACAGTTCAGGATCTTTTGGTTTTGGTTGGGTTTTTTTTTCAAAATAGTTGGATGTATTTTGAATGGTCACTTGAGTTGGATCCCATTGTATCATCAGTAATGACATGGGCTAGGCACTTGAGGTCTTAGAAAATACAGTTCTATACTGATAACATTGCTTTTGTAAGCATTATAAATACACAGTCTTCAAGGTCCAAGAGAATCATGTCCCTACTCAGGAAGTTGGTCATAATGTTGATGCAATTTAATATTAAATTTAAAGCTAAATATATTCCTGGCATAGATAATTTTGTATCAGATGCTATTTCTCGCAAACAGTGGGAAAGGTTTCGTCGATTGTACCATTAGCGAAGAAGGATCCGGAGACAGTCCACGGATTTTTCTCCGTTTTTTCCCGATCATGATATTTTCCCAAAATTACGACATTTACCCCGATAATGACATTTTTTACCAATATGACATTGGGCGCACGGCGGGTGTGACCGGTCAGCAGAGGATGCTTTAATCCTCCATGGCACCTGATCCTACCTCTATCTTGGAGGTCCGTGTTGCTCTGCTTTGAATTTGTATTTCGTTTTATGGATTTTTGAGATGGTTGACGGTTTGTTATTGTCATTTTTTCATCCCATTAGAGTTTTTGAGGCTAATCTTGCAGGTGAAGCATCTAGATTGTTAAGGGCAGCCATTTCGGCTTATACAACATATGCATATAGCACAGGGTTGAATGCATTTGAACATTATCGTATTAAAGCTAATCTTACTTATAAATTAGGACATTTCGCCAATAAACTACGAAACGCCTGCACCAGAGTAACTGCTTATACCTTTGGTATTTCAACATGTTTGATATGATGTCTGTATGCTATAATTGAATTTTACCTGAGAAGTAGATTAAAAACCCACTTTTTTACGATAAACCAGCTCGAAATACCAAAAATAAGAATAAGGTGGTGGACACGCTTTCACGGATCCATGAAATAATATTGAATTATTACGTAAACAGTGAATATATTTATTAAGAACTTACTTCGATTATACATAGAGGCAGGGACGTATATACTAACGGGATTGGCAACTTTATGTTTTTCCATAGGATTTTGGGCGAAATCTCGCACCTCACGAGATGTTGCGAGACCTTCTAATTTTAATCGGCGCCATAAAACTAATTTTGCTCAATTCTCAAAATATCCATCGACTATTTATTGAGACAAAATATTCTCTTATGAAGAGAACATGGCATTTTTATTTCTCATAACTCTTTTAAATGAATGAATCAAAACCGGTAATTTTGGTATACAATGATAGATCTAAGTTATAAAAAAGGCAAGTTAAATATAAATTACAGAAAATTATTATCCCCTCGCGCAACTTGTTGCGAAGGGGATATAGCATCGCTACTGTGCGTGTGTGTGTTCGTATGTGTGTATGTATGTGTGTGTGTGTGTGTGTACTCCATTTCAATTTTCTAGTAAATTCCAAGAAAACCCTCTCATGAATATCCATCAAACTTTGTACACTTTTTTGGCATGGTAAAAGGACAAACCCTGTTGATTTCAAAATCAATTGATTAAGTATTTTTTTAAATTATCGTAAAAAATGAAGTTAAAAACATGAATTTTATGTACGACTTGACAATAGACATTTCCGGTAATTTTATGTACGACTTGAAGTTAATCGCTACCGTATACAGTTCAAATCAACAACTTGACATTTTTTGGGATTTAAATCTAGTAAAGGTATAAAAAAAACGTTTTGTAGCATTGTAGTGTTAGACGAGTGCCCATAGTTAAAAGTTGAAGCGGGCAAGAGCTTTAAGTCTGGCGATTTACATCGAAACAAGCAGTCGACTTTCGGACAAATTTTCCCGTATTACTTACAATAGAACTAGTCCAAAATTCAGTAGAGACTTTGACATATATTGCAAATTTATCACGCGAAAATTGTTTTATATTAATAATAACTGCATATATATCTACTATACTATGGGTTAATTATAATACGACAACTAGCAATTAGAATTTCCATCAGAGCAGACTACAGAGCGCTTGATTTTCAGCTACGTTTCATAATGTATACTAGATAGAATGTTCTATCGTTAAAATGACAGATGTCCTACGGACCCGGTTTAACGATAGAATTCGTCCCATATACTCGCTTCGTAGCAAATAAAAAAAATATATCGCGCTATATCTCGCCTAAATTTTCATATGATTGGTCTCAAATACCTACATTGTTGCTCTTTTATAATCCCATTTTACCTCATAAACTGTTTTTGTAACGAAATCACTGCCACTTGTAACATCACATTTGAAAATTCGCTGTTTACGGTCGCTATGTTTACAATAAAATCCGAGACATTCCGAGTACGATTTCCCACAAAATGGCAGGCAATTCAAACGTGTATATTAACAAAATGCCTTAGTACGACTAATTAAATGGATATTTTGTGGATTTAACTACATATGCATGTTCAAAAAGGTTTGTAATGTATAAAAATGTGTTTTTCCCCTGCAGATTATTTTTTACAGACTTAAAATCGACGCGAAGCAGATCCGCTTCGCGGCTGCTACATTGCAAGTATATGGGACGAATTCTTACTGTGACCTGAGCGTAGCCTGGTCACGGTAAGAATATTCTTTCTAAATGTATACGGATCATTTATGTATGCTTATAATATGTTTTACGGACGACCGTTGGGGCGAGCGCAGCATGTGATCAAACAATGAATTATGATAAATCAATAAAAATAAAATTAACAACGTAAATAAATTTGATTGCAAAATAAAATAAAACATACCTATTTTTCAGTAAATTTCCATTATCCATAGTTTATAAGATTTCATATGTTATAAGATTTGTTATTTATTTATTTATAAGTAGAACAATAGTTTAATCTCAGATACAATGTTGTTGAATAGTAAAAATTTTGATATAAATGTTCATTGCACTGTATCTCCTCTTTTAAAGTAATTGTTACAATTACTTTCAGTTCATTCCCTTTTTTTGCAGTCGACATTTTTTCTTCTTAATTATTATTTTTTTTTAATTTACGCTTAAAAATATTTGCTTATCATAATAAAGGAACGTGGAGTTGCCCCCCCCCCCCCCCAACACACACTTGGGATTGGGAGCATGTACTAAATGAAATTAAAAATAAAGAAACCTTTGAACTGCTAAAGAGCTGAAGCATAAGAATTTTGAGATTTATCTTTTTTTCTTTTCGCTTGTAAAGATTTTTTGGATGAGGCTGTCATCCACCACCCACCCCCTTTCAAAAAAACCCGATGCTACGTGTACGTTCCCTGAAAATTACCGTAATTATAGTGAATAAAGTAAATGTGAGCATTCATCCAAATGAGTGCAAGTTACAACTGTTTCCTATATCTGAAGAAATGTCCTCATTCTTTATCTTTGCAAGATTTTGAGAGGATTTTGGTAATTTCAGCAGATTTACAATAACTTCAGTTAAAGTAATTTCCCCTTATTGTGACGTCAAAGTTCACGTTTAAGTGTCGTTTGACTCTTTAAAACTCCCCTGAAGAATAAAAGTAAGCGAAGTATACTGTTTTATTTACTTATAAAGGATGATGTTCTTAAAATTACACATCTTCTATGCTTCTCAAAAGTTTTACTTTGATTCTCGCGAGAACGTGAGGACTTGGAAACCATTGGTATGAATAGCCTGGTTCCCGAGGCCTTCCGAAGTGCAAGCACGAATGCTTGCACTTCGGAAGGCCTCGGGAACCAGGCTATTGGTATGAATTGTGGGTCCAAATTTACTGACGCCGAAAAAATCTATCGGATCAATGTGCAAACCTTTGTGACGTCACTCGATTATTTTTTTTTGATTGAGAGTGTACTGAGGTGAACTTAGGTAACTGACTGTATGTCGTATACATCGTTATTGTTTTTATTATCTTGCTGATTCTCGTGAGATTGTGAAGTGATAAAAATTGCCATGATTACAGGGAACTACTGGGACGATTAAAACAATGCATTACTGGTCCGATTTACTGACGCCAAAAAAATCCGTTGAATGAATGTGCAACTGGTCCGAATTTTCTATTCGCACACTCCTTGCCGTTAGAGCTCGCTTCGCGCCGGCGCTGTGCGCCGGCGAGCTGCGCTCGCTATAAAAATGAATGTCACTAAATGAATCTAAATTATTAAACTTTAAAGTATATGTGTTGAGTTTCTGCTAGGAATAGGAAAACTGTTATGTAAACCCCCTCCCCCAATTTATACACCACAAAGCCTGGGGATTGGGATTAAATAGATATTACATGTATGTATTCAAAGTAATACTTTCTTTATTTTGATCTGATAAATTTACATGTATTTTCCTAAATAACGTATTCCCCTGTACAATAAGTCATGTCGCGAGGGGATGCTCCGCTTAGCGGTGCCCTTGTTGTAAAATTTGTTTTTTTATACATTAAATGTTTGACATATGTTGTTGCATGTGAATCAAACTTTTCTGTAAAATGATTAACACCATTGAATTTGATTTGATTTACAATCCTTGAATATATTTCAAAATTGTATCTGAGTTGAATGTTTATTCTTTAAATGATGTTTGTTATAAAAAAAACACACAGACAATATTACTTAATATGTCGATATGTTTGCCTCTAATATCTAAAGAAAATAATGCATGCAATTTAAAAATATGTAATAATGCACATTTATGTGTTTGATAAAAATTTGTTATTCAAATTTAAAATATGGATATTATATATTTCAGAGAAATGCCTCGTCTCAAACGAAGAAGTCGTTCCATTGGTCATGACTATAGTACTCTCTCAGCCCAACCCTTGGACCAAGACTATTCATGCTAGACCGTGGACCACTGTCGATCTACAGACCAGATCACCACTGACGTCATCTTGTTAACTGAAACTGTGCCTGTTGAGAATGTGACTTCTGATTTTCTTGTGTCTGAAAATTTGACTGTATCTGCAGACGAAAGTGAAAACCCCATAATCAAAATTCAAGAAAATCTAGCTTTTCTTGTGTGCTCACCATATACTTTGACGTTCAATCAGCAACAACATGCCATAGAGACTGTGGAGTTCTACCAACAAGAAGGAGCAACCCCGTCGGTGAAGCTATGTGTTGTGATAAAGAGTGACTTTCAAGTAGAAATATATGTGCATAGAACTATAGTCTTACAAACACATGAATTTTGGAGTGGACTTCCTAGACAGATCAGCTCAGCAGCAGATGTTTGCAACTTGCTTGCAAAACTTGAAACGTATGGGAATCCTAGGCCTGATAAAGAGTTTCATGAAATCACACCTATAGGATGCGGATCGTCTCACTCAGCGTCGCAAGAAATATCTGCATTTCGAGAAGGAGACTTTGGTGCTGTTCAGGGAAATTTTGTGTATAATTCAACATTACGCTCAGCAAATTGTGACTTTCTATTTCTTGGAGCCAGATGTGTGAATTTTTCTGGATTCAGACGCCTTCTCAGAGAAAGGAAATATAGCAGAGACGAACAGAAGAAAAGAGAAGTCACCATGAGCAGCACCTACAAGCATTCAGCTATGACAACGGAAATGCTTTGTAAGAAGTTGTCAATGCAGAAAGCCCACATAAAGATATTACAGACTGAAGTGGAGCGCCTGAAGAGAGAGATGAATGCATCTATTGAGAAAGGCATCAGACTTGATGACACGCAGAACCATGAGATGAAGGACCTGATGGCCACCTGCCAGGATGACATGGAACAAGAATATCTGGATCATGGTTGTTATCAAAGACTTTTTTGGGAGCAACAGAAGAAATATGAACAAGAGGCCCAGGCCACATTGCTCACCTGAGCAACAATAGCCTTAACTCTGATCAAATTAGCATTACAGTATCAAAATAAAAATATCTTTACAACTAAGTACAGTAATGAGATCTTGCTCAAAAAATTTAAAAATCGGCCAATTTTTATTCGTATTTATATGGTTAATACCAAGCCCCTCTTGTTGTTGTACCTGTAAGAAGATTTTTCTCTATTCCTATATAACCCCGCCTTTGTGGCCCCACTTTTCTCTAGGGAATCATGGTTTAATCAAACTTTAATCTGCACAACCCGTGCTTTCATACAAGTTACTGCTTTTTGGACTGAAGAAGATTTTTAAAGGTTTTCTCTATATATTCCTATGTAAAAATTCATTCCCCCATTGTGGCCCCGCCCTACCCCTAAGGGATCATGATTTAAACAAACTTAAATCTACACTATTTGAGGATGCCTCCACACAAGTTTAAGCTTTTCTGGCCTAATGGTTTTTAAGAAGAAGATTTTTAAAGATTTTCTCTATATATTCCTATGTAAAAATTCATTCCCCCCATTGTGGCCCCATTTTACCCCTGAGGACCATGTTTTAAACAACAACCTAAATCTACACTATCTGAGGATGCTTTCACTCCAATTTGAGCTTTTCTGGCCTAATAGTTTTTGTCCCCCGCCGCAACGCGGAGCGGGGACATAGAAATGCCGGGCGTCCGTCCGTGTGTCCGTGGGTCCGTGTGTCCGTGGGTCTGTGGGTCCGTGTGTCCGTGCGTCCGTCCGTCACACTTTTTTGTAAGCGCTCTCATGCCTACAAATTTTGACAGATTTTCATTACATTTATACCAAATGTTTATACACCTATTACCTTGGTCAAGTTCGAAAATCAGCATTGGTCGATACTTTTTGTTGGAGTTATGGGACTCTGACCACAATAATGACTCCGTTTTATCCAAAAATTGACCTCGTAAGCGCTCTCATGCCTACAAATTTTGACGGATTTTCATTAAATTTATACCAAATGTTTATACACCTAATACCTTGGTCAAGTTCGAAAATCAGCATTGGTCGATACTTTTTGCTGGAGTTATGGGACTCTGACCACAATAATGACTCCGTTTTATCCAAAAATTGACCTTGTAAGCGCTCTCATGCCTACAAATTTTGGAAAAAATGGGTGGTCGGGGTAAAAAAATGTTCCTCCCAACCTCCCCACACATTTAATTCTGGAACAGCCCTGAATGTTTAAAAATATTGCAATTTCATATACTGTGAAATCATTAGATTTCGTGGTGGTTCAATTTTCGTGGAATTCGTGGGTACCTCTCATCCACGATTTAACATCCTACATGAATTAATAAATAAGGGTAATAAAATCATATTTCCTTTGTAGGTTTTAGAGAATACACGAAATTACGTCCCCATGAACCTGTAAAATTTAAGCAATCCACGAAAATTGGCCCCCACGAAATATAATGATTCCACAGTACAGTATACTAGTATACTGCTTGAACGGCGGGGGACCCAGGAATTCTATTCTTGTTAATATTTTTTCTGTATATACCTATGTAAAAATTGACCCCCCCATTGTGGCCCCACCCTACCCCCGGGGTCCATGATTTCCACAAACTTTAATTTACACAACCCGATGATGCTTCTATAAAAGTGTGAGCTTTTCTGGCCAAATAGTTTTTGAGACGAATATTTTTAATGATTTTCTCTCTATATTCCTTTGTGAAAATCCATCCCCCATTCTACCCCTGAGGACCATGTTTTCAACAAACCTGAGAAGAAATATTTTTTCTATATATTCCTATGTAAAAATTCACCCCACCCTTCCCCTGGGGACCATGATTGGAACAAACTTGAATCTACACAGCCTGGGGATGCTTTTCTGGCCTAATAGTTTATAAGAAGATTTTAAAAGATTTTTTTCTATATATTCCTTTGTAAAAATTCATTGTGGCACCACCCTCCCCGGGGGACAATGATTTGAACAAACTTGAATCTACCTTGCCTAAGGATGAAAAAATGACAATAACAATCCGGATGCTTCAATACAAGTTACAGCTTTTCTGGACTAATTGTTTTTGAGAAGATTTTTGAAAAATACCTACAAATTTTCAATAATTCTAAATTATCTCTCCTTTAAAAAGGGTGTGGCCCTTCTTTTGAACAAACTTGAATCCCCCTTACCCTGTGATGCTTTGTGCCAAGTTTGGTTGAAATCTGTCCAGTGGTTCTGGAGAAGAAGAGTTTACAACGACGACAGACAACGGACAAATTTTGATCAGAAAAGCTCACATGAGCTTTCAGCTCAGGTGAGCTAAAACACGGGAAACATGGTATGCGGGGGCATCCAATGATGCTTAAGACAGAAATATTCAAAAGCCTATGAGGCCCAAAGGGACTCCGGTTTTATGCAATTACCAAGCATGCGGACCTTGTATGATTATTCTAACTACATTGAGAGCAGGTTGGGGTTTCAGCAAGACCTTGCAAAAATGCTGAAAGAAGAGTGTACGAAAAAAGACATGTTTTCAGCGGAGCACAGAGGTTTTCTCGGAGTACTGTTCGATGAAGTGAAGATTAAAGAAGATCTTGTGTACGACAAACATTCAGGTGAAATTGATGGTTATGTGAAGTTGGATGACATCAACAATCAACTCTAAGAACTGGAGACAGTGATACGACAGAAAACACAAGCAGTTGCAAAGTGCATTCTTGTGATCATGGTGAGAACATGAAATGCAACACCATAAAAGAAATATTAAACAGTAACATTTGATCAATAATGTGAAACTTGTAACATTTGATAAATAATTTAAACTTGTTGACATTTTTCAACAACACAGTCAGCAAGCACTGTTAATGGGAATCAGTTGTTGTTCTTCGACTTTAGTGCCTGGCGTAAACTGTCACTCTGTTTGCTGGTCCTTCCACCAAAGTTGTTGCGAAGAACTCTTGCAGTGGAAAATCCTCGAACAGTCAAAAATACGCCAATAAAGTGGTGACAGGTCTCTCTCTCTCTGAATTTTCACCGATCAGTTCCTTCACGTAATGATTCACCATGAAATACTCCATCATGTACTCCTTAACTTTGCAGTGTTACAACGACTGCATGTGGCTATGGTCCGGAATATTCCTGATGATGATTTCCAGCTCCCGCACGAGCAAATAGAGATTCATTCGCATGCGCTTTTTCTTCAGATTGGCCACAATGAATCCTGAGATATTGTAGAGGATTTGCTGGTCCATGTTTGATATCTGGTCAGCATGTGTGCTGGATGTTGTCCTGTTTTCTTGAAGAACACGTCCAAGAATCTCGGTGGGTAACTCAGGTGATACTCCTGTAGGAAGTGGATAATGTCTTCTCTTCTCCTCACATCCATTCAGAATAAACAATGAAACACACTCTGTCTGTACACTTTTTGATAGCCTTAAGGAATGAAACTTGGTAAAGAACAATATCCTTGCATGAGTATCGCACAAATTAGAGCTGAAGATGTCTTTTAGATGTCTTCCAAGAACTGGGCCTTGCTGCAAAACCTGGCGAACCTCACGATCACGCTTTCCCCGAACAAGTTGTGCATTGGACTATTTTCTAATCTTGTCAGCGTTTGGAGACTTGCCTTATGTAGAAATGCTTTAAATGTCCACGGAGCAGGAGGGGGAAGGAGACTCGTTGTGTTCTGCAGTGGCACAAAAAGTTGCTGTAACTCTGTGGTCACTAGCTAGAAAAAAAAGAAATAATTATTAATAATCATATCATGCAACAAAATATAATTATTGAAAAATAATCATATCATGCAAAAAAATATAATTATTAATAAATAATCATATCATGCTACAAAATTAAACAAAAACTAAACAAAAGTAGTCACATCACAGCCATATAAGAAGCATTTTAATTTTTAAAAAATTTTGGTGAAAAAACCTGTTTTGCTTTTCTTATGCTGCGTGGTCATATGTCCCCGAAAAACCAGATATGGCTTTTAGGATCTTCTTGCAGTCAGAACACTGGTAAGTGTGTTCTTCTTTTGGTAGCTGAACACTAGACTTCTCTTCATGGTCTGTGTACTCCCCTAAAAGTTCATCCAAATCAATGTCATTATCCCAACACAAGAAATCTTCATTAGACATTGCACTAATCAATCTTTAACAGAGGTTGGCAGGTGTAATGGTGATTGTAAAATGGTGTATAATACTGTATTTTAATTGGATTTCACATTACTTTCAATTAACACCCCTTTTTAAATTAGGGACGTCCCATTATACCCCAGTTCACCACCATTGTATACCCCAGTACCCTCACATCTCCCTGTGTTAAGTGTTATCAAAACAATAGAAAGGTGTGAAAGCGACGTTCAGTATCAGGGGCCTATATTGTAACAACGAACACCAGTAGTAAATCAAATCGAGATGATGTTCGTTATCTATGTCCTTGTAAAAACATAATTAAAACTTAAAAGTATCCTACTTTACAGTGAATGATTTGGCAATTGGGTTAATTATTATTTTGAATTGTTCGTAAATAAGACATATTTACATTGAAAATTGACATTTAATCTGTTTAAGTATTAAGCCGACTTCCAAAAACGTAAAAAATTAAATTTGCCTGCAAAAAACGGGCTTGTCAAAGTTTTGACATCTTTTGTTTACATCGCTGAATCGGCCATTTTACATATCGCGAGACTTAAATTTCGTATGAATAGGTTGGTGCGAGATATCGCGAGACTTGCGCTAGATGCCAATCCCGTTAGTATTTGACAAATGCTGATTAAAGAAATAAGGCAATTTGTTTCTTGAATGCGCGATTTTAGTTTTGATAGATAGATTCTAGCGAAGCGCGACCTCTGGCGAGAGAATGGAATAGAATTTTCAAGAAGAACGGGGTAACCAAGAACGCGGTTTGACGTCATGGCAAAAAGTGTAGGAAAGGTTCATCATTGGTCGCGGGCAGAATTTCATACCTTAAATAGGACATCTTTGGTTAATACAAAAAAGTTAGTAAATAAAACGGAAAACTTTGATACGATTTTAGTTTTGATCGAAAGAATTTATTTTCCACAACGGTGTGACCAGGAACGCGGTTTTACTAATTTACACCTGGGTGGAAAGAGTAGGGCAAGTTAACCATCTGGCAAATACTTTGAATATGAAAACTTTGGTTTAAAAAAATGCAAATTAATATGCATACACTAGCGTTTTTTATTAAATTTCATAATTTTTATACCACGGCAAATGGTAGTAAACCTTAGACATTAATTTGTAAACAAGGAACAGATTGTGTTCTAAGTCTATATGAATACATGTAAATGATGTATGACGTTATATACCCTTCCATATTGGTTTTTTTTTTCAAATCAGTCTGTTATGCCTATCTAAAATTCTCATTTAGGACAGTGATAAAATTTGTGGTGAAATTTGACCTATAGTTTTACAATTTAGAGATAAGACGTCCTAAATACCCACTCACTGGTTAATAAAATTCACTGTTATCACTTTTCTTTCCGCTGCAACAAAAAAAATTAAGGCCACGTAAATAATTATATATATATCATCCAATACAGCTTAATTTTTCATTCCTCAGCTAAATATCTAGCCATGCAGTTATTTTGTTTATATTTTAATGAATAGGCTAAGAAAACAATTAAGAAAAAATCGGACACAGCATATACGAAAATGAAAAATATATTTCTATGGTTCAGTTTAGCATTGTGTCATTAATGTGTAAAGTGTAAATACAGGCTCGTGCTCGCGCGGGATGTCATCTAGTATTTCAAATATTTGGCCACCTCCTATAGACCATATGGTCAATTTCATACCTCAGCTGTCATTAAATGGCTTTGCTGAATACACCGCATGAAATTACATTTCAGCTATTGGTACCAATGCAAAATCTATGGTTATCTTAACACAACCAATAGTTTCATAGTTTCAAAATTACTAGATGGGCTTAGAAGATTGAAGGGAAAAGCAGATAGTAGGCTTCCAATTACAGAGCATATTCTTGGTAGAATTGTTGGGGCATTGTGCAATATTTGTTCTACTACATATGAATCTAAATTATTCACTGCAGCATATACTCTGGCTTTCTTTGCCTCCCTTACAGTAGGGGAAATAGTATTGACTAAAGGCAATGATTCTCATTCTATACTTGGTATTAATGATGTAAGATTGGAGAACAACCAGCTTACCGTTACAATAAATTCTTCCCAAACGGATCAATTCGGGAAGAAGACATCAATAGTTTAAACTCCTATGACTCCTTCATTTGCCCAGTGAAGTGTATGTTAAGTTATTTGCAAGTTCGACCAAAGTTGTCAGGTCCTTTGTTCTGACATTATGGGGGAAAACCTTTGACATGATATCAGTTTGCTGCAGTTTTAGATAAGTTGTTGCTATTAATTTAGATAAAAGAAATTACAAGTCTCATTCGTTTAGAATAGGTGCAGCTTCTGTTGCATTTCAGAGAGGATTTTCTGATGAAGAAATCAAAACATACATACGGTCACCACTCACACAATTTTCACCCATAATTTTCCTTATTATCCCAGAGCTTAATCTTACACGTGTTTGGCTAGTTGGTGCTTCAATCATGCAGTGTAAGACCTGGGGAAACAAGTCTTGGACTGAAAAGCATGGGGATTGAGTTATAGGTTGCACACCACTATTAATTTTTACTATATATTCTTACCAAAATTACGCAACTTTAGACACGGGTAGCAAGTTTAAAACAAACTTCTGGGAAAATCCCTCTTTACAACTTTTAAAACAATCGTTCCTAACCAATTTAGTAGCAAAAAACACACAGCCATCCACAAAGGCACGAGAGTTTGTTTACATCAAAGTTACACATGTGCTTGAAAATCAAGTCCGAGCCTTTTCACACCCCTGCCGAAACAACTGGCATCAAAAATTCAAGTGACCTCGTATTTTTACAAAAGTGGGAAAATCAGGCAGTTTACACGTTGTTTTTCATCTCATAAAAAACTACAGTCCCTGTCGCTGGCGGAAAACCCCTAAAAACGAAGGGGAATTCGGGAATTATTTTGCCTCAGCCATGTTTTGACGTGAACCTTCGGAAAAATAGTGTTGTGAGACCTGCAAGTAATCTATTTTTTTACACCCGCAAAAATAAAATCAGCAAACACAAAAACATTTATTGTGGAATATATGTGGAAAGTTTTACAGAATTCTGTAGCTATATCAAAAAGTTATGAGCGATTATTGAAACCATGGTGCTCGCGGTGGCCTCTGATTTATGAAAATATGTTAAAAGTTATACTGTATGTAATTTCACGGCGTGGCAATTTTGAATGATTTTTTTGGTTTTAATTTGTGCAAATATGCGTGTCTATTCACAATACAATGCAAACTTGTTAATATCATGACGACCCGAGAATAGATACATGTACAAGTTTAGGGAACCCTGCCTTTTGGGGGAGGGGTTGAAAAACTGCCGTTATATCATTGAATTTTAAAGAATTGGCGTGTATTTTCATCTAAATTAGCATTGTCTGGTTCTAATAAAACTAATGCGGGTGCTGCATCATAGCCAAATTCATAATTCACTTTAATATTGCCGTTTTAGCGGCATAATTTTATAATTTCTGTATATCATACAAGCGTCTAAATAACTCATTTTACACAAAATTCGTATTACATAGAAGGTTTTTTGGTTTACAACGATAAAGCCAACTTTCTGGATAAGCTGCTGTATTTTTTCGGGGCAGTTTGGACGGTCCGATACACTATAATCGGGTCGCTGTTTGATGTTCTACGAAATATTCAGAGGAAATCTGGGCTAATTTTGTATGCGCCATTGACAACAAAATAAGAGAGGTGCCGGCCACAAAGGCCCATTGTTGGTAATTTCTAATCTACACACATCGATAGAACGCCAAAACACCCCACTTTATGACTTAAAACACATCATGGCAATTTTTCCTTCAGGTTTCACACCACTATTAATTTTTACTATATATTCTTACCAAAATTACGCAACTTTAGACACGGGTAGCAAGTTTAAAACAAACTTCTGGGAAAATCCCTCTTTACAACTTTTAAAACAATCGTTCCTAACCAATTTAGTAGCAAAAAACACACAGCCATCCACAAAGGCACGAGAGTTTGTTTACATCAAAGTTACACATGTGCTTGAAAATCAAGTCCGAGCCTTTTCACACCCCTGCCGAAACAACTGGCATCAAAAATTCAAGTGACCTCGTATTTTTACAAAAGTGGGAAAATCAGGCAGTTTACACGTTGTTTTTCATCTCATAAAAAACTACAGTCCCTGTCGCTGGCGGAAAACCCCTAAAAACGAAGGGGAATTCGGGAATTATTTTGCCTCAGCCATGTTTTGACGTGAACCTTCGGAAAAATAGTGTTGTGAGACCTGCAAGTAATCTATTTTTTTACACCCGCAAAAATAAAATCAGCAAACACAAAAACATTTATTGTGGAATATATGTGGAAAGTTTTACAGAATTCTGTAGCTATATCAAAAAGTTATGAGCGATTATTGAAACCATGGTGCTCGCGGTGGCCTCTGATTTATGAAAATATGTTAAAAGTTATACTGTATGTAATTTCACGGCGTGGCAATTTTGAATGATTTTTTTGGTTTTAATTTGTGCAAATATGCATGTCTATTCACAATACAATGCAAACTTGTTAATATCATGACGACCCGAGAATAGATACATGTACAAGTTTAGGGAACCCTGCCTTTTGGGGGAGGGGTTGAAAAACTGCCGTTATATCATTGAATTTTAAAGAATTGGCGTGTATTTTCATCTAAATTAGCATTGTCTGGTTCTAATAAAACTAATGCGGGTGCTGCATCATAGCCAAATTCATAATTCACTTTAATATTGCCGTTTTAGCGGCATAATTTTATAATTTCTGTATATCATACAAGCGTCTAAATAACTCATTTTACACAAAATTCGTATTACATAGAAGGTTTTTTGGTTTACAACGATAAAGCCAACTTTCTGGATAAGCTGCTGTATTTTTTCGGGGCAGTTTGGACGGTCCGATACACTATAATCGGGTCGCTGTTTGATGTTCTACGAAATATTCAGAGGAAATCTGGGCTAATTTTGTATGCGCCATTGACAACAAAATAAGAGAGGTGCCGGCCACAAAGGCCCATTGTTGGTAATTTCTAATCTACACACATCGATAGAACGCCAAAACACCCCACTTTATGACTTAAAACACATCATGGCAATTTTTCCTTCAGGTTTCACACCACTATTAATTTTTACTATATATTCTTACCAAAATTACGCAACTTTAGACACGGGTAGCAAGTTTAAAACAAACTTCTGGGAAAATCCCTCTTTACAACTTTTAAAACAATCGTTCCTAACCAATTTAGTAGCAAAAAACACACAGCCATCCACAAAGGCACGAGAGTTTGTTTACATCAAAGTTACACATGTGCTTGAAAATCAAGTCCGAGCCTTTTCACACCCCTGCCGAAACAACTGGCATCAAAAATTCAAGTGACCTCGTATTTTTACAAAAGTGGGAAAATCAGGCAGTTTACACGTTGTTTTTCATCTCATAAAAAACTACAGTCCCTGTCGCTGGCGGAAAACCCCTAAAAACGAAGGGGAATTCGGGAATTATTTTGCCTCAGCCATGTTTTGACGTGAACCTTCGGAAAAATAGTGTTGTGAGACCTGCAGTGGCCGGAGTATGGGGTTTAAATTTGTAGACATGGTCATGAAGTTAAGGTTCCTAGCTACATTACAAGATTCTCCTCAATTAATTATTATTTGTCTGTACAGAAGATATCTTGTAAGACACGCCGTACAAACCGTATATAATTTTTTAAAGAATCATTTGATATAATAATTTTTAAAAACTTGATGTGACCTCGTCTTTTTACATCTTCTCGTCACCTGTGTCACTATATTACCATATTGTCATTACTGAAAGATTCACCTGGTTTATATGATTTTTCATTATTCTGAGGTAAAAAACGGACGGAAGAGGTACTTGCCTTGACCATTTTAATGGCGTGTCATAAAAATTAATGGATAATAAAAATACAGACATATAAACAAGTCATAAAAGTATTAATACTGCGACCAATAAATAAACTTCTGAGAAAACAAGTTATAATTTTACAGAGGGCTGTTGTTTATAATACTGGGTTATCTATGGTATCATACGCTTCCTCAAAGATCACGAGAAACTATATACATGAATGTATACTACATTAGTGAAAGAAAAACAACTGTCCACTCAGAGTTTTGGTTCATTAACACGAAGATGTACGTGTGGGAGTTGAAGGAAAAGACACTATAATATTAGCTTTAATGGGACATGGTACTTTGCTGATAATTATTTTCGGAAACTTAGCATCTGTTACAAGTTAAAGACAAGTAATTGACTGAGCAATTTCCTTCCAATACTTCAACTAATCATCATTTTAACATTTAAGGTGTTAATAGATTCACTTTGTTGATTCCTTGCAGTTGACGTAATTAAGGTCTTTCGATTGTCGAATGACGTCATCGTGAGCATTCCGGAATAGTTTACCGTTATCGGTTATAATATTATTGTTATGTGATGCATGATTTTGCCAATATTTTTTTTATTTATACTTATGTTTAACACATTTTAAGCTATGTAAAGTGAAATGACACTAATGTTTAACAATTTCTAGAGAGTAGTTTGAGTTGCAATTGCTGAATTCAATGAAAAACTAATAAAACTGTACATAGGCAAACTTGACAAAGACTACAATTCATAATTTTGTACCTGGCAAGCTAAACATTTCTTTGCAGATTTTAATGGGATATGAAATTAATTACAAATGTACCAATTTTCAGTGAGTGTGAACGATTATTTCAAAAGTTATAAACGTTTTATGTTGCTAAACTGTAATTATTCATGGTTGAAAATTGTATCAAAATGCACTGTAAATGTGATAGCTTTCATACTGGCAAGTTTAAATTGCCTAAAAATGTTAAAACACATAAAATTAAGAATTGCGATTAATGTCTTTAAAAAAAATTTCTTTATTATATAGAAATTAGTTTTTAAAAATGTGATGTTTGATTAGAGAGCATTTGTCACTATAATTTCCCTGATAGTGTACCTGTGTTAGCTCCTACAGCATGAACAAAATATTTGCAACATACCAATATTCAAGTTCAAATTGAATGTTTACATATTTATCTTCAAATTTAAACAAAAATTACAAGGATTAAACCATAAAAACATCAATGGTGGAGAAACCTTAAATACCAAACTAAGCACCTCTGTTTAACGTAAACCTCCTGAAGGCGTCGATCTTATATTAAAATTAACTTTTAACAACAGGTGCCCATTACTTTTATTACTGGTTGTCAGATGTAGGGAAGAATCAAAAGCAAATTTTGATTGAGAATTTTTCCACTTGCATAGTGTCAATATTATTAATGTACAGAATACACCCTAATTTCTTATGATCAGTTTAGCATGTTTTTTTTTCCTTCTATTTTCCAATTTAAACATATTTTATTATACTCAAATGAATTGGATAACTGGCAAATCCTATCTCTCCCAAACACAAAATCAAGTAATAAACTTAACAAGATATTTCTATAGAATGTAGTATTATAAGTTTACAAAGTTATATTAATGATATTGGTGTACAATTAATAACAAGTAACCATATATATGCAATTCGTTGTTTCAACGTATATTCATTCACACCTACATTTGAAAACCCATTGCCTTCATTCACACTGTTTTTCTGTCCTGCGATCTTCGAAGATCGGATGCATTTTGCTCATGTCATGTGTGGCTTCTAAAAGATATATTCCTTATCTCTTAATCTTTTTTAAAAAAAATATTAAATTGAATTTAGATAGTCGAATTACTTTTAACATAATTTTAAATGGAATGTAAAGTTAATGTTTCGTTTTCTACATCAGTCCTAACCATTCAGAATGAATGGAGAAAGGATGTATCAAATGAATTAAGTAATACGTCATAATGAACACTTTTTAACTTATTTACTAGATTATCATTAATTAAAAGTGCAGATAGTAGACAAATACTGTAAAATAGACATGGCATAGTTAAGAGGATTAAAATATGATACCGGTTTGTATTATTTTATGAAAGCTTCAATTCGAAACATACATATATTTCAGAACTATTATAAACGAGATGTTATGCTTTAATAAGAGATAAAAAACCAGAGGAAGTTCAAACTATACGGTTGATAACAAAATTAAGGAGGCCGATTTGGGGTTTTTTGGTGGAAAAACTACAATAGCAAAACTCTTTACATGTATTTTTTAACCATATGTGTTTTACACCAACTCTAGTTTATTTGCAAAGTTTTAAGAAAACCATCTCAAAATACAGGTACATTTACTATTGGAATATATAGGAAATTGTCATTTTCCGCACACCAAAGCAGATTTAAAAAATACTACAATAGCTTTTTTTCTCAAATTGTAATATGTGATTAGAAACATCATTTTCTTCCTTATATATAAAAAATACTAAATTCTAATGTCTGGTTTTTTTTAGTGGGGGCCATCTCAAAATATTAAAATGCACCATATTTTGCTATATTTTTGGAGCATTACAAATGTAGATTGGTATTCATTAAAAAATTAAGAAAAATACCCCCGAGGATAGCATTATTCTGTGTATTGATTTTCAGCGGCATGCGATTTTTACTTTTACTTTTATGTTATTTCTTATAACGGACTTTTACACAGCTTCATTTTATCAGAACGTCATAAAATCACAATGACAACGCTCGCCTACCGTACAACGGAAAATCGTTTAAAAAATAAAATTTTCCCTAAAAAATCTAAATATTTTTATCTGTATAATGAATAATAATTTTGTGTTCAATTTTATAAATGATATCGAAAAATATTCTATTAAAAGTATATATACACTGTATTTTTCTGGAATGCGCAAAAACGTGCGCAATGAAAACTAAAGTCGGCCTCCTTAAATACAAAGTGGGTAAAATAAAACTCTTTATTATACCCCCCGCAAACGAAGTTTGGTGGGTATATAGGAATCACCCTGTCCGTCCGTCTGAGCTATATTCGTGTCCGGTCCATATCATTCTTATAGATAAACATTGGAAGTTGTTACTTTACACAAAGATTGCTAATGACCTAAATGTGTGTCTTGACCTTGACCCAAGGTCATTCGGGCAAAGTCAAGGTCACTGGCAGAAAAAGTGCAAAATTCGTGTCCGGTCCATATCTTTCTAATAGATAAACATTGAAAGTTCTTACTGCACACATATATTGCTTATGACCTAAGGGTGTGTCATGACCTTGACGCAAGACTATTTGGGCAAGGTCAATGTCACTGGCAGGAAAAGTGCAAAATTCGTGTCTGATCCATATATTTCTTATGGACAAATATTTTTTAGATTCTCATCCTCGTCCTTCTCTCTGAAAATTGCCTACCCCGATGTATTTTTTTTTAATGTGTGGAAAAACAATTTCGGGGGGAAAATCGGGCTAGGTATACCAAAAATTCAAAATGTTTCATATGGTTGCTTGACATGTGAATTATCGTTTGATTTCAGTCATGTTTGTTTACATAAGGATGCAAATATCTTGATGCATTAACAGTTTAGTTGAAATAAAATTGAATTTAAAGAATAGAAATTTGTTTGTGTTCTCATATTAGCATAAAAGTTTTAATAAATAGAGCAGTTGTTATTTATAGAAAAAATGGACGGTTATTTTATTTTCTTAGCGGGGGGGGGGGGGGGTATCAATTGTGAGCTTGGTCACAGTACCTCTAGTTTTATCTCCTGTAATTTCGCCAAGTCCATTAAGTATTCGCTGGTAGAAATTGTTAAAACAATGCACTGTTATGCACAATATCATTTCTTGCCGTCTTCTGTACCACGAATGAAACCAAACAGTTAAACAGCCCAACTTGATAACGAACCCGATTGTAATAACAAAAAAAAAACTGCCGATTAAATTTACAACACAATACTTGACACTATATTACAGAACTTATTTGTTTGTTAGAATTGAAATGATATAAGTAATGGTACAAGTAACGCACAATATTATTACGGGTCACATACCGGACTCGTTTTTTCAATACACACCGAACATAAAAAATTGGAATATAAAAAAATAATTTTCTCGAAAATATGTCATCCAGACGCTACAAAAGTGTTAACTTGATCTATTGTTTGACATTTTGAAGCGGTTTAGCAAGTTTCATATTGTTCCTCAAACGCATAAAGAAAACAAGTGTGGAAAACTGAAATGGGACAGACAGACGGACTGACGGACGCAGAGGAAAGCTATAATCCCCTCTGATGGCATTTATACAGCATCTTAGACCGTTGAACAAATGAATAATCACTTTCTATAATTAGGATCAACAATTTTGAATTACTGCATGAAAAAATGACAATAACAAACCGTCATGCGAGATGTATTGACTGTTAACCAAAGTATGGAGATAAACTTCTAGCTGCATAGTCCCAGAGTATGCTACTAAGTCAAAAGTGAGGACATTATTGAACACCTGCCCCGGAGGTCATAAATGTTAAACGAGCTCACTTTCGATCTCACTTTTCCACTTTACATTCCTTTTATAAAAGTGAGACTGAGATCAAAAGTGAGCTCGTCTAAGTTTTATGCCCCCCCCCCCAGGCCCGGTTCTATTAAAGTTTGAACTATTTCAGCATTTTTTTAAAGTGTCATCATGACAACTTAAAAAATATATAGGAATTAAACACTTACTATGCTAAGTATCTAGATACAAATAAAAAAAATTAGTTTGCTCAGTAAGTATCGCATTATCAGAACGCGTCTGATATTTGAAAACATCTGAAAATCCACAATATGTAGAACATCCACTGAAGATTTTCCTTATACATGTAATAAATGTTCAAGCTAAAATACGAGGGTTGTCCAAAAAGTTCGTGGACGCATGTAATTTTATTCAAAATAACGGCGCCATTATCAAGAAAATATTATAATATTTTAATTTAGAGTATAATAATGTATATGTATAAAAATCAGAGCAATGTACATTTTCGAACTCGAACTATTTCGATGTTTTTCCTGTTTCCTTAATCGTTTGTTTTGTATCTGTCGGTGTTTTACCTCAGTCGACACAATTTTATAATGGCGCGCTGTTCCGTGCGGTCAACTGACATCGCTTTTTCAGGCGTTTTCAGGCCTTTAAATTTTTAGTTTATTTCTACGGGAAACATTTAAAACCACTTTAGTTTGATTTGAAATTTTATGACAAAGATTTAGATATACAATATGTGTAAATAAACCCATTTAAAATGACAAAAACGCGATTGTCCACGAACTTTTTGGACAACCCTCGTATATGGATTTTATCTTTAATAAATGATAGTTTATTCCTTAAGACATTATATCTAAATATTTAAGGAAGATTTGATTGTTAATTTGACCATCCAAACTCTTTAAATAATAATACAAATATTGAATAAACAATTATAGCCTTTTGATAAGGTTACATGTAACATATCTATCTATGTAGACCTGATGAGAATGTATCGACCGAGAACGAAGTTTTATGTTGATATATTCCAATCAGGTCTGTAAAAATTCGCATTGACGATATAAACAAAATTTTACCGGAGTTGAGGGCAACATTGATTATATTAGCCCCCGAGGGACGAAATATTGCCCGACGCGAAGCGGAGGACAATATATTCGCCCCAAGAGGGCTAATATAATCAATGTTGCCCGCGAACACAGTCAACATTTGTTTTATCTAAAAATGAAAAAAAAAAACGAACCTAGAAATCGAGAAAGGGTTTAAAAACAAATCAAAAAGGTCACGATGCTTGGCGTCGGGTAATATTTCGTCCCTCGGGGATAATATAATCAATGTTTCCCGCAGCCCAGCGCAGCATCAGCTGGTCGCTTAAGTGACTTTACAATATCGCATATACAAAAACCTATATTTTAAAACGAGACTTTTTTGGCCCTAGTTATACATGTAGATATGCCCATAACGTCAAATAAATAGCTAAAAATACTTTCTGAGTTTACTTGCAATATCCGAGATCTTATGTCTTTATGGTACTAGCTCGTGTGGGTTCCTTAATAATCAATTCAGTACTCTCTCTATATCTTATCTGATCTGTGTTCCATAAGCAATATAACGACCCTTGTTGACTTAACCTATTACGTAATTATGAGTTTGTGTAAATAATAACTGTTTGGTATTTCCTGAACTTGGCATACTCTAAAACCTGGCCTGGCCTGGCCTGGCCCCATTGGCCTGGCCTGGCCTCAAAGTTGGCCTGGCCTCACTTTTGGCCTCAAATTTGGCCTGGCCCCAAATTTTGGCCTGGCCTCAAATTTTGGCCTGGCCCCAAATTTGGCCTCTTGAAAAATTTTTGACCTCATACTCAACTTTTATTTTACTTACATTTTCAAAGAGTTTTCATATAATTTTAATTTAATGTTTTGTTTAAGAGATAATTATATGAAAAAGTGACCTGACTGATTGATTTTCAATTGATTTTATCCATGTTTTTACACAAAATAAATACATACATGTATGCTATGCATGCACAACTCTACTCTTACTTATTGGCAAGGAATGGATTATGCTCAATATTAAAGCAATCAGCTTTAAAATTCAGAGCTGCAACCCACTCCCCCCCCCCCTCAATCTCTTCAAAAAGTAGATAAAATATAGATATTAGAATAATAAAGAAAAAGAAAAGAATCATTTTAAGAGACTGACCTTTTTGAATGATCAATAAATATCTCAAAACTTTGTATGCTGGTTCATAACATCAAATCTCTATCCCTGTGTAATGCACTTTAAAAATGCCAGTTTGCTTGCGTTACCTGTCAACACTGATCAAGCCCAAATTTCCCTTCCCAGCAGATATTTGATATCAGCCTCCTCTGTCACTAATCTGCTATATTGGGGTCAGATGGCATACTCTAAAACCTGGCCTGGCCTGGCCTGGCCCCATTGGCCTGGCCTGGCCTCAAAGTTGGCCTGGCCTCACTTTTGGCCTCAAAATTGGCCTGGCCTCAAATTTTGGCCTGGCCTCAAAAATTGGCCTGGCCCCAAATTTGGCCTCTACAAAAATTTTTGGCCTCAAATTTTAAAATTTCTCTTTTGCTCATTTTCTTAGATTTAGATTGAATTTTTATTGATTTCTTAAAGAAATTGAAATTTCCATGCTTTTTAAAGGTTTAAGGAATAATCATATGATTTTTTCATATATATAACAAGTGACCGACTGTTTAAGTTTAATTAATTTAATCCATGTCTAAACACACAAAAAATACCTATGACATGCATGTACAGCACTGCTCTTACTATTGTCAAGGTATAGATTATGCAAAAACCAAACCAAAAAACTAAGAGCTGCCATCCCCCATTCCCCATTTAAAAGTTAAACATCATTTTAAGAGACTGACCTGATTGATATCCACAACATTTGTAAACTGGTACCGGTACATAGCATTAAATTTTTATCACTGTGTAATGCACTTTAAAATTTGCAGTTTGTTTTATATTACCTGTCAACACTGATCAAGCCCAAATTTCCCTCTCCAGCAGAAATTCGATATCAATCTCTTCTGTCGCTAGTCTGCTACATTGGGGTCAGATTCATTGCCTATCCTGTCATTTAACATTTCACACAGTCTAATTTAATTAATGGCATTTGTGAACGACTGCAACAATTCATCCTCGATAACTTGACTCAGTGATGGTTATTAATCATCACCACCTGATTAGAGTAGAGTTTCATGCATGTGTTGTTTGTATATATTTAGGAAACAATTTTTCTCCTATGGGGAATTGCTATTGTCAGAATTTGAGCAAAGCAAAACATTTTGTGACCTTTGATGTCGGTAAGAATAAACAAATATTGGCCGCTTCCATTATTTCTTTCTCAAACAAGTTATTGATAAAAGGAAGAGTTACATAGATATTGTCCGATCCTGAGAGCAGGTTTGATTTAAATACATTGCCAAAAAAAAATATGTCATGGTTATACAATGGCAGGGCAAAATCACATTCTTATGTTCTTCAGAATTTAAAACTGACTGAATAAAAATCTATTAGAATGGATTACTTGACATACCTTTAGTCATAAGTATACATTGTTAGTACTATATTTTCAATTGTAACTATTATTTTTAATAGACTATCACTTTAAGACACTAAAGCAACCAAGTGAGATGTTTAATGTGCATTGAAAATAAATCAATAAATTATAAATCAATAAAATCATCAAATATGAAAATTAACCAAAAATTTTTGTAGAGGCCAAATTTGAGGCCAGGCCAATTTTTGAGGCCAGGCCAAAATTTGGGGCCAGGCCAATTTTGAGGCCAAAAGTGAGGCCAGGCCAACTTTGAGGCCAGGCCAGGCCAATGGGGCCAGGCCAGGCCAGGCCAGGTTTTAGAGTATGCCGGGGTCAGATTCATTGCCTGAACTGCCGTTTAACATTTCACACGGTCTAATTTAATTAATGTCATTTGTGAATGACTGCAACATTGTATCCTCCGATAACTTGATTCAGTGATGGTCATTAATCATCACCTCTTGATTAGAGTAGAGTTTCATACATGTGTTGTTTGTATATTTAGGAAACAATTTTTATCCCATGGGGGAACTTCCATATCAGAATTTAAACAAAGCATTCCATTTTGTGACCTTTATTGTTGGTTAGAATAAACAAATTGGTCTCCACCATTATTTTTTCTTTCTCAAACAAGTATTTGATATAGGTATTGTCTAATCCTTAGATCAGTTTGAGCTAAGTACATTGAAAAAATATGCCATAGTAATACAATGGCAGTAAAACATTCTTAAGTACTTTAGAATTTAAAAACAGTTTGAATAAAATCTACAAGAACCAATCACTTATACCTGTAGTCATATATATGTTTCAGTAGAACTATCACTATAGGACACTTAAAGCCATCTAATGTGATGTTTCATGTGTATTGAATATAAATCAATAAACAATCAATAAATCATCAAATATGTAAAGAAAATATAAAAATAAAAATAGAGGCCAAAAATTTTTGTAGAAGCCAAATTTGAGGCCAGGCCAATTTTTGAGGCCAGGCCAAAAATTGGGGCCAAGCCAAATTTGAGGCCAAAAGTGAGGCCAGGCCAACTTTGAGGCCAGGCCAGGCCAGGCCAGGCCAATGGGGCCAGGCCAGGCCAGGTTTTAGAGTATGCCCCTGAACTTAAATGCAATTATATTATACAAGCAAGTGATGATACAATAGGCACGTTTAAACTTTCAAACTCACGAGGCTTGGCGTGCGACAGATTCTTCCGGACTTTCCATTTTTCTGGCGAATGTCCTCTTAAGATAAATATCGTGTTTTTAGTATTTATAATAATAATATTTGCCCCCTAATTTTCAACGTGCAATTTGTTTCATAATAAAGTTCAATTAAACATATTTTTATTTATTAAAATCGAGGCTAGAATGCCGCTTCCAGTTGGAGGCGGTGAATTTCAAGTTTTCGTAATGGCGCCGGTTCTGACGTTTTCCTGCCATGTAAAATTTCAAAACCGTAAAAAAGCCAGGGTAACGTCAGATATTTCGGACTAAATGCCCCTTTGCATGAAAAATCTTTATAGTTACATATTTATTTAGTCGTGTAAGGAATGCTCATGGGCGGGGCAAAATAAGAAAAGGGCTATTTTATTTTAAATCGTCTTCTCTACTCCCACACATAATTGAAAGAAGCAAAATGCAAAGTTATGATGTCCATGAAGCCCTCAACAAAACTTGTAAAATTCATGGTCCCTGGATCAGCGGTTCAGACCCTAGGGCAGGGCAAATATGGCCATAGAGTGAAATGTATTAAATTTTCTTCTCCACTTCCATATATATTTGAGAAAAACTAAATGCATGTGTATGATGTCCAAATTGCCATATGCATCTACCTAAAATGTGAAATTTATGGTCCCTGGGTCAAGAGTTCAAGCCCTAGGGCTGGGCCAATTTAGCCATATAGTGAAAATGTATAAAATCTTAGAAAATCTTCTCCACTTTCACAGTAGTGGGAGATAAACTGAATGCAGTAAAACACGAACGAACACGCTTATAATGAGTTGAAGCTTACAGCGAAGTGATTTTCATTCCCCGGGACTACATTACATGCTGTTAAACTTGACGGTTATAACGAATTACGATTATAACGAAGCAATATCGCCCGTCCCTGGGGCTTCGTTATAACCGTGTTTTACCGTGCATGAATCTGATATTCATAAAGACCTCCCCCAAAACTGTGAAATTAGCTGCCCCTAGGTCAGGGGTTCAGTACCTTTGATGTGGCCATAGTGAAGGTGTATTGAATTTTTTATTTTTATATCTACATTTACTCTCAGGAGATAAACTAAATGTGTTGTTATTATTTTTCATAATGTCCCGTTCTTAATTAGTAAAATTCACTGCCCATGGGGCAATGGTCGAGGGGTTTTATTGGGGAAGGGGGGGGGGCAAATTTTTTAGGCCAGTTAAATCACTCTGGTAACATATTGCCGTTTGTCGTCCGTTTACAATTTCATATTTTTAACTTCATTTTGAAAACCACAAGTAAATTGTCTCTTGGCTATATTAGATTAAATATTGTTCTATTTTATGAAATCTAGCTTTTTTAATTTCCTCTGCATTGTATGTTGTATAAATAAATTGTATGCATGTTGTTTGAATTATAAATGAAACTGAATATTATTAAGATTGACCATTAAAGGCCTGTTGGGTTTTTTTTAACAAAAACTTAAAATTTTTGGCCATTGGATCTAAGTTATAGATAATACGAGATTCATTTGACTCTCCCCCACCCCCACTTTAATCATAAATGTTTCTTAAACAGCAATTAATAAAAGGCGGAAGTCAGAGGAGTTTCGGATGAGGGTTTTGAGTCCAAAATGAAGCTTAAAATGTAAAAATTATACCCTCTGACTGGTCTGTGTAAGGGCTGTGGTACTTAGGTGACCATCAATGCATGTAGGTCTCTTGTTATATGCATACTTTATCGATAATGTAACTTATTCGTCTTTTTAAGCTTGTTTGAAAAATAGAAAAATAGCGTTATTCGATTGACACTTAAAAAGGGAGAAGGCCTCAACTCGTATGCATCAGTCGGACCCATTGATACACAAAATAATATTCTGAATGATATAACTGACACGATGACGACTTAAACTTTCGAAAATGCTTCCGGCGTTGATCTTAAAACACGGAAATCTTACGTACAAAAAAATCACCTAAAAGAAAAAAATTATCATGCTTTCCAAACAGAGTTCAGTTATTACTTTATCTTTTTAACAAATTTAGAATTTTAAGATCAAAAACATTATTAATTAATTAAAGGCATAAATAGAGCAAAGAAAATTACCAGGAGTTAGCGTTCTTTTATTTCCGGGCCAGCTGATGCACACGAACAAGATTAAACAAAATGTGAGTGATTTAATCGATATATTTTCCAAATCGGTGTTTTTTTTTCAAATAAAGTAGAAGAATAAAATTAAAAAATAATGTACATGTATGTCAAATTTATTGAAGTAAACATTCCATAATTTGTCATGCTTTCAATATACAATCACGGGAAGTTAAAGCGAGGTAGACAGACGACGAGGAAAGAGTAAATGAGTTGCATGCATTCTTTCTTATATGTAAGTCGAAAAATTGCGATTTTTATATAAAAAGCTCATAGAGTCGAAATGACTCCATTTTCTACAAAATAATAGACAAACCAGAATAAAGTGAGTATTGGTCTAAGATTTTTAAAAATTAAAACAAATGTGAAATGGGTGGGGAGGGTCGATGCCTCAAGTAGCTGTGTTCGATTCATGAGCCTCGTTACATTTAGCACGTTTGCATTGAACAAATTCACTATAAGTTCTAAAATCATTAGCGTGTCTCCTTAAATTAATCTAATACATCAGATCTTGGGGGTATTTATTTATATTATATATGTCAAGACTTTTTTATTGTTGCTACAAATTTCACTGTCAAAATGTTGGGCTCATGCGATATGTTGAAATCAGTGTGTCCTTATTTTCGGTTCGGTTTTGATAAATACATGTAAATTTGTTAAAATTAAAACTTTTAAATGATATTTTTCAAGTTTTAAAGCAAATCAAGTACTGCTATGAAGGTACTTAAACTTTTAAAATGACTAAAGCTGAACGTATGAATTGCCGCATTCTCTCTCTCTCTCTCTCTCTCTCTCTCTCTCTCTCTCTCTCTCTCTCTCTCTCTCTCTCTCTCTCTCTTCACGTACTGCCATGAAGGTACATTCTAACAGTTCAGTAGGGTTCAGTACGTTACACTGTTTAAAATAGGAAAGGTGAAAGCAGATAACAAGGGTGTTGGTACGCACTTTTAAAGCAAATATTAGCTGCAATTTTTATGACTGAATGTTTTTTGTAATTGTAACTTACTTTTTAATGACAACAAAATAATGATATACAAACTTCGCAAACTTTCTCAATATTTTTGTGGAAAAACCTATTAATTATTCCTTTGTACAGGCATCTTAATAATGATATAACTTAACGATTTGTTTTTTTTTTTCATTTCTCAGAAAGCTTTAAGTTACACAAAGAAATATCACAATAGCATGTTTGGCAGCAAAAAAAAAAAACCTTCGAGATTTATACATTATAGTTTTTTTTTTAATTTTAAGTGAGACTTTTATTCTCATTAAAAGAAAATTCTTTTTTAAGTTTCTAGAAAAAATACACGATATGCAGTAAGCCGTATGCAACATAAACGCCCTCAATCTGAATCGGTGTATAGATATACATATGTACCTACACAACAAAATCAACAATGCATTTAACTTATCGCCTGATCTCGACCGAAATGTTTATAAATTTAAATTGCGCTTATATCTAATGATACTATAATTTTCTTTTAAGAAATGGATTTAATTATTTTTCTATTGATCGACGCATCAAAGGAAAAATTGACCGGAAAACTTCATCAATGCGCTACGAATCAATAGAAAAATTATTGAATTTATTTCTTATAATTTAATAAATCATTTTCAAATCATAAAATGTGAAGTGTCATTGATCAAAAATGTAAATAATGTAAATAAAGCGGCGCGTATGAATACAAAACAATAACAGCAACAATATTTAAAATGGATGCGCCATCAGCTGATGCAGAGCAATTGAGTTGAATTTAATGGATTAAACACAGATGGAAAGTTGAAATCTAAACCGGTTGAATTGAAAACGAAAGGAAAATACATGCGATGGCTTGTGATATTATTCACTGTGTAGCAAGATTCGTTAAAACTGGTTATAATGTGAGTTAGATCGCAGGAATATGCAACTAGGCATATCCATTCAAGGAGACGCGATCGTGGACAAAAATAGTTGATATGTCGATAAATAATAGTGTGTATGTGCGACTTTTGTAAATGTTAGGGAAACTAAATAGCTAAATAGCTAGAGAGTTACTGATATATCTGCCGCTTGAAATACGCCGAAGAGCTGATGCACTACTCATAGCTTTGCTTTTCGATGCTTATTTTGATGACCGATCATGTACGTATGTTAATTCAAAACTCATCGTTACCAAATTTGACCGGCTGGTTACAATGACAGTGTATAGGCCTATATCATTCTGATTAAAATACAGATCTCTACATAAGCGCACAGCGCTTTGCGCTGTGCGCTTATCTAGAGATCTGTATTTTAATCAGATTGGGCCTATATGTTCGTTTTTATTCCTGGAATTGGAACAGCAGCCTCGCCGGAAATGTTTATCGTTGATCTCAAGCAGACGAAATCGTGAGAAAACGCTTAATTTTCTATTTAGTGAATTAAACAATGCGCATTGTTTATTTTTGAATATTTACATTTGCAAATATTTTTCCTTACATGAACCTATAGAAAAGCGAAAATGTTCAATTCTGTATGAACGTTTTCGTGACGTCACAATGATCATAGCACGCACTTATTGGAACTTGTCGCTTGAATTATTGCAAACATAAAATCTCGGTAATTTTAACAGTTCTGAACGATTTGTCTTTTTCAAACGTAAAGTTCACCGGGATATGAAGTTGATTGGTACGTGATCAAATCTACTGAGAAGCCCTTCGGGCTTCACAGGATTTGATCACGTGACCAACCAACTTCATATCCCGGTGAACTTTTTAACATTGCTGTTTATTTCTTAAATGATAAACTTTTAATTTTTCATATTTATCAAGTTGTACGTATACAGTACAAGCAGACGAAATCGTGAGAAAACGCTTAATTTTCTATTTAGTGAATTAAACAATGCGCATTGTTTATTTTTGAATATTTACATTTGCAAATATTTTTCCTTACATGAACCTATAGAAAAGCGAAAATGTTCAATTCTGTATGAACGTTTTCGTGACGTCACAATGATCATAGCACGCACTTATTGGAACTTGTCGCTTGAATTATTGCAAACATAAAATCTCGGTAATTTTAACAGTTCTGAACGATTTGTCTTTTTCAAACGTAAAGTTCACCGGGATATGAAGTTGGTTGGTACGTGATCAAATCTACTGAGAAGCCCTTCGGGCTTCACAGGATTTGATTACGTGACCAACCAACTTCATATCCCGGTGAACTTTTTAACATTGCTGTTTATTTCTTAAATGATAAACTTTTAATTTTTCATATTTATCAAGTTGTACGTATACAGTACAGGCAACGCGGATCCCGTGTTTCCCGCGCCCCGTCACGGTATAAACACATCGAGGTAATCGGCCAGGTGAGACAGGTATACCGAGCTCCCACCACGGTAAACTCATTATCTACCTGTCCCCGCCACGGTAAAATTATCAAGTTCAAGTTCAACTGAACTTGAACTTGAACTTGGTAAAATTATCGATGGAAAAGTATCGTATACAAGCGGGAGTTATCTCCCCGAATGACAAATAAAATTGCATTGTTTATTTATATTTAATGACGATATTTAACCAGATTTTCACAGAGATTATAATCGAAATATACAATTTTTTTCATAGCTATTAAGGGTGTCGTTTACTCAGGGTTTGAGTTCTCAAATTCGGATTGTTATAAAGTTCAAAGTCATGAGTAAAATTTGTTCAAAACACAAAAAGTATTTATGAAATGAATTATTATTGACATACCATTCGATTTTTCTACTATATTATGGAATTAGGCTCAAACAAAAATTGACTTATAGCCAAACAGAGGAAATTCGGACTAAATTTTGCAGATTTTGTTTTCCGCTCAAACTTTTTTGGCAGTACTCTAATATTAAAAGTTAAGATTTTATATTTTAGTCTTTATAATTTTGCATATTTTCTGTTGGGTTTACCTCACTTATTCATTAAAATTATCGTATGACACGAATTGCAAAAATATTGAAAAATGCTTAAAAACGATAAAAGACACCATATCTCAAAATTTTGATCATTGACCTCATATAAATTTTATGCCAACAGAATAAGGTCAATATAAGTAGTTTAATACTATAAATTTTTTTGTGTCATCATCATTCAATTTTTTGTAAAATTTGATCAAAAATGGGTAGGAATTTAAAAACTGATAGAGGAAATTCGGACTGGAATATTTTTAAAAATTGTTGCTGAAATTTTAATGCTTTATGTCTATTAAGTGCCACTGCCATTCATAAACTGTATTTCATTTTATAAAGTGTTTAATTATTTCTAATATTTTCACAATTAAGAAATTCTCAATCGTAGTGTAAAATTTTATTGGATTTTTCTTGATTTTTTGTAATATATTCAATAGCCATTAACTCAAAAACTAGGTCATTGACCTACTTTTTTAAAGTGAAAAATAACACTACAATCAAAGGTCTATAACATACAATAGATTGGTTTTCATTATCATCAGTGGAATTTTTTATCATTCTGAGTAAACGTCATCCTTAAATAAATTATTAAAGTATTTAATTTTAAAATACTTGTGCAGCAATTGCATTGTATTTTGTTTGCTGACAATTAAACAGACGCAACTTTACATTTTGTTGACAGTGTTTATTTTGGAAATTTCCGTTTAAATAGTATTTGATCAGAACAGTTGAGAAAAGTAGATACGGCAAAAATTTTATTGATGCAGGTATCAAAGAAATTTTTCGACCAATCAGAAGCGACAATATCTTATCAAACTAACAAATATTAAATGATTAACTGTTTACATCCTTTATTCACTAGTTATCATTTGGCGTGCAAAAATCATACAACTTCCGGTCGACACAGAACAGACCAAATTGCCATTAATTACAGGCCTTTTATATAATTACTTTACTAAAAAAAAACCCCAAAAAACAATCAAACTCAAGTGTATTTGATATCTATAACTATTTTAAAAAGAAGATGATGTCAAATTGTTATTTACTAATGCTTAAACTACATGTATAACGAGACTTTACTGTTGACCGCGGGCAAAATAAATTCCGAATCTCCTCTCTATAGTTCACGTTATAAATTCCGTAAATCACAGGGTTGACTAAATTGTTCAAATACACAGATTTTGTGACGACTTCGAAAGCTGTTTCGTCAAATGTTCCTTCTTTCAATACACCTTTCAGGAGTTCAAATAAAAGGAAAGGGAGATAACTTAAGACAAATACAACTGTTATTGTTATAAATAAAACATTCGATTTCACAGGACTAGCTCGTTCCTTGACAGACAATTTTCTTTTTCCATTGTTCGTATGTTCCGAAACTGAGTTTTTAGTGCTTTTAGCGGAACTTGCAATGTTGACTTCATAACGCTGTTTTGATGTTGATGATGATAAATTATGATATTGCTCATTCGTAGAACTGTTTTCTTGATCATGTGAAGAAAGTTCATTATATTGACTATTATCCAAATGTCCATTATTTTGTGAAACAAATGAATCGTCTAAGTAATTTGCTTCTTCGCTGGCTTTTGATGTCACAGTTGCGAAATTGTCTGATTTCACTGATAAACTCTGGGAAGTTTTGCGCCACTTATTACTTGACAATGCGAGGGCTTCGCCAATAATAGAGTGCTTCCATTCATAAATCGCAATAGCGATTTTTATGTACAAAATTCCTAAAATTACGAATGTCAACAGAAATATCACAGCTAAAAGTACATAATATATTATAGGTAACATAGTATCTTTGATTGCATCGTCGTAAGAACAATCTTTTCCAGAAATTCCAGGGAAAATGGTTTGAATTGTTTTCGTTCCGAAAACGAAAAGTGCTGGAATGGATACCACAAGCGAAATCAGAGTCACTAACAGAATAAGGTATCGAGTTTTTCTCTTTGTGTAACTCTTATATGGAGGTCTTGTAATTTGAAGTCTGTCAAAGGCAATTAACACAAGTATTAAACCAGAAGTAATATTAACTGCAAAAGCCAAAGTCCGAGATATTTTGCAAATCGTCCCTTCTCCGTACAGCATTGGAAAACGTAGATCAAAGATCTCGAATGGTATAGTTACACAACAAGAAATTAGGTCGAACACAGCCAGCCAGGTTATAAAGATATTCTTGGAGGAATTAGGACGAAGTCGCCATCCATACACGTATATCACAAGTCCATTGCCAACCGTACCCACAATCATGCTGATTAAAAGAAAAATAATCGCTGGCTTATTTTTGACATACGCTTTTTCGTTTAAATGCCAAAGTATGTAGGTTTCTGGTAATACTACTGGGGTTGTATTGCTCCTCGGCAAAGTTACATCCATCGGTGCATCGGCTGATTCCTGTAATAATGGAAAATATGAATAGGAATTACATGTAATATACTAGTATAAATCTGCATTATAATTGTCATGTAAAATTTTCTGTTTGTGAAACAACGTAAAGTTCTCTTTTGTACAAAGGACCAAGATTAAGCATTGTCAGATTGTCTGTTGCTTATTTGTAACTTTGAATTAACATTACCTTGTTTTAATGAAATGTTTAAATTTTACATTTTATTTTCCATTCCTAATAGCATAAACACAATGTATTTCTTCTTTACCCGCTTTAAACACATACTTGCAAAGTTTACTTACCTGTAATTTCATTTTCATTTCACTTATACTCTTCATTTATAATTACTTCACATATTTGAAACCAAAAAATGTACATCCAAATTAGTTTAGATAGTTCAATTTAAAATTGTTATGGTTTTTACTAATATGTTTCTTTATTGTTTCTTTCATTATTTGAAAAAAAAGAGCCCCAGTCTTAAATTTAGTAAAGTTTATGTAACCTTTTTATACTTTCATACATGTACATTCCGCAATGTTAAAACTCATTAACAGCATTTAGTTAAGACCGAGCCCATTATGAATTAACCTCGGCGTGCATCTTTGATGCATATTGGCACAGTCGAGTGTGCAACCCGGAAGGAATTTGTCCTTATAGTTTAAGCACAGGCACCTGACGTTATATATTTTTCTCACAATAAAAATAAATACCCTATATCTAATAATACACAAGGTACCCATCCCCGCCATCTTGGATTTATTTCAAACTGTTACATCAGCTGGAAGTTTTGCTTGAAACTCACATGTTTGAAACCGCATATCTAAGGCAGTAGATGCAGATCGAGGGGTGATTTTTATTAATGACAAGTGTAATGCACCGTTTTGATTGAATTGGTTGTAAGCTTAGATGTTGAATGACCGATCGGGAGACGGAGAGGATCGCAAAATAATTTTACCGATGAGTTTCAAGCAAAACTTCCAGCTGATGTGACAGTTTGAAAATAATCCAAGATGGCGGGGATGGGTACCTTGTGTATTATTAGATATAGGGTATTTATTTTTATTGTGAGAAAAATATATAACGTCAGGTGCCTGTAAGTTTAAGTACATACTATGAAATAAAAATTAAACCAATCAAACTGTTTCAACAAATAAAAATTTAGAACTTTAAAAAAATAAGCATTAGTAATTTTTAAACTCGCGTCCTTTACTCTAACTCCTGCCAACCCTTTCCCCCATGTGATATGAAACAATGCGCAGTAGAGGTTATGTATTGTCTGTTTATTTCGATTGTTAGAATGTTTAAATCTGTTAAATTGATGCCCATTGTTTACGTAGATTAAAAATTACACGAGTCTGAATAATTTTAATAAAATATATGAATTATACACCTGGATTCTCCCTTACATTTTCAACCAAAAAAATTTGAAGTTTCAACACTTGGCAAACAAATGCATGTAAACATATTAACATCAACATTTCTTTGACAATTGTTTACATTCTGAAAAACAAAATGAAATAGAACAATTGTGAAAAGTTTGATGAGGTAACGTTTAAAAATGGTATTCAGTGTTAGTAAAGTATAAAGGACGTGTTCATCTACTCGTCCGTACAAGGAAATTTGTATGAATTTCCGTCTTGGATTGTGATTATATTTTTCGTTAATAATGTATGAAAATAGTTTCTTTAGTGAATTATTTCTATTAATATCAATGTTAACAGGTCCCGATCAATATTAGAGAGAAGGCGACAGCAAGGTGCCCTGTTTGTTTGATTTGAGGGTTTTTTTTCCCAGAGATTCGATGTACATGTAGGTCCCTAACTGTGACAAGACTAGTATATTATTTATAGGTATCCCTTTCAGATATACAAACCATCAGTACTGTCATGTTTTAAAATTTGAATTAACCGGGTGGCATTAAATACAAAATTAACATGACAACTTAATTATGCATATATAAATTTTGTATTTTCTGCCATCAGGTAAATTCAAAATTTTACAAAATACATGTACAGTACCGAAGATAAGTTGTAATAACAGAAGAAGCATGAGCATAATTTGTAAAATACTTGATTTTTTGGAATAAAAGAAAAGTAGGTCTTTTTCAATTTGTTTGGTATCTTGGACATTTATAATGCACCTATTTTCTCTAAATGCTATTATTGGTCTGCTTTCTGTGCTCTTTGCACGATGCATTCTAGGTATAATATTTCTAAAGAAGAATTTCGAAACGAACTGAAGAGGATGAAGAACTTATCATGATCCAAGCAGATCGCTACACTTTGTGTAGCGTTCTACTTGGAGCGGATCAAAGGTCTAATCTTAATTAGTATAAAGGACTTGTTTAATGTCACGACAATAATACTTGTACCTCTAGTTGATCTAGCGATATCAGATCCTCCTTAAAATTCTGAACAGCAGCATAAGCACCTAAACGCCTATTAATTTTATTTACATTTTCCTTACAGTATGTCTTCCCACAAATTAAAAGTAAATTTTGGTGTTATGACTAAATAGTAATAACACCAATTTTTTTTTAAATAAGCATTTGTGGGAAGACACTTATTTCGATTTTTTTTTCTCGTAGCCACAATGGCACGGGCACCTGATATATTGGCACATCACTCGATTCACTCCCCTTTTACATGAGATTTTTTGCTAATATACATATACCGTTAACTATATTCATGTAACTTTTCGTGAATTGTAGAGAGTGGCCTTCTTCTGGTGTATTGTTACAAACGTGTAAGGTTTCTTTGCGGAAAAAAAATCAGAAAGGAGAGTGTGTATTCGTGCATGTTAGGACGGTTCATCGTTAGAACAGCAAGCCTCTCCTAAAGCCACAGTGACGTTTCTATATGTGCAGTCTTGGAGATTTGAAGAATGAATGATTCTTTAGAGTCACGTAATTAGGTTAGATATTGTGACCGCCCCTCAACAGGTTATTGACTTTGAGGGGAAGGTGGGTCATGGCCTAGAGGTGTAAACCCCTAAAATTTTAAGGGTATCTTTTAAAGCTGCTTGGTCCGATTTGATATCTAATTTTGTGTACGCTTTTAAACGATGTATATGGTCAGTATGTGTACATATATAATAATAGACATTGCTGTAGTTTTCCCGGTCAATTAGGCCATATTTTAATAAAAAATGATGTACAACTTTTTTAACAAAACAAACGACATAAAAAGGTATCGCATTATTTCGCCATTAAAATTCTCCCCAAACGTCCGGGCGGGGATGATTTTATTACGACTTTGACATCGTTGTTAATTGAACCTAAATATGATTAGTGTTCTGGAAAATCAAAAATAAACTTGTGTACATGTTGCTCGGTATTATATATCTGAAGTTTGTCTTGTTTACAATCGATGCATAACATCCTGGTTGAATAAACCCAAACATTCGGGGGACGAAAACAAACGGTTCCCTTTCCTAAACATTCCCGTGATGCATTTTTGTATGTGTTTTTGTATGCCCATTAAGAATTGTTTTATTTACTTTAAATATTTTTAACTTTGAAAGGAGATCGATTCTGCAGGTGTAAATAGGCGAAAGTCTATAACTTTCTATGATAATTGGTTTGTATGGAAAATTATTTGATACTGTAATAACCCAAAAATCGGACCATGCAGCTTTAAAATAAAATAAACAAGTTGAAACCTATCTCCAAAACTTGATATAATATCTTTATACCGCATTGGGGGTAATATATCCAGTTTGGGATATAATACCCGAAATGGGGTATAAATTTACAGTACAAAAATTGGAATAATTTTTGTAATAAATCCGCATAAATATACATCAAATACAACAACTTTTAGCAACCAAGTTTTTTTTTCTGTAAACCTATGATTATTGAGATTGATCCCCTAGAAGTTTTGGGTCTACCGATGATCAATTTCTAAAAAAGCAAGGTTACAGAAAAACTTGTTCACCAAGAGCTGTTTCATTTTATGCATTTTATTGTGGATTTACACAATTCGTGTCAAAATGAAAAAATATTGGGATAAAAAGTTCTGAACGATCAAAACACTTAGAAACATGAGAGAGAGAGAGAGAGAGAGAGAGAGAGAGAGAGAGAGAGAGAGAGAGAGAGAGAGAGAGAGAGAGAGGTGTTTGTTATCTAACATATAACATGCTATATAGTATGATAGAACGTTTATTTTATCTAAACACACTTCAGGTTTTATAATATTATCGACATATACAGTAACTTATAATATCACATATAATACTTGTCCCATTTGTGCTGAGTTATTTAAACATGCAAGCAATGACTTGAAAAGGAATATCACAGCTCTTATACAAAACCCGAAGGGTCGTCTAAAAGCCAAACACTTGGCGACCTGTACATGGAGAAATTGACAGGTATCGTCAATGAAACCAACCAACCGTGAACATGCCAAACAAACGACAAAAAAAGGTACAATGTAATGAAAGCTGATACATACCGAGGTTTTGTTCTTTCAGTTATAGGTCGACATGTGCACGCGTGTGTATTGCTACGGTTTACTCACTTCCGCTAACATCAGCATACGACATTGTAATAATTAATATCTGGTGTAATATTAATTAAGAACAAAACACATGGCTCCCAGGTTCGTAGTGTCTTCCCCGGTAAAAAGCATTCCTTTGAAATGTACCACAATAAAGTACAAAATTTAAATCTCGCCCTTAACAAAGGAACAAACAGATAATAATCAAAAAAGTTATCAACCTACGCGAGTAGTATACTACAACTTATCGTTAGATACTGTGACTTTGGACAATGGGTCATGTGATGTGTTTATAATCTAAACAAGAATTACCTCTTCATGCAATATTTGAGTCTCCTCTCCTAACTCGGAAAAGGGTCCTTCAAATCACAACTTTACGCAAAATTGTGCACATTGATATAAATTTTACAAATTCCTCAGATACATGTCGGCACGGAACGCTTTGCGGTAATATTATGTCATCCATCTAAAGCAGACCCCAAACACGTTGTAAATATTACTGTACTCCACACTTAAAATCTGTTTCATGTTCATCCACTTGCTTTTTTTTTTTAAAGGAGTCTGCATTTGTTTCAAATATTTGAATATTTTAATTCCATGTTTTAACAGTCTGGGGCAATTTTTTTAAAATTGCTATCGTTTAACTATTCAATACATAATTTGTGGCCTTACAGTGCTAATTTTTTGTGGCTTAGATATTTGTGAATATCAAAAGTAATTATAGATCAACTAACTGAAAAGAAAGTAGTTATACAAGTATAATAAACCGCGATAATAACCCTGTTTACTAAGACTGTAATTCAATGCGCTTTTATTTATTGTCTTTTCGTGACTTGCAAGTACTAGTACGTACTGCCTTTCCCACTGCAATATTTCAAGAAAAATATTTTCCTTTTATTCAAAACATCTTCATTATAAGTGAAATTATTATAATTATACAAATATATATCATTGTTTTGAACTGAAAGATAATTTTTCATTTTTAAGGACTTCGCGTGAGAACACTAATATAATTATCAAGGAAAGGCGGCAGCAACTAAAATGTAAAATCGGAAGAGGGTAAGCAAATCAAAATCTGAGTTCGTTGGGTGAGTGATATCTAATTCATACATTATACGACTATAGATATAAGCCACAGGCCTAGGCACCTGATCTTACATGTATGTATTTTTCTCATAATAAAAATATATACCATCTACCTAATAATAATTTTATTATGAGAAGAATGTATAACGTCAGGTGCCTGTGATATAAGCATGTTATACAATCCAGATCTCCACGCATCTTTTTAAAATTTTCTCCTTGAATTTCTTCTTTCTAAAAACATACTCAATGAACTATAATTTAAACATTTTATTATTTTCGAGTGTTAGATTCTTTTTCCGGTTCTCTAAAGAATTCATTTTACTGTTTTTTTTAACATGGTGTGAATGCGAAGAATGGAATTGTGTGGTTTTTTTTTACTAAGATACCACACTTGAACACATAAGATGCAAAACCTTCACATAAGGATAAGGTATCAAAATGTTTATTTTTTAAATATAGATATTTTTTAAATCCATACAATTTAAACGGTGCAATGAAAACAGTGATGAAAATATAGCCGAAATTCGATTTTATTATCCCCTCGCGCAACTTGTTGCGAAGGGGGTAGAACATCGCTGCTCTGTGTGTGTGTGTGTGTGTGTGTGTGTGTGTCTACCTACTCTTATTTGGCTAGGTAAAAGGACAAACCCTATTAATTTCTAAGTCAATTGGTTAAATACTTTTGAAAATATAGTTAAAAAACACCATTTAAAACAGGGGTTTTATGTACGACAAAACAATTTGTTCTCCTCAATTACAGTTACATGTATATTCCTAAATAATGCATTTCCTCCAACAATTATTCATGTCGCGAGGGGATGTTCTGCTTGGCGGTGCCGTGGTTTATGCTTGAATTCATCTCTTAAATTTGACCAGTAAGAATGTTCACGTAGTATAATCTACAACGCCGTATTGTGGAAGACCCCCTTCCTCTTCCTTTCTCATCCCGGAATAGTTTTAAAGCAAGGAACACAGGAAAATCCGATTTGGTGAAGGATTTCCTAATTGATGAAAGTACATTTAGCCATAAGTACATGTAAATTTGTACTTAAATTCAATCATTCCATCTTGAACCAAGACTTACGAACAACTGTGCCCTGTGCATGCAAAAAAAATCATCAGACATGGTCAAATGTTACCCTACATATATACACGCATTTAGTCAGAATAAAGTGAATAATTTGGAAATAATCTTAAGAACAAATATTCGATTCGTCATTGATTGCTCGGTTAATATATTATTTAAAAATCTAACAATTAATCGTTAATCTAGTTTACAGTGTTTTGTATTTTATAGTTCAGGAAATTCAGGTCGACCCGACCCCCCCCCACCCATCCATCCAAAATTATTACACAAATTTTGTTTCGAAAAATATGACACCATTTTTGTCTCGAAAAAAATTACACCATTTTGGTCGCGAAAAACATTCCTTATATAAGGAACAACTGATAAGTCTATTCGTTATCACATATTGACATCTACTGAATATTTTCTAATCTTTTTAAAGAAACCCGAAATTACCTCAGAACAAACAAGTGGCAAAAGTGAATCAAACTCGTTTGATGACGCGTGTACGAAAAACAGACCAATCACCATTTCGAAAGGTAATGAAAACATTTCTCAAAATTCTTTTTGCGATATTGTTTATTTTGTCCTTTATATAATGATATCATTATGAAACTACCTGTACTTTTATGAAGTTGGAATACTGGTATGTCTGTTTAATTACATACTTTAAATGCCTATTGTTCATTGACTTTTTAAAGTTTGGTCGATATGGTTTGAGCAAACATTAAAAACAGCAGCCACCTGGACCTACCACCGTATTTTTGCTGTTACCCCTAGGTTACTTTTTGATCGTTGATACAGTGTTTTTATTATCACTCTACATGAATAATTTAAGAGAGATTCAAAGTGAGCCGTTAATATGAACAGAAACTACCTTCCTTGATCATTTAAACGTCCTACATTAAAGAAGTGGCGATAATTTCAAATAAAATTATCATGCTTAGATACATATATATGCGTTATATGTCTTGCTGTTTAGAAGCTAACAAATGATCCATTCGACAAGGTAATATAGAGTTATCGCGCTTTTGTTCAATTCACCATGATTTTGATAGATAAATACCACATTTGTTTGGGAATATTATTTTTTACATGTATGTAGATTTATTTAATTGAAATTTGGAATATAATCATATATGTATGATTTTTTTTTAAAATTCATGTATACCAAAGTTGTATGAACAATTTATTCCTTTGAATAAACTGGCGAACAATGAATGTAATTTAGTTTCATTTATCTTTGCAAGCTTTTCCCCACTACACCAACTAATATGTAAATGTATGTACAGATGGTATAGGATGATTTTTACCTGTAGATCTGTAAAAAAAAAAAAGGGGGGGATTCTTTTCTCAAAATTGCGAAAGGTAATAAATATCCCTTCCCAACAATAGAAAGACTGAATCTCAATACACCGCTGCATCCCGATTTACCTGTGTTTCGTCCTTTATTAGGATTAATTAAATGCAGTAAAACTTGTTTAGTACGAACACGAATTTAGCGAAATCTCGGATATAGCGAAGATTTCCCGGCAGAATTGTTAACAAATCTTTGCAGAATTTTACGGTTATAATAAACTCAGGTATAACGAATTAACGGATATAGCGAACTGATTTTGAGTCCCGTATTGGTGAAAAATGACGAAATTTTTAAAAAGACTTTTATTACGAATTTCTTAATAGCATGAGAAGTTAGCACTGTCATTTGACAAAGTAGTTTTGAATGAATTTGTTTACACATAAATTCTTCAATCTACAATCCGCTTATTATAGGTTTCAAAAGAATGTATTTTCATTCTAAGCCTCAATAAGCAAAAAAGTAGTCTGATGGAAGAAAACATCCATATAGCGAATTCGCTATACTTACGAATTTGTTCTACGTTTATACGAATTACGGATATAACGAAGTAAATACATTGATCCATAGGACTTAGCAATAACCGTGTTTAAGTGTGTTACATGTATGATAGAAGTTGTGAGTGAACCATTTGTATTTTATCTGTACAGTAAAACATGAATATTCAAATATTAATGTTTCATACAATTTTGATTAATAAACAAGCAAGGTAGCCTTTTATTGTTGTTATGTGGGGCCATGCTTACATAGATAAAATGAAGAAAAATGACAATATTTGAGGACGTAATGGAGATGATGCACACTCGTTTAGCGAACAAAGGTGAAACTGGGATGCAACAAAATTAATTAATGTCAATATTTAGATTATAGGGGGGAGGGGGAGGGGAAGAAAATCAGTTCAAATAATATAGAGAACACTGAGAGTATTTAAAAAAATTCTTTAGACGACATGATAAAAAGTAGTAATGATAGTGTGTCACGTTCTGCATAGGCGAGGCATAAAAACCAAACAATTCCAAAAATACTTCAAATACCTCTAATCAGAAGTGATCAAAAATACGACAAAAGTTAAGATAGCAAATGCTTTGAAATGTTCATATATATTTATTTGGGAAATAAGCAAAACCTGCAGGTATAAATAGTTTCTATCACTTTAATGAATATGATAACCTATATTAAAAGGTTCAATATTACATGTACGTGAGTAATTTGATACACAAGTTGATTTCATAAGTAATGAAAGTGTTACGAATATATTTTAGTTCATATGCCAAAACTTGCACAAATACCAATATCTACAATATACGTGTTTAGTTTCATACACATCAGAATTTTAAAATCTAAATGGGAAAATATAAGGAGATAGAACAATCTAGAAACAATGTAATTGTTAATAATTGAAAATCAGTGAGACATAGCAATTATTAATACTAAAACATTAAATATGTACTAACATTATGAAGTTCAAGTTCATTTATTTGAGCGATTATAATTAATATTAAAAAAAACCACCACATATCTTAGATTTGTAATGAAAACAATGTTTTTGTAGTGTAATGACGGTCACCTAAGATCCCTGCTAGGCTTTATTCATTAGCTTTTCTACAGCGCGCTGACGCAGAAGAAGGGACGCTGTCATTTTATCGACGTCACATCAATGGCGACTTTCCTATTCAATACAGATCAATTCATTTACGGAATAAAAGAAACAATAAAAACAACCCTGAAACAAGTCAAATATTGACAGATTAAGACCAGTGCGTATCATTTCACCCTAGCATCGTTCTGGAAATATCAATTTCAATAGAAGCCGATTTCACTGCCTTTATCAAAAGCGGAAGCTCCACTCCACGACAATTCTACAAGCGTATTATTCCGCCAAAATACGACGAAGTTATGACAGCAATTACTTCAAAACACGATAGGGACCGGTTCTTCGATTTTCAATATGTTTTTCTTTTATGTAGGAAAGAAACAAAAAATAGATGATATTTACTATCAACATCTTTATTGTTTGTTAATTCAAGAAATCAATTTATAAATTCATTCGCTTACTGATTCATACTACAAATATCAAGATAATTGATGTAGATTTTCTACACGTGTATTAAAGTTTAAGAAGAAGAAATATCTTTGGATAAGGTTCATCGATTAGTCAAATTAAAGGATGAACATGTTCCTTTTCTTGACAGTTTGTCTGCATAAATGTGTTATGGTTTACAATATAAGCTAATTTATTATTTTTTTTTAAATTAATGATATTTTAAAGAGATTCACTGTATGCTTATCAAGTTCATTATCCCCATAAAAATTAATTATATGTGGTATACTAGTATTTCAAATGGCATTGTACCCACACGGCTGGATTTTAAATCATTCCATGTTTTGTAGGGAGATTAACTTCAAGGTGATAATTTTGAATTTTAATATGCCAAACTTGTTAACTGAATGTTCATGATCTATCGCATCGTTAACGTAAAAAGTTGATAAAGAAAGCTGACCATAAATGACTGCGGTTATAAACTGATACATTTTATGTATGCTACGTAATTTCTTATGTAGTACATGTATATGTACTTAATAGTCTTCATTAAAAGTAGCATTTGAAATCAATTTTGTAATTGTAAATAAAAAAAAGAAGAGAGTTCCCAAATAAATTAACGTGAGCGAAGACTGATGGACGTATATAATCGTTAGTGTTAGAAAAGTATATTTGATCCAATTTAAATCACCGTGAAAGAATTTCTTTCAAGCTACTCAAATTTCACTGAGAGTACCATAGGGAGGATTTGGTCGGCAGATTCAGTTCCCAACTCCCCTCCTTTGATGTGATAGAGTCCCTTTTTTCTGGATTCTTAGAGCGATATATCAATACGATATCAGGTATCAGTCGGAGGAACAAAAGTTCAAAATTTCAATTTCTCTACTTTTTTTCGGCCCTGACGTCCAGCCGGTATTATTTATACTTTGTTGGTATACACAGTGTTTTACAATATGAGAAATAACATCGTCCATTCATTCGGTCATGCCTCTCCCACCTGGTGGTCATTTCAAAGTAATTGAATCTCCGCATCACCTCTTCTTCCAAAGAAATGGGCATACCCGCCAAATATGTGTGTAAATAAATAAATGTATAGCCGTGAATTGTCCACATAAAGACATCTTGTTCATCCAAATAACCTTTGGTGATTACTGCTTCAAATATTGAAATAAGCCTAAAGAAAATCACTTTAACTTTAGGAAAAGGACACTCACATCAAGTTGAACACCTGTGTTGGGTTTTTATGAGCAGATCCCCGTAACTATTTAAACCCATTCCTACAACAAACATGCCATCTTCTGTAGGAATTTGGCTGAATGGAACTGATACAATGTATCCAGTTCAAAAATACAATCAAAGTTCAATGTATCCATCGTAGTGCATGCTAAATAAATTCAGGAAAGTATAATCTTTGTTAGAAAATACTTTGTGTGCGTTAATGGATATTCGTATGTATAACAGAATTCTTTTAAATGTACATTAATTGTGTTGTTTGTGTTTTCCAAGCGAAAACTGCATATATAAACTGTTTGCTCAACACTATAATTCGCTAAATTTTAAAAAACCATGTGCTTTACGTGAAAGACAAAAGATTTTATTTTAAATACATCGACATCTATACATGTATATTAGAAATTATACAAATCTTTGTATAAAACTGTAACAATATACATGTCATGTGTTTTAAAATATATTTTGTAATTTATTTTTGTCTTTAATTAATTACAGTTCAATAGGAAGCTAAACATGAGAACTTGATAATTGACATTTTTGAATTTCATAATCCATAGTAGAAAATCGTAATATGTATGTCATGTGGCGTCTTATTTTTTTATATTTAATTTTAATTTATTTATGCGAAATTGATAATTGGCATTTTTAAAATTATCATTACTCTCCCAGAGCTGAAAATCGTATTATATATGTCACGTGGCGTCTTTTTTTAAATATATTATTTTATTTTGGTTTTTAATTACAGTTCAATACTAATCTTAACTTGCGAACTTGATAATTGGCATTTTCCATTCTCATAACTCTCCTTGAGCTCTCGGTTGATACTGATTCAATTGAAAAATCTAGTATTGGTTTATCCTGTACAAAAAACAAAACCTTGGGTTACTGAGAAATCGGTTTCATTAAAAAAAAATTGATATGCACGACTTTGAGAGAGTTTCATCCTCTCTAAATACTATTGACGTCAACAATTTAAGCAAAAACATTAGATGATATCATTACAATCACTGCTAATTTACTTTTACACTCCGCTCATAAAACATTTGGCACATTTAAACGTAGTCAAAATCATAGGAAAAAAAAGAAAACCAAAGGATTGGTTTGATAAGGAATGTTTTATAGCCCTTTAAAAATATCGAAGATAAAAATGGTTATATAGAAAGTATGGGTCAGTCATATTCAAGGAAGATGTTCGGGAAATTGAACGTACATTTGTAAATACAAGAAAATCATGGACAAAAGCATGAAACGGTATAGAAAAACTATAATGACAAAAATAAGAAAACTTAGGAGCAATGACTCGAAAAACCACTGTAAAATAATAAAAAAGTAAAAAGCAATTGCCTCTTTCTTTAGACGATCAGTTACATTTGTTTGATAAGATCGTAGTTCCTATACTGTTGTATGGCTGTGAAATATGGGGATATATTAATGTTGATATAATAGAATGAATACATTTTGTAAACTGCTTTTCATCTCAAGTCTTCTACTCCCATTTATATGGGAATTAGGGAGAGTACCATTAATTGTACATATCAATACAAGAATGATTGCATATTGGTTAAAAATGATCTATGTTAAACAGGCAAAATATTGTTACATAATGTATATTATACTCTATGCTAAATATGTAAATGTTAAGAATCTAACTGGCTAAAGAACTTGAAATCAATTTTAGATGACAGTGGGTATAGTAATATTTGGATGAATAACCAAGTAGTTAATGATAATTGGCTAATTAAAAGCTTCAAATAAAAGCTAACAGATCAGTTTCAACAAAACTGGAAATCAATCTGCAATAACTCTTCAAAATGTGTTATGTATAAGTTGTTTACTAATTTAGACTTTAGATGCCAACCGTACGTTAATTGTAATTCAAGTAATTATATGAAACACATTTTAGCTAGATTTCGAACTTCAAACCACAAATTACCGATTGAAACTGGTAGATGGAATGACATAGAAAGAAGTAACAGGTTATGTAATTTATGTAAAAGAGACATAGGAGATGAATTTCACTTTATGTTGTGTTGCATTGTGTTGAAAAACGAAAGAAAAAAGTAAATACCAATTTTTTTTCTTTTTAGACCAAATATTGTCAAATTTAACGAGCATGTAAATTTATCTGTATTGTTAACGAGAAGGCTAAACCTCCTGGTTATTAATTCCTATATATTTATATACATAAAAAATGTATATTTATACTTCATAAATATTATGTACAAAACCATTATAATTGTTTATTTTATTTCTTTATTCACGCATAAAATGTAAATCGTGTATATTTTTGTAATATTCTCTATGTTGTAAACTACAACCAAAGAGATAAAATAAACTTTTCAACGGTTGAACTGAAAATCGTAGTCAAAAGAATCAGATTTCCTTCATTCTGAATTTGTTTGACATTAGATTTTTAATATCAGACTATTTTCTATATTAAGTTCATATTCTAAATACATTCAAACCTTCAGCAACACAAACATGATGACATTATCTTCAACAAATTTTATTTCCTAATCCATCCCCTAAAATTACCCCAACCTCAGAAATTAAAATAGCATAAAAATACTATATTATCAATACCACAATATTTACAGTAGTAAATTTGTCAATTAAAAAAAAGTTAAAGAAAAGAATACAAAGGAAACTACTGGAATATAGATACATGTAATAACAAATTGATCATGCACTCGTTGCTATTTTGTGCCTATATTATACTTAGTACACAATAAATCAACTTTAATTATATCATACCAATGACTTGCGTTAATCTGATCTCATAATCCTCTGATGGTAACAATGGTAGGGTAATTATTGACAAAGTTATAAAGAAATCGGACCGTTCAGACAATTGGATTGGATGCTAATATTCTTTTGATGTGAGAAATGTTTTCTTGGGATCCGTCTCAGAAATGAGTATTTAGCTAGAGCTTACTTCAGCACATCTTGCACATAAAAACGAAACATTGTCAATGCCCCTTACAACAAATTCTTGTGAAAAAGATTTAGTTTTTAGGGATGCAAATCTCAGAAAGTCCGCGGATTAAACAAAGGGTTCAGCATTTCCAATCAGGATAAGTCGCTGTAGCATTAAGGCATCTTTTTACCGACTTACAAATATTCTTTTAATGTTTTTGTTCTGCAAATGGAAGTAATTCCACTTTCATCAAATATTTTTGTAAGCCTTCATTATTGTTCGTTTCATTGATTTGTGTGATGTGTTTCGACGTTTGTGTATTAATCAAACAAGAATATTTGATTAATTGAATCTTAGACCTATTCGTGATCTTAATGCAAGATATAAATTAAGTTGTGATATGCATTTTAACACTTCATTTACAAGCATCGTAGAGACTTATTTCCCACGTGTTTTTACAAAGTGTGTATTGTCTTTTTCTATCGATTTTTCAGTTATATATTTATGTAAAACAACGAATGTAAAAATTGTGATACAGAAACATTTTTTATTAATTCAGCACACGTTAAGAGCTACATTCCGGTTTTACTCACCGTGTTTAATAAATTGTTTCATGTACATTTTCAATGGCAACATGTGTTTGTGGGAATCTGTTAAAGGTAAATGCAAATACAATATGAAAATGTGGGTTTTTCCATACACCTCTTTTCATGTGAACCTCTGAAGTGTATACTTAACTCATCTATAGCCGATTACGGACTTTCATCTAATGCTAGAAAAATGACTACGTTATTCACTCTACTAGATTCTAATCTATCAAAAGCATTTGCTTGGTCCTTATATGAAAACAAATGTGATTTTCAACAAATGAAGAGTAAATACCTTTCAGTGTGCACATGCTAGGTACAAATGATCTTCTTAACGTGAAAGAGATCTGCAATTGTCTTCCCGTGTATTTCTCACCTCATTAAACCGAGCACTAACGAGTTTTGAATTTGCGTTTGCTCCGCTTTGCTTTCGTTCAAAAGAATCTGGAAGAACAGCTTATCCACTCGAAAAATCGGACGAAATGAAGACAAATGCCACCGAACATTTATATTTATTTAATGACAGATTTTTATTTGATCTATCCATCAAATTTCGTTTTAGAACTTTTCTCTTCGTATCTAATCACACAAATGTTTGCTTCATTGCAGAAGCAATCCGAATGCCACAAATTCCCGTGAATATCAATTTAGGTTTTTGATATATTTTTGGGGGTTTTTTTTGTTAATTTTTTCTCTTTCTTTTAAGGTATATAAGAATATTCAAATTTTAAATCAACTTGAAATATATTGCAATTTTCAAATCTTATTGTGTGTGACTTCTTTAAATTACACAAAAAGCGGCTTAACACAAGAACAATTCTATTTTTTTCATATTAGAAATTGTGTTAAGTTTATTAATATTAATATCAAATTTCGGAGATAAACAACCTGTAAATGACATTCAGAATTCATACCAAATAACTACGAAATAAACTTGGAATATTGCTTAAGAAATATTGAAAATGAAGCACTAATATATGATTTTCTAAGAGCATATCATTTAATTTGAAATATTATCAGATAGTTATTGCAAATATAACATATTATTTGATGATTGTTTTTATTTTGAATCGTAAAAGTTTGATAAATAAAAAGGTGATATATTTATATATAGATAAAAAAGCACAATTTAAAATTCAAAATTCTGACCGCCATTTGTAAATTCATTGAAAAAAGTTAAGGCATGTGTCCTTTCATGGCTAATGTTGTGTCAACATTAGTCCGCAGCAAAACTCTTTAAGTATCCTCAATGACACATAACCATCATTCGTGTCTAATTCTCAGTTTATGTGAAGAAATTGACAACATTGCTTCACAAGACTCGATAAAACGTTCCTTTCATTAAGATGAATGGTAACTGGGCTAATAAAAACGCTAGATTTCCGACGTTGAAAGGATTAAGTCTTGCTTATTTTAAATTCATTTATTATTCGAGTTTTTACGTTAAAGCGATGTTAACTCTCCCTCAAAATACAATGTCACGACCCTTGATACTGGCCGTGGCTATGGGACGAATTCATTGGCTGCTGCAGGGAGGATAATGTCCACAAAATGAAGATATAACCGCCCATATATGGACAGATTGACGGTTTATTGTACGCGACTGTCGGGATAACTGATGGTGGCTGAAATGTAAACAATTCAGTGTTGGAACTAAACTAGGAGCTTCATCTGCCCTCTAGTTAAAGGAGATAACCACACTTTAACAACTACAGTAGCTGATGTTGAGTGTCAACCATTAAATTCCAATTGCAAAATGCCGCGACCAGGAAGAAATACCTACAATGATCAGAAGCCACCTTACTCTTATATTGCTCTAACGGCTATGGCTATTCAAAATTCTCCGGAAAAAATGTTGCCACTTAGTGATATTTACAAATTCATCATGGACAGGTTTCCTTTTTACAGACAGAACACCCAGAGGTGGCAGAATTCATTACGTCATAACCTGTCATTTAACGACTGCTTCATCAAAATTCCTCGTCGTCCGGACAGACCTGGCAAAGGAAGTTACTGGGCTTTGCATCCGATGTCTGGGGATATGTTTGAAAATGGAAGCTTCTTACGGAGAAGAAAACGATTCAAGATGACATTTCGGCATCAACTGCCGCTATCGGAGAGTCTAAAACATACCATAGCGTTGGAATCTCGAATTTACCAAGATAATTCTCGAATGAACTATTTTGCAATGAACAATCAGGCTGTGTCACCCTCCACTGGTACTCTGACCGGTCACGGGAACTCATCAAACAGGAAACAACCGTTTACAATAGAAAATATCATCGCCCCAGATCAAAAATCATCAAATGTTTCGTCTCTACCCCCTCCACTGACCTCAACAGCATTGCCGGCGTTTGCAACGCAATTCGCTAATAACTTGTCCTATGGGGCACCATTTTCGGCCGGAAATATCTTTTCCACGCTTGCATCAGCGTACAAAATTACCTCGGATTATGAATGTATATTAAAATCTAGGAGATCGGCAGACTTTTCACTTCCTCCTCTTACATCGTTACCGATAAAACCTTCACCCGTGTCCGCTCTGAATTTTGCCATTTCACAAAGGCATAGTATTGCAGATAAAATGAGGTACCAACCTATGGGAAATTCCAATTACGGTGTGTCGGAGGAGAAATCCAGTGTATGTTGTACGAAAGTAAGCGCATGAAATCTTTTACCTAAAAATGGTATTTTTTATCCATAGAAAGGGGCATGCAAAATACATGTTCTATAATGTGATTTTACAAAATCAAATGAAATAAAGAATACTCAAAACAGTTTATTTTGTTTTGTAATGATTTAATAAATCAATATATGCTTCATAAAATGAACTAGTAAATAGTAGATAGAACTTGAATCAGTATTGAATTATGATTAAATGTTCGCGGTAATTGAAAACTGGGAGAAATCTGATGAAGCTTTCACCGTCTTAGTGTATTAAAATTTTGTATTTTTTATTATTTGTACAAACGGTTTTATTGTAAATAAATTAAACGAATTATTTTTATTCACTATGTATACAGTACTTTGTATATTTCAATGCAAGTCTGAAACTGCTAATTAAAGATTCAAAATTTACGTACAGTAAGAGTTTGTTTGTTTTTGTTTCAGAGAAATGAAAACTTGTTCGTTTTTCAATGATAATTCAATACAGCTTTACATGTATAACAATTGCAAGTCTAAATTGTTTTGTATAGCAACTAAAGCGTGAACATAAAATAGCGTGTTAAGCAAGATTAAAAAAATTATATTATCGTATCAAATTAAATAACATTGTAAATAATATTGTTTGGTACTACCAAGAATTTGTGTGTTTTTTTTTGTGTGTGTGTGTGTGTGTGTGTGTGGTTTTTTTTGGGGTTTTTTTTTATTTTGTTAAACGCTTCTGTTTGTGATAATTAATAACTCTCAATGAAAAAGTACGTAAACTATTTAGAAGTAAAATATTATTGAATTGCAATTGATCATTACTACGGTAAATCCTGTAGTAGTAGTTCAGTTTCACAGCACGGTGAAATAGGTCTTGTAAAATGTTACTATCATAACCCTATATTCATAAAAAAATATCCTATGCTAAAGATTATTTTGCTTGTTCTTAATTGAAAATGTTGGCAAAAACATCATGTTAAAATAAGATCATTTAATGAAATCCTGTTGGTCTTGTGCTTTTTTCCCCTGGAGAAATGGCAAATTTTTATTTTGTGCGTCTTACGTTTTTTTTATATATATATAAAAACCGGTATGGTTAAATATAACTTAATACAGTAAGTAAATAATTTATTTATTACCCTGATTTATGTACTAATGTACGTGTAAATATTCACAGTTATTAATTATTGACAATTTTACTTTCACCATTTTGATGTCTAAAATTGTAGCAAATCATGAGCTCGAAACTATTTTTTTAATTATTAACTTTTATAAAATTTTTAAAATGCTTTTCATTTTTAAATATTGTAATATTTGATTTTTAAAAACGGTAATTATATGTGGATTTTGATGTACTTTCATCAATATTTTATATCTTAAGGTGTCCCGTACCACCTTATTTAAGAATAATGAAATACTCTGATTAGCATATAAACTTAATCAAATCTAAATGTAGACGTTTTACACAACATGAAACCTTATTCATAAAGGAAATAACGGATTTCTTTCTTTATTGTTACACAGAAATAATGTAACATCTTTTGAAGCAACATTTCATTCTTTGTCGTTCATTAAAAACTTTATTCATAATTTATTCTGCCAATTTTCTTCCTTCTTTTTTTCTATTTTCATAATGTATTCTTATTTTATATAATATACAAAAACGCACGCAGAAATCAAAACGTTCGAACAACTGTTTTAATTACATGTTTAATTGGTAAAGAAAAGATACAGTGAGCAATATGTATAATGTAATTGTTGAAATATAAAGATAAATAACTTGAAAAAAAAAATTGTAATAATAAGAGGATGAGCATGAATCATCTTCACAACAATTTGCTTTCAAAACTTAATCATGGTATTTTATTTGCATTCCAAAGGATCAAAACCTACTTGAACTTGTTACACATATACAACTATATTAATGAAAGTTTGTATAAATTAACCACTTCAAAATCAAAGTACCCTTGTTGATCCATAAACTGCCTTTATTGTTGAATTCTACTTCGTGTCGCTCTGGTAACATCGATGGAGCACGAACGCTTCCGAAAGGACACAATAGACTCAGTTACATTCTTTTCTTGACAGATTTGGAAGTTGTCTCAGAGGGCGTCAACAGCAGGTGCCCCCTTGCTAATGTCAACAAAAAGTTTTTGATTTTCATTCTGGAGCGTGGCTGGAAATAAAAATCAAATGCTTCCAGCTTTATGTGCTCTTTTCTCATTATTTGTTGCTACTTTTACAATGAATTCTTATTCTACCTCGTTTCACAAATCCTTTAAGTTCGTCTTTCTCAACACTCGTGATGAAATAGTTTTATGTAGCTTAGTAAAAGTGATTGAAACTTTATGAGTTCCTCTGTCACAGTAATGTTTACACTTCCATAAACACTCCAAAATATTATGATTAAAAGTATACTAGTATACGTGAATGGATCGACATCTGTGATCATGTATTTATGATTAAAAAGATATGTATGAAAATGGAGGTATCTTGCTCTGACACAAAACACAAAATAAAACTTCAAAATACTAAATAAAGTTTCTACGTCAAATATCAGAGATAATAAGTTTTTTAAGAATTATGGCTTTCATAACCGGCATCTCTTATTGATTAAACTCTGATCAAAATTTTAGTGTTGTATTGCTTATTTGCAAAAAAACTCAACTGTCAAAGTAATAAACCGTTCGTCTGTAAATAACAATTATAATTATCAATTAACATAGTGTAGAGAACATTTCAAGTTATAAATGTTTTAGTAATCGCATATCTATTATTCAAAATATAATAATCAGCTGCTCATTGTTGAAGTAAACATTTGGAGTAGGTACTTCAGAAAACATACAAAGTTGCTGAATAGACAACGTCAGTCAATATACACTGCGAAGGGCCACATAACGTTATCAGCGGGAAACCCACAAAGGCAAAAGGTGAACTCTTTGTATTGGAGCGTATAGCAAGGGTTCCCTCGGGGAGTCGGAGCTGAACGCACCGTAATGAAAGTTACAAGATAGTTTGCTGCTGAATCTAATGCTCTGTTAATGTGAATTGGATCAAACACGGCCGCCAATTGTTCCCATGTAAATTCTCGCATGGCAAAGGATCACTTGAACTCAAGTGAATTCCCGAGACAAATTCACTACTTAACACCAAAGATAAATATTTTTAGGACCAATTCATAAGCAGGGATATGGATACAGGTTATGCTGAAGACGGGTTAATATGGCTGTGTTTAAGTCATAACTGAAAATGTATAATAAAATATCCATTGGCAAATCCATGCATTGTTTTCAATCCAATCTGATTAAAATAATATCTTTGATCCGCTCCGACTACTACTGGAGGAAAGAGATGTCCAATTTTATGAAGAGTCATTGCTTTAACTTGCAATTTAATGCAATTAAAAGCATTAACATGTTTACATTTAGTCATACCATTGCCTTATGCAAGGGGGGTGGGGGTACGTGTCAGAGAGTCATTATAAATTGTATGTGACAAAATTAAAAATTTCTTATAAAATGAAGCTGGGGCTACAATTTCTGAAAATATAGAGAAGCAATCTGATGAAGCTAGTATACATAATTTTAGAAAAATGTCATACTACAAAAATCCCAGAGAGAGAGAGAGAGAGAGAGAGAGAGAGAGAGAGAGAGAGAGAGAGAGCAGTGGGGCGCATGCTTTTTATGGCATAAAAATATACGTTAATGAAAAGAAAATGGAGGATATAATTCGGCCATAGACAATTATTTCGTATTATTTAGTAAAGAAAAATTCCTTACATTTTCGCTTGAAATTTGAATATATTCTAATAGCTTCATGCAAACATCTCTTTTAAACGAGATAAATACAATTTAAAATGGCCATTGTCATCTAGAAGAAGATCAGAAGAGGACACTGAGGTAATTTACAATTATATGGAATTAAACGTGATTGATAAGAGTGTTCTTATAACAAAGATAAAGGGAACACAATTACTGCTATTTTATATATTTCTCTATTTTATTGAATAAAACATAAATAATATAAATATAAAAAATATAAATAAAGTATATATAAAAAATTGTAGAAAATTCTTGTCCAAAAATGCAATGCTACTTCTTTGAATGAATTGGAAGAAAATTAGACATGCCACTGCATTCTACTTATGGTCAAGCTACATTTAATTGTTACAGTAGTAAAACTTGGGTCAAAGACGTGTCGCTCTGGTGAACGATGTGGCTCATGGGCGTAGTGTAAATAATGGATCTGTATCTATATGATATGATGTCTGAACAAAAATCTGAAAAAGCTTTATACTAAATGAAACAGGGAAAAAAAAACCATATTAACCTATAAATTTCAAACATTGAAACTTTATATATCTACTCACTAAGAAGGACCAGCATGCTTACAATGTACGATTTTTTTCCACTATTGATCTGCTATGCATAAATTATGTTTTTCCATTTTCATAAGTTAATGGTACTCAACATTATATGAAACTTGAGACTGACCTCTATTATTTTCGTACCGATTAGAGATTTTTCATAATTATAAACAGTCATTCCAAAGAACAAGAAGCGATATTGGTCGATATGGGTTTTTTTTTAGATATTGCCTCAAGTTCTCGCCTTTTGCTTATTTCTAATGATAAAGTGGTAATTTTAAAACACAGTCAGTGAACTCATTCTGTATTGGGATACTTGATATGGATAAAAGAAAGATTTACAATTTCGAAATCTTAGGTTTCCTCATGTCTCAATATGAAAGAACATTATCCATTGGTTATAACATGGATGTAGTATCAAATGAATTCTATTTGACAGATGAAAGAATTTAACGAGAGTTAAGATCTCTGTCCATTGACTGGCGAAAAGGGTTACCGAGCCAACAGTATGGATTCAATTTGTTAAATGTCAATCACGTGATTAGGATCCAAACAGCGAGAGCAAAGCGAGGCTTCATCGGAAGCATAATATTGTTCCTGCACACCTGCGCAGTAACAAGAGAAAGCGGTGTCCAAAGAAGAAATTAACTGTCTACAATACGATGGCGGGGCACCTGACGACCCCTGTCATTTACAAGGGGAAGGGTCTGTCAGCAAACATTTGTGTTACCAAACCAGGAAAATGCTATCTATTTGTCCGTTTGAAGTATTGTATTTTTGTAAAATGCTTCAAATATTTGTTTAAGTTAATCATTGATATATTCAGTGATTTCTTCGAAAGATGAGTAACTGTTACTAATTTAAGTTTTAGAATGATTTATTAGTTACGCTTAGAACATTAACTTTTGTTGTGTCTATATACAATTGTACGGTCTGTACTATTATTTAATCATGCTGACAAAGTAATTTCTATTTTAGCCAGTTGTTATTAAATGTGCAAATCATGATTTTGTATAAACACATTAAACAAAAATAATTTTGATGCTTTGAATTTAACAATAGAAATATTTATCATTTGTGATCAATACCAGTATGAAATATGTATATATCATGCCCTATACAACGAATAATTGATAATTAAAAATGTGTACAACTTTATTTTTAAAATTTTACCATTATATATTAATATTTTAAGAATGAACAGAATTCTGATTTATACATGAAAGTTGTTTCTATGATACGATTCTTTTGTGCATGTAACTAAAGATTCGTTTTCGAGTGTTACATGTATGCATTTAGTTTTATCTGGTAATGTTAAAGCAATTTCTACTGCAGTTTTTGATAATTTTATGTTGCTGCCTAAATATGCTTATCTGATAATTCTGTGTACTTTAACCTTTGTGATAAATATTAGGAAAAAAACAAATCTTTAAATTTTATCATTATGATAATAAAGATTACAATAAACAACTTACCAATATAACAATCCAACAGAACGACAATTAAGTAATTCTGTTTCAATCAGAGCCTCTAGATAGCTTTACTCACGAAAATATGACTAATGCTAGTTTGTAAACCTTAATTTTGTTGGTCATTGAAATACTTAGTTACAATTTACAATAAAAATTTACAACTTGAAAATTGCAGCTCATTTTGCTTTAAATAAATATCTGGAAAAAGCCGCTGCAGAACTTCGAAAACTAATTTTTTTTTATAAAAGACTGACGAGCATTTTGATGAATAATAATTTCTGTGCCATAAGCGGGCTTCCGATGCTGACGTATTAAGATACGTCAATGGTATGATATGCATGACTGTCATATTACTGTTTGTTCCAAAAAAAGCATAGCATCTCCAGTATCTGTATGCGTTTACATGTAAACTGCAGACATGACTGGTCCAATACGTTCCCTTTTACAGTAAGGAGCCATGCGCGGAGAATTTCCAGAGGGGGGGGGGGTCTGAGGGAAAATTGTGTTTCCCAGAGGGACGGGATCCGAGGTATATAAGCGATAATTTTACATGTAAATTTTAATAATCCCACTTTAGATCCGCGCATGGGATCAAACCCAAGCGTAAACGTTGAATGTCAATAATATTTTTCCAGATTGATATATACTAGTAATTGAACATTTTATCACCTCAATGAAAAATCTGGGGGTTTCAATTTGGTGTAATCTTATCGACAATCACAATATTAATGCTGACCAACTGTGCATGTTTTTAAGCCAAATATTATTTTGTTCATAACGTTTGGTCTATTTGCAAACAAAGTTACTTTAGCTGATACGATTGACATTCAAACAACGATAGTTGTTTGGTTTATTTTACCTTTCAACCACCAAAGAAAAACACACTCTGTCTTTTGAGAAATAAGTTATACAAAAACTATCAAATATTAGCATGTTAACCAATCATTTTCTCATTTATCTTCTGGTGTGCCACTTTACTGTTTTTCATAGTTGTTAATCATTTTATTGTACGAGAGGACCGATCTTCTATTCTCCTTTCATTGAATTAAAAATATAATGTGTCAGTCACATCATGTATAAATATTTTTATCCGAAACAAAGTCAGTCTTCCAAAGTCAATTATAGATGGGTCTATATTTGGTTTGGGGCTGATCTGCCTAGTTGGCCGTGTATTTATGTGCGACTGCTCTGTGTTCCTGTCCGGGGCCAATGTCGTCTATGTCATCGAACGCATGCAGAAGACGTTTATTTGTAACTATCTTCCTCTCAAATTGAATTTCCTTCCAAGACGTCTGTGGAAATTGGTGCTCTGTTTCATGTTGTTTTCGGATTATTATTTTCAATCCCTGATTCCAGCGCGCGCTTCTTTGTGTCGTCTGCAGCCAAGCTACTTTCATGGTTTCGACGACACGCGCGCAGACTCATCCAAACGTGGAACATTTGTCAACAACCGGCCAGTAACTTCTGCAATTAAACAGAAAGAGATTCTAATAATAATAGATTAGTAATTAAAACAAAATAACTTTAAAACTCTGTCGATCTTCATTACACGTTAGATTGATCATTTGCAATCTGGAATAAGATATCCCCTCTCTTCTTTACATACTGTTCTGGATATTCAGTAATAGGAAGGAAACACAGGCAGTAAAAAAAAAAAAAAACCAAAAAACAAAAAATAAAAAAACAATAAAAAATAAATGTGTAAACAGACATGTAAGTATTTTAAACAGGGGCCGTTACACAAACACAATCTTACGATCAAGATTTAAGGAATTAGCTTAATAATGGCTATTTTACCATTATACCTAAGTACACAAGTTTAAACTTTAGTTTAGTTAGTTTGGTTGCCGAAGCAGTTTATATTCATAACCCACAAAGCAATATTTTGTTGTTAAGTACTGGGTTTTTTTTTCGCCAGCAGTGTTTGAAGTTTCATACACATTTTCATACTTATTTGGCTGCAAAAATTTCGTAATTCTAAAGCAAAGCGGCTCAGCATTTAAACGTGTACGAGTACGTGTAACTAGGGGAATCCCCAAATTGTATGCGTATTACATCATTATTTCTGAATACCCCATAGTTTTACTCATTCAAAACGTGTAGAATCAGAAGTAAACGGAAGTAAAAACTCGTAGCATATTTAAATAAAAATATAGACTTAGTGTATATTAGACGTTGTTCTAAGTAAAGCAGACGATAAATTAAGAAAGACTGTGCTTTTGGTTTCATCGAAGTCATAGAATGATTTCATAAACTGAGAGCTGAACATGTTCAAAACGTTGAATCTAATTGTTTAACACCTATGCGTACAGTTGTTTAAACATATAACCCAAATTTTAGTACCTGTGCTAGTATACATACTTGTAGCTCTACACTATTATTACTTACTAGGTTTGTTACTGACTGTTTAAAGAAATTTGTGGGGTCGCTAAAGTCCATAGAAGGCGAGGCGAAGCCGAGCCTTCTATGGACTTTACCGACCCCACAAATTTCTTTAAACAGTCAGTAACAAACCTAATAAGTGTTTTGTTTTGTCTAGGACCTAAAGTTTGAATTGTAAACAAACGTTTATGTATAAAAAAAAAATCAGTTCAAATAACGTTACGTCCACCATGATGCCCTATAAATTTTGACGCTCGCATTTTAAAGAAATTTGTAAGGCAATCACGTGACACGTTTCATCCAATGACGTCGAGACATTCTAGTCCGAGGCAAAACAAGTACACTTTCAAATGCTTAACCTCTCATATGAGTCTGTCTACTGATATATTTTAATGATTAAAAATTAATGATTAAAAAAAGCTTAGAGTATTATTCAAGTACTTTTAAAGAAATTGTTGTTTACCAAATCTCGATTTTTTTCTTCATAAAATAAGTTTTTTAAAAACGAAAAGGGTTTGCAATATTAATTTCATGTCCTTAAATTTCAGGTTTTTATTTCATAGAACTTAATCAGAAAATAAATTCCTATGCTAGCTTCATGTAGGATAAAAACCGACAATGACTGGCCTTGGTTCTAGCAAACAAAAATCTTAAAAAATGTGTTATTCATATTTACATTTAAAGAATTAACATTTATATAAAAGAAGTATACAGTTTGATTAATTAAAAAAGTGTTGATAGACATTTTCGACAGACACGAATATGACGTCTTTTTTCATTAACATTTGGCGACGTCATCATCTTCAAAGGCCACGTTATTTCAAAGGTCACGTTATTTTGTTTTTATATATCTTCTCGAAAACTGTTAAAACTAAATAAGCAACAGTTACTATTTTCCTTATTCACAATAAAAAAGCGAATATAACTTCAATGCGAAAGATTTGCTCGACAAATGCCTTTTTGGACTTAATCGTAACTCATTCAAAATGAATTAACGCGAATCCGTGGTATTATTGAAAAACACGAAATTAATTTTGTGGCTTGTTTTGTCTCTAAGGCGGATAGAACATGTGTTTTGGGTTTAGGCTTAAGATAGGGACGTCTTATCATTGCCTTTTGAGTCTTAACAAGAAGACCAAAACCCAGGAGACACATCTAATACACGCGCTTGCATTGTTTGTCTACTAAAGTCCTCGGTATCATTCAAACATACTGATAGGGTGTTGCTATTTTCTATGAGACAAATTAGGCTTGAAATTATCTTCCACAAACATGTATAGAGGATAAATGGAGAAAGTTTCTCTAAAAGCAATATGAGCTGTATATTGTTTTGTGTTTTTTTTAGAATTTAATTTTGCCCCAAACATTTGCTATAATGTATAATAATGATAATTCTTCATGTAATTCAAACCTTAAATAAGGATAAATTTAAAAAAAAAAAGGATTTTAGCAAATTATTACATTTTATCATAAGAGAGATTTCTCTGTTAAAGAAATATATAAAGCAAACCGACTTTTGTACAGGATGACAACAATGTATTTTCGCTTCTATCAGGGCCTTTCAAAAGCTTTCCCCACAAAAATAAGACGAACAGAAGTTTTAATTTTCTTTTCAGTAGTAGTTGGAAATTACAATTTTAGAATTAAAAATTCCGACATAAAATTTGCAACGCATATTGCTTTAAACGAAATTGACCGCAATAAGAAAAAAAACAGGAAAGTGATAATTTATCGAAAAATTAAGGGTAAGTTAGTCATAATTTTCTTGCTCACATTTTGTAAAACGTAAAAGTCAGTATCTTAATTTGTTTGTATCTAACTATGAAAAAAATTACATTATTGAAATTATTATATTTTTTTATACACAGTAGGGGTTCCAGCGATATAAAATTTCACATTAAGGTATCCGACCCATATAAGGACCTAATTTTTCCAACCTTGAATATCTATCATGTATTAAATACTGATATTAATTCATAGCTTTTTAGAGTAGAAAAAGATTTACAGAGAGAAATTTTAAAAAATATCATTAACTAAGCAGTAATTTATTATTGAAGATTGCATTAAGGTCTATGGGGACAAGCACATTTTTTTTAAGATAAAAAAGTATAAAAAGTAAAAAATATCAATAAATGGTTTTGTGAAAAAATGAATTTAATCCTTAGGAGTACGAAAACTATTTAAAAATTTTATACCGTATATATTTTTTAAAAATTGATTATTATAGATTAAAATCAAAGGGTGTAACTCTTCAAGAGCAGGAAAAGATCTTTTATTAAGACACTTTACACTCCGACATACTGATACTTAAACATGAAAATTATGTCCAAGTATTCTGAGTATTAAGCCCATACATATATGTTATGCATCCACATTCAATGAAAATGGGGCTATTTTGGTTCGGATACCTTAAGGATTCAATAAATGATTCTTCTCTTATTTGTAGTATTTAAAAATTTATGAAATTTTCTAACATACAAATAGACAAAATCACTAGATGTCAAATCAATTTTCGAAATAAAATTTGCAACGCATATTGCTTTAAACGACATTGAACGCATAAAACAGGAAACTGATAATTAATAGAAAATTAAGGGTAAGTTCGTCATAATTTTCTTGCTCTCGTTTTGTAAAACGTGATAATGAAAGTATCTTAATTTGTATCTAACTGTGAAAAAATTACAAAACTGAAGTTATTATATCTTTTATATACAGTGGGGGTGCCAGCGATATAAAATTTCCCATTAAGGATTCAATAAAGGATTCTTCTCTTATTTGTCGTGTTTAAAAATTTGTGAAATTTTCTTATACAAATAGAAAAATTTACTAGAAGACAAATCAATAAAATCAAATTTGATCCTTTTATTTTTTTTAGCAATGCCAATCTCAAGGTCATTATCATCGTTAATTTAAAAAATTAAAAATAAAACGTACATGTATGAAACATTGATTTTTAAAATATCGTATGTTTCCCTTTTGTTTACAAGATACATAATTATTATGTCTTTCAGATTATACCACGGCTGCCATATTGAATAAAACTAATATCAAATGACATGGCTATGATTAGCCCACATTTTCTGTTTTTCTGAATTACTTAGATATTTTTTTTAATTACCTATGCTACGTATATTCAAAATTTACACAAAAGCTGGTAGATTGCTATTGGTTTGGAAATAATATAATAGTATTTACACATTTAACCAAAGTCCCTTATCATACTATAAAAGAAATCTTGTATTGTTTGAGAAAGTGATTTAAAATATGATATTCTGCATGTATTAATTTTGATTGTTCCGTCAAAAATACACGCCTAACAATTTCTGTAGTAAGATAGAAAAATATGATATTTTAAGTTCCTTAATTTTCAACATCAATGACATTATGTTGATATACAAATGTTAGTTTTATAAGCCGCAAGTCTAGCAGGATCCCTTTCATAATTCAAACAATTATATTTTATAAATATTCTTCAGCTTGTTATTTCCTTAAGGGGTTATTAAGGGGAATAAGCAAATGTATGCTTAGGCCATTGCAAGTTCTTTCTTTGTTTAGCGTCCACCCAAAACTCAAAAACCTATCTTTCTATCAGGTAAAAAAACACAAACCTTAGAAAACACACACAACTTTAAAGGTTCAACAAAATAAATTTATATATGTAATATATTTTTAAGCATTTTCTTCATTTTGTAACAAAAATACAAAAATAACAAATAACCACTATGGTTTTCACTTTGAATGTTGTTGTTATGAATATTTAATTTCCGATTCGATTTAAAAATGCGATCCCAAGCCCGACATATGAAAAAGCGATCTAATTTTATGAAAAATAATTGTGTTTTTTTTTATTTTTACATCTCAAAACCAATCCGTCCGCGGACGCTAAACATAGAAAAAACTTGGAATGGCCTTATAAAAACATCCATAAATATTTAACATTGGGTGTATATTATTTGATATTTACTTTGGCAGTTATATATTTGATTGTGAAAACTTTTTTTTTATAAAAACAATTTAACTTTGGGTGTATTTTTGGAAATGAAAACAAACCAGTTGATGTAAGTGATTTATAATGAGAATAAAAGACGTCAATTTTATTCCAGACCCTGTCATTTTGATCAATTAACTTTCTCCATCCCTCTATAAATTTACTCTAAATCATTAAGAAAACTCCACAAAAAGCACAGCATTTCGTGAGAGAAATCAAGAAAGGGCTGCCACGAGTAAACATTTTGATTTCTAGTCTATTGGAAAATAAAATGCCAAGAGGACTCGGCATTACTTGACTTCCGTAGCTAGAGCTCAAACACTTTGATTCTGCAATGCTCCATGACTGTGAATAGTAAACGAAGAGAAACAACGGAAGCACTAGGGTTAGCTTAAATTGACACTGAGTGATAGTTTAATTGTTGTGTTGTCTTATTCCTGATTATAAAGACAGTTTTATTTCGTGTTCGCCAACAGAAATTCGACATAGCGAGCGTCACGAGACTGATATCAGAAGGTTGCAATTGTACTCTGCATTTAGTCTCCATCATCTCTAACCTTTTAAAACACTTTATGGGGAAGAAGATGTCTGAATAAGGCGTGTGAAATGCCTATATGAGGATAGATAAGGTAATATAAAATTAAAATATCAACAAATCTCATAATTTCTTTCTACATTATTGAAAACAATGTATATTTACCATAACATCGATTTATAACCCTTAAATAAGTTAAATATTTCGAATAGGTTGATTCAAACTGGCGTATGCGTGCCAAAACCTCCAAATAGTGTCATTTTTAGAACTTCAATGCCTTTTCTTTTATAGAGTGGGTCTGAGCTCCATATTTTTTTCATAGTCTTTATAAGGTTTAAAGGAAATCAAACCGATTTCAATCAACGAAAACGTGGAGAGATGACCCACTATACTTTAAAAATGTCATTTTGTATCACAACAATTGAACGTTTTAGAAAAATAATACAAGTCCGTAAATTCGTGGTTGAAGTCGCATAAATCATTTAACAATGGAGTTTTGTTGTGACTGAAATGGCTCAGTGGTTAGAGCAGCAGACATTAGGTAACATTATAAAGCTAGGGTTTTTAGGTTGTGGGTTCGATACTATCAAAACTTTAGAATTTTTTATTTTTTTTCTTACCATTTGTTAAAATATTCAAAACTGAATATAGTTAGAAAATGTACTTTTGGCATGGTCACGATTTTGGTCAAATTCTATTTTTCTGTTTTTATTATTTACAATGCTTTAGGAATGCATTTCCAATAACCAAATGAAATTGGAGAGTCAGTAGTGAAGTTATAAGCAAGATACAGGGCTCACAATTCTTTGTCATGTTAACAAGGCTCGTGCCCTGTTTTTGTTTACATATTTCAATATACCGGTAAAAGTTCCTTTTCAAGCTGATTTTTCCATCTTCTTATTCATTTTAAGCATAAATAAACAGATCTTAACGTTTACCTCATTCATTTTCGGTCTAAAACTTAAGTGTTCTCTTCAACGTTCAAAATATAAACAAAAGCTTTAAATTTGTTTACATAGCAAAGAATTGTAAGATCTGTAACTCGCTTATAACTCAACGAATGACACTTAAATTTTGGTTGCCTATTAAAAATGCCTTACTTGAAGCATTGTAAACATTAAAATCAAGAAAATAATTTTTGACCAAAATCGTGACCATGCCGCTTTAAACCATATGCATGTATGTAGAATATTGAAATTCAAAAGATACGTCAGCAATTTGTACATCGCAACGTCTGCAGAAATAAATCAGTTTACATAAAAGTATCCCCCAGTTCAATTTAAACCATGTATGCAGAATATTACAATTCGAAAGATACGTCAGCAATTTGTACATCACAACGTCTGCAGAAAAAAATCAGTTTACATAAAAGTATCCCCCAGTTCAATTTAAACCATGTATGCAGAATATTAAAATTCGAAAGATATGTCAGCAATTTGTACATCGCAACGTCTGCAGAAAAAAATCAGTTTACATAAAAGTATCCCCCAGTTCAATTTAAACCATATACACGTATGTAGAATATTGTAATTCAAAAGATATGTCAGCAATTTGTTCATCGCAACGTCTGCAGAAATAAATCAGTTTACATAAAAGTATCCCCCAGTTCAATTTAAACCATATATGAAGAATATTAAAATTCTAAAGATACGTCAACAATATGTACATCAAAACGTCTGCAGAATAAATTAGTTTACATAAAAGTATCCCCAGTTCAATTCAAACCATATATGTAGAATAATGATATTTTAAAAAATCCATAAAAATTTACATTCATCTCATATAAATCAGTTTACATGACAATGTATTTGTTGTCAGAAACTTAAATGAATACGAATGTAATATATATCTTTCTACATGCATATGAATTTGGGCTTGACAAAGTTTCCAATGCGAAAGATTGTGCAAGGTGGTAAAGAAATGATGGTCGAGTCTTTTTAAACCAAATTTAGATATTTGAAATACTGATTTGTTGTTTTTTTTCTTTATGAAAAATTTATGAAGGCTCTGTGAAATCACCGGGTATTTGTCGTTCTTTATCAGTGATTTATGAAGCCTTTGGAGGAGCTCTAGCCCAGAAATAAAGCGCCCAGTGGCTCCACCCGCTGCTACCATAATTGAGATACTGCATTTGTTTATCGGCAATTCTGACAGGCTCAAACAATTTGTTATTGATGGCTTTTGATGAGAAGTGAAGGAGCAAATGAGTTTCATGGTTTTGTTAACACGTTTGAAGAAATTGATATTAGTCTGTCGTTGATGTCAATCTTGACGTTCCATCCTTTACTTAATCCTGTCCAAATACCACAATACTGCAGGAATTAAACAACTCGGCGGTGTCTCCCGAGACTTCTATGACGCCACCTGCTGGCGTATTTTATGATCGTGTAAATATTAATTTTCTTTCTATTTGTAATACTTCATATGGTGTTTTGATATTATTTTTTGATTTGGATACTTTCATTGATGTTTAAAGTTTTCATTTCGATGGTTTTACAAGCTTGAACATTAAACCGTATAACAGAAGAAAAGTCTATAATTGGCACACTTGATCCACTTAAAAATGATGGGCATGTATTTCTGCTATCAAAACATATAGGTTTGAACAAACTAGCATCGCCGCGCAGGTCTACACAGGGCATTTTGTCAAATATAATTCTTATTTCAAAATTATACGGTTATAATGTGAAGTACATGTAATTATAACATATAAGTATTTAACAATCGTGGTGATATAATTCTTATATGGATCAAGTTTTGAATCATTCTTATATGATTTTATATATTTAAACAATTTCAATCTTGATGCTGAATCATTAGGGTGTTAAAGGGACCTAGAGATGAAAATTTTATTTTAAGTTTTATGTATAAAATGGTTTCCTTGGTTATATCGAATGATTCACCAAAATTTGAATGTTAGAAGTCAAGTTACAAGCGAGATACAGAGGAAAGAAGTCGTTGTTATGTAAACAAAGCTCGAGTCTTATATTTTTTTTACAAATAATGTAAAGTTAAGAAATTACCATTTTTTTGACAAAATAACTCGTGGCAAACAAGATAAACTAATTAATGTGTTCATAAATAATTTTATCAACAACAAAAAGCAACATTAGATTGAACCTTAAACAATTACAACATACATGTTAACAATAATAGGACTCGAGCTTTGTTTACAAAACAAAGAATTCTAATCTCTGTAAATCGCTTGTTACTCGATATTTCACTTTTAAATTTTGACAAAGCATTAAAAACATCTATATTGATCATTCTAGACATCAAAAATGAAAAAATAAATTTTGAAAATTTTGAGCTCAAATCGTGTCCAAGTTCCTTTAAATCAATTCCAATATGTCTTGATTTTATTATCAGTTTGAATTGAATTTTGCACAGGGGTAAAATTACGACTTTATTCGATATTCGACTTCTCGTGCTGCACAACCTTACCACAGCTAGGTTTCTGCGAAATAAAAAGTTGAACCAACCCGATGTAGAGATGAAATATGTCATTTATAAAAAGCGAATCAATTTCTTTGTACAGATGTAGTGTACATCTATCGCCATGTGCTAAGTTTGGTTTTCGGTACTGTCAAATATTAATGATATATTTTTTTTTTTACATTTTCATGTGCTATCTTTGATTATCGGTACTGTCAAACGTTTTTGACATTTTATTTTTAAAAATTCTTATTTTTAAACTATTTATCAGATTCATTTTCTAATCTACTGCTCTAAAGGGTTATTAAATTTGTTCGTTACGACTATCAGTTATGTGAGAGAGGCGAAATTCACTACATACACGAGGACTTGGTATAGTAGATGTACATTTGTACATCATTACTTAGGATTATTGTCTATATAGGGCCTTATTCTATTCGTTGCTTTTCTGTTTCGACTTATTTTCTTGAAAAATACTTGCACCGGTCGACATGTTAATTGTTGTGATTATACTTAATATACCTAGTAACAATTAATGGATCGCGGATACATTAAATATTTTTAATGTTTTTTTAGGGGTAAGGGGTAAATTTAAAGCAACTGTTATTAGAACCACCATATTTAAAGAATACGACTTATCTTTCTTATATCAAATTTTGGAGTCTAAGAGAAGGGGTTATTGTCTGGAAATTCAAAATAGAAAATAGTACACGTGCACCAACTGAATTGACAATCTCTTCAGTATTTTTTACCGAAACATTCAATTTTATATTAATATCAACCTTATATTTTCATTAATAATTGTGTTAATCAAGCGGGTTATTTTATGCAGTATGAAAACAAGAGGCCAATAGTCCTTGACGGTCACCTGAGTACCATATCCCTTAAATGAACCTGTCAGGGGCTTCATTTTGGAGTCTAAACCCTATCCGAGACTTCTCTGGCTGTTAACCCGCTTTCCTTATTTGATGTTTGCAAACATCAATACATAAAATTGGGGGGAGGGGGGCAAGGAGGCTAAGAATAGGAGGAATATATATACCCTAGCCACAGGGACAAAAAATTGTAACCTTTTGGTAAAAAGAGACTTGCAGGCCTTCAATGGTCAATCTTCTGTTAATTATCCACAGTATCATTTATAATGCACACAACATCCATGCATGATTTTTTTTATTGACTTGCTCGTTTCACAACATATGTACATACATGACATGATATATGATAGATGCATTTGTAGACAAATTTTAGTTTTTAAAGTATTACTAAAAAATTATATAATTTTGTACAATTTTTATTTGTACAAAATTATATATCTTATCAGGAATATTTTAAAGACTATATAATATGCCTATATAATTACATTTATTACATATCATGTCGCGTGTACATACATGCAGTTTATTGCTACAAGCATACAATGCGCAGGAAATGTTAAAGTAGATTTCCTATAATAGAACACATATTTATTTTGCCCCCCTTCGAAGAAGGGAGGGGATATTGCTTTACTGCTGTCCGTCTGTCTCTCTGTCTGTCGATCCACCAATAGTTTCCGTTCATTTTCTTCGCAGAGATTGCACGTATTGAAATGAAATTTCGTATACAGATTTATCATAATGTCTTGGCCAAGTCCGATTTTGGTTACAATCTAACAACGTTCGACAGAGTTATGCTCCTTTGACTTAGAATAATTCCAATTATTTGCAGTTTCCGTTCATTTTCTTCGCGAATGTTTCCAAGGGAGGGGTGCATAAGTGTTTCACAAACATCTCTTGTTTAATAAGGCCAAGTGACAATTCATTTCAAGATGAAGTGACCCAAGTGACCTTAAAATTACATGTTAACTATATATGTTCAAAATGGACACGCCCCCTCCAAAAAATTCATGTCCTCTTCTAAAGTTTCACAATTTTAGAAGATGACATTATGGACATAATGACAATGCATTCAGTTTATCTCACCCTGCTGTAAAAGTACAAAAACAATTAAAATGTTAAACATTTTCACTTTGTGGCCATATTGGCCCTACCCAAGGGTCTGAATTCCTGTCCCAGGGGTCAGGAATTTCACAATTTAGTTAGAGGGCTTCACGGACATCATAACCATGCATTAACTTATCACCCCTAGCTGTGGATGTAAAGAATTTTTCCCCCAAGATTTATACATTTCATAGGGAATCTCCCAATGGAAGAGATAGGAACCAAATCGACCATATAGTGGTAAATGGTAGATACAGGAGATCAGTGTGCGATGTCAGGGTTATGAGTGGTGCCGCTGTCAACTCAGATCACCGTCTAGTGAAAACAAAAGTAAAGCTGAAACTCTGTAGAAACACAAACCCATCTGCAAAAAACAGCTAGATGTATGATGTCAGCAGACTGAAAGATCACTGGGTATGCAGAGAATTCTACCTTGAAATTAAAAACATGTTCAAGCAACTATTAGATGAAGAAAACGATGTCACCGAAAACTGGATACAGATGAAAGAGCTATAAAACAAAACAGGAGGAAAAATCTTGGGCCTGAGAAGGAGACTTTAAGATAGGCTTAGCACTAAAACATAGAGCCATAGATGAAAGAAGGAAACTAAAAGAAGAAATTGGAAGATCAAAATCAGAAAGAATACAGAATTTAGAACAAAGGACACAGACGTCAAAAGAAGCGCAAGAGCTGATATTAAAGGGAAAACACGGAGAATATATCTTGGAAGACTGAGAATGCAGCAAAGTCAAACCGCCTCAGGAAACATACTAGCTGACTAAACAGATATGTGGAAAGAAAAGGAACAGAACAAGCGGCATATGATTAAAGAATGGTGAACTACTCATTAAAAAGGGAAAAATGTAAGAGAGATGGCAGGAACGCTTTAAGGAAGTGCGCAATGTTCCAACAGAAGCAGAACTTCCTGAAATAATCGATACATCACCGTTAAGAGAAGAAGAGGTTAAAAAGCAGTCCTAAAATTGAAAAAGAAAACAAAGCACTTGCATAGCAAACATCAGCGCAGAACTGCTAAAAGAAGGCGTAGTACCAACGTAAAAACTAACGGTACTGTTCAACCCAATCATCAAAAAACAGGATACCATAAAACCCATAGTCAAATTAGCAAAGAAAGGGGATCTTACAATATGTGACAATTACAGAGGAATATCCTACTATCCGTACCTTCTATCGTTTTTTGCAGAGTAATAATAGACAGAATAAGAAATGGGATAGAGGACTGAAACGGTTGAAAGAGTTATCTTCCCTTGCTTGTTCTTTTATAATCAGTAATTATTGTAAATATTGTAATTAAGATGTCAAATGATTAAAAGAGTTATTCAAGTATTATTATATAAAAACAAAACAACGAAAACAGTTATTGTAGTTTCTTATTATTCAGATAGACTTATAAATCGAAAAAGTATGACTGACTGTCCTAAAATACTTAGGGGAAATATAATGCAATGGATTTAAGAGCCAGATGTTGTCACAATTTAGTTGGTTGTATGTTCTGAGTAGAAGATATAGAAGAGAAGTATTCCCTAGTGCGAATATAGAATAATAGAAACTCACAACTGTGAATTCTGTAAGTTTAGATTTGAATTAAATACTTTAGTCTGTTAAAGTTGATTAGTTAGGTTCTATTCTGAGTGACAAACTGATAGACAAAGTGGCAGAGCAAGATTGATTGACCAAGTTGCTTTACCAAGTGGCTGAGTGACAAGTTGCCTTGCCAGGTGGCAAGGGCGGTAGACAAACATCGAAGAGCCACAAGGCAGTGGTTTATATATATGTGTATATATTGGAAATAACCACAAGACAGTGGTTTCTATATCTGTATATATTGAATTATAGCTTTTTAGTTCATCCTAGAGGCCCTTAGCAAGTGCCATTTTACTCTTCGTTTGTATTCCCTATAAAACTCGGGTGACCCGGGCACGGACCGAGACGCCTGGTCGAGGCCCGACACGTTACAGGACAAACTAAGGCCAGTTGACATCTTAAGAAACATTAGAAAGATTAGGAGAAGCCTGATACGTTCAATCGGAAATGCCTCAGAAGAATCTTGGAGATACACTGACCAGACAAGATATCAAATCAGCAATTATACGATAGTACAGCAACTATCCCACTATCAGAAACAACCCAAGGGAGACGTTGGAAATGGATAGGTCATGTTCTCCGAAGGGACAACAGTTAAAACATCAGAACTGCTCTGACTTGGGTTCCAGATGGAAAAAGGAAGGCTAAAGAGCACCTGGAAGCGCACAGTGTAGAAAGATAGAACTGGGGTATATCAGTTAGAGAGAGGCGCAGGTTGCTTCCAGTGCACGTCATAAGTGGTGTCTCCTTTGTTGCACGGCCTCATGCGTCCTCCGGGGCACGGAGAGAAAAAGTAAGTAATACAGTTCACTATATGGTCATATTGGCCCCGTCAAAGAGGGTTAGACCCTAACTCAGGAGCTTGGAATTTCACAATTTTGGTGGAGAGCTACAAGGACATCATAATTATGTATTGAATTTTACTTAACTAATATTTGAGTAGAGAAGAAAAATATACAGTTATTTAATGCTTGAACAGTCAAAAGACCCAAATATTTTTCCCTTGGTGCAGGGAACAGCTCAGTATGATCTATTGCTCGAGGCCAACGGCCGTACGTCATAAAAAAGAAACAGCCAAATCGTCTCCTATGGGAATTTGAGTGTGCCATAATCATGATTATTTTGTGCAGTCCGTCTTTTTTTTTTAGGTCGCTGTAGGTTTCGACCAATCGATAAACGGGGCGTGAAGATTTCAGTCCTGTCAGTTTCAGTCGCTGTAGGTTTCGACCAATCGATAAACGGGACGTGTAGATTTCAGTCCTGTCAGTTTCTACAGAGCTATGAATTTACAATTCCTATGGACAGTCTGCATCTACATGTATTTTTATGGTTCATTTATATTATGTATATTACATATTAATTTTGGTTATAATAATAGTACTATTATATAATTCACGGAAAAGGTGGGATTTCGGAGTTAGATACCCTGTTTTATACATGCATTATACTATAGAGTGAACTTTTATAGTGAACTTTTATTACAGCGCCTGTGAATTGTTTTAGCTAATTTAAAACGATGTATATCATAATCGTCACTTGTTCCTGTTTACATATTTTGAATTCAAATAAAAAGTTATTTTAAAGTGATTAAAATTTCATATGATATTTGCATTTACTTTTGCAGTTATTTGTGGTCAAATATATTTCATAACCAATTTTTGAAGGTTGTCGACATTAAAGCTTGTTTCTGCTCGTTATTTCGTTATTTCTGTGTTTCTATAGACTGCGTGTATCGACATTGCATATATAGGAGTGTTATTAACTTACATGTAGAACAAAATAGTCAAAAGTATGATGTAAATAAATAACTTATTAACTTTTAAGTTTATAGGGAAATAATACGACATTATTTATTTATATTAATGTTAATATTTCTGTCGGAATTTTATCCAAAAGAGCGTTAGAAGACCGTGGGAACGAAATTTATATACCCGGAAGTGATCCACAATAAACTACAGTGGATGTGTCAAGGATAGAAACTTTTCCGTGACGTAGATCTGTTTTCTGACAAAATCTTTTTTTCAGATGGTACCAAACAACTAATATTAAACATGTTATTTCAAATTTTGATTGCACCAAAGATGTAAAAATTGACTCGAATACCCCAACTGATTGTAATCAATTATGATCTATTTTTTTTAATATTTATGAGAAAATTACTTGTATTCTAAGAGGGATAACTATTGGTTCTTTTGATATTTGAATAGAGTATTCATGACATGCAAAAGCATACAAGGCCAGTGCATATCTAAAGTCTTTAAATCCATGACCTGGTAAATGACCCCATTTGCACGAAATGTCAAAATACTAAAATGTAGTACATTGATTTTATTTATTCATTTATTACAAATGTTTTTGATACAGAAAAACTGGGGGGGGGGGCTTTTTGCAAAACGACTGCTTTTGTATATCTTATCAAAATCGTAACGGGTTCTGAACATCTGGTAAACTGTTAAAAAGTTTATTGGACCCGGAACACCTTTGCATTCGTTGTGTCGACGTTAATCCTTTTGAATGCGCTACGTTGTGAGTGTTGTAGCAGCTTTTGTTTCTGTTTACGTAGTATGAAATTGCACAAAGTTTTAATTTCATTTATATGGAGTACAATAATCATTTCTTTTAAAAAATTGAAGGAAATGCAGCCGACAAGTTCATCTACAACTATTTATCTTTAATCATATATGGTATGACTCTCTTTTTTTAAAATTATCTCTTATTATTTATTCGTGAAAGCTTAAAACATTGCTTACAGGTATTTGAAACAAAATACTATGAGCGAGTCTAGGACAAATGAAGTGCACAGAATAAGTTAACATAACACGTAATTTTGAAAGCGAAAAAGAGCAGTTATCGGTGTCTGAAACAAAGCTTTTTTTTTCAAATTAAGGTATTTCACTGTTCAATGTCGTTGAGTCAAGTATTCTCCAGAAGTATATCATAGATAAGACATACTTCAAAAAATACAAAGTAAAGGGAGGGGAAGGGGGGATCAATACTCATCCCTCTAAGTTATAGAGAATAAAATTTGAACCTAAAATGGAATTTCGGTCCGATTGGCATATATTGCAAGTATTTTTTATTTAGCGAAATTATTACATCATGTATTGTTTTGAATTAAACACAATGATCAGATTAAGAAGAGAAAGATTAAGAAACAATTTGTTTAAAGCTGCATAAATGTTTCGTGACCCTTTGCACTTAAACAGACAATTTTTTAATAGTTTTAGTTTGATTTGAAATATCAAGAGTTTTATAAACTTAAGGCAATTTGTCTTTACGAGTACGTAGTATTATTTTGACATAATTAAACATTGTCGATTTTTAGATGGTGGGCTGTAAGGGTAAAACTCTTGCAAAATTTTGCTTACAAGTGTTCAGACTCTTTCTATATATACATATCCATGTTTTTATTCCTAAAGTCTATCAAACTTTCTAGATTAAATTTTGTACACGTTAAAAAGGACATTAAGAATGTGTTTCAAACCTATCAAATGTTAAAAGTTCGTGTTAAAAATAAAGTTAAACCAAATGAACAGTAAATTGAAATTTTATAAAGTTGATTTATTTTTGTCATTTTTCTCTGAAAAAACTTCCACACGAAAAGTTTATTAAATGTACGAGTAATAATCTTTCTGTGCTGAATTAATAGAATCATAATCTTATTTTGAATATAATAATCATGTGCGCAATGAAATAAACACGTGACGAGCGAGATACCTTAAACTCAATGATTTTCATTTTTCATGCGGTTTTTTTCTTTGTTGCAATGCTTTTTCCTTCACGTGAGATTCGTGTTTAGTATAAGCAAGTTTTGGTCCCTTTTCCTAGGCCAACGAAATACTAAATTAGACAAGATACATGGTATGTGTAGTAGTTTGATCTTTTTAACTACTGTATATGATATATGTTGACTTCGCGTTGTGTTTTTTTTTTACATGATATTTCACCCAGATAATTTTGAGTCCGCCTGTTAAGGTTATTAACAAGAAGAAAAACATAAGAATTTGATAAGTTGAAAATATAATTTATTCGTAATTAAATAATAATTAATTACGATGAGGAGCTAGTGTACCTTAGTGTCCAAAATAAATAACGAAAAATTAAAGAACAAAAAAATGATTTCCCAAAATAAATATATAGAACTTGGGTCAACTTAAAATTGCCAAAAGGAGGGCGACTTCGTACCTTGATGCAAGGCTCAGTGAAGAAGCCCTGAGCACGAATGTGCTCGGGTTTTTATACTTGTTAAACAATAGTGAACACTTTTATCAGAATTGGCCAATAAGAATTACGTTTTATAATAGATCAAAGAGTAAATGAATAACGAACCCGATGAATTTGGAAATAATTTAAGTAGGTACTACTACATATGTAATTTTTCTTACAAACACAAATCGTTTACCTTTTTAGTGTATAAAAGTAAAGTAAACAATATAGTTCAACTGTTTGTATCTATAAACAAGATGATTAAGCATGCGGGGACCTAGTACAACTTATGTTTGAAACATGTGCCTATGGAACGCCTCAACTGCCTTATGTGAATAAACTTCATTATATGATTATACTTTAACATTACGTGATGGTACTTTAACATTACGCGATGATACTTCGACATTACGTGATGGTACTTTAACATTACGTGATGGTACTTCAACATTACGTGATGGTACTTCAACATTACGTGGTGGTACTTCAACATTACGTGATGGTACTTTAACATTATGTGATGATACTTCGACATTACGTGATGGTACTTTAACATTATGTGATGGTACTTTAACATTACGTGATGGTACTTTAACATTCTTCATTATATGATGCTACTTTACTATGCGATGGTTCTAAAAATAGGGAAGCGTCGCCTCGGGATCGAAATACATGTACGCTAAAACTGTAGACACCTGGATGCCTATAAAGTTTTTTTAACACTGGGCTGATTCTCTGTTTCAGAGATTGATCAGATAGGACTAAGGTCCACTGAGACTAGTTTAGATCAACAAATACTACTGTTTGATTGAATGTTGCCTTTAACTTTTAAAAGGGTCATTTTAAATTTTAAAGAATGGCTGCTTGGTGAGACCATTTGGGCTCCCCATCAGCACATGAAAATCAGGGGATACGAAAAGTCCCCCAGGGGATTTTTGGTTCAAAAATGTGCATTCAGAACCCAATCATTTGGTCAGAGCGGACTGCTAAAAAATTTAAAAGCACCTAAACAAAGAATTCTGTCATTTATGTTAGATTGGACTTGACGGGCTCTCCCTGTGTAGGAGTGGGCAATGTAACAGGCACGTAGCATCCGCCCCCCCCCCCATTGCTGTTGAATCTGATTTTAACAGTAACTGTACTGTTGAATAAATCAGTGCTTACACAGGCACGTAGCATCGTTTTTGAAAGAAAGGGGGAGGGCAGACTCATCCTAAAAATCTTGACAAGCAAAAAAAAAAAAAGACAACTTCCCAAAATCATGAAAATCCTAAGGATCCTAAGGGGGGAGGCTGATGCTACGTGCCTGTTACATTGCCCACTCCTACACAGGGAGAGCCCGTCAATCCCCATAAGTCCAATCTCTAACATAAATTACAGAAGTCTTTGTTTAGGTGCTATTAAAATTTTTAGCAGTCCACTCTGACCAAGCGCCAAATGATTGGGTTCACATTTTTGGACCAAAAATCCCCTGGGGGACTTTTCGTACCCCCTGATTTTTATGCGCTGATGGGGAGCCCAAATGGTTTCACCAAGCAGCCATTCTTTAAAATTTAAAATGACCCTTTTAAAAGTTTAAGGCAACACTTAATCAAACAAAAGTATTTGTTGATCTAAACTAGTCTCAGTGGACCTTAGTCCTATCTGATCAATTTCTGAAACAGAGAATCAGCCCAGTGTTAAAATTTTTTTTACAGGCATCCACGTGTTTAGAGATTTGGCGAAGATGTATTTCGATCCCGATGCGACGCTTCCCTATTTTTAGAACCACCGCATAGTAAAGTAGCATCATATAATGAAGAATGTTAAAGTACCATCACGTAATGTTAAAGTAGCATCACGTAATGTCGAAGTACCATCACGTAATGTTAAAGTACCATCACATAATGTTGAAGTACCATCACGTAATGTTAAAGTACCATCACGTAATGTCGAAGTATCATCACGTAATGTTAAAGTACCATCACGTAATGTTAAAGTACCATCACGTAATGTTAAAGTACCATCACATAATGAAGTTTATTCACATAAGGCAGTTGAGGCGTTCCATATGTGCCAGTGATATTGTTTGCAAGTACTTGATAATAATTTATAAGATATAATTTGCACTGAATAATGTTTTTCATACCTTTGCTGTTGATAAAAAAACTGTTTGTATCTATAAACAAGACGATTAAGCATGCGGGGACCTAGTACAACTTATGTTTGATACATGTGCCAGTGAAATTAATGCTTGATAATAATTTATAAGATATAATTTGAACTGAATAATGTTTTTCGTATCTTTGCTGTTGATATATCAGGGACAGAAATAGAAATGACACATCGACTCGTCCAGGTCAAAACACGAACTAACATGGGGCATGACTGCAATGCACTTGCCTCATAAAAATAATCAAAGCACTGAAGTACTGAAAGCCGGGCTGTTTTGATGTGTTCAATGCACATTGTACAGTAAAGACTGACAAAATATCTCTCTCTCTCTCTCTCTCTCTCTCTCTCTCTCATATGCTTTTAATGTCAGCAATTGCAAAGCTTCAGATAGTGACTAAATTTTGAAAGGGCTATTAGCAAAAATATGTCTGTCTAGTAGAAAAAAATCAACGGTGCATTGCACTTTGAAACAAGCGTTATAAACTCAATTCCCTATTTCTTCGATGTGCAGCCGAATACCAAATTGATGCTTTGAAAAGTAGTTCATGGAAATTTATGCGCATTGTATATGTCAAAAATGCATACTATAAGTCTTGTTTTTAAAACACATAATTAATAAGAAAACAACCACTTTTCGCTAAATTAATTCGCACCCCCCCCCCAAAAAAAAAACTATCCCAAAACCACAATACATTTCACAAAGCATAGCTCTCTGTGTAACTATTTGGTATAACGGAAGCTTTTACTTTGACGCTGTTCGGTTTTTTGTTTACTTTTGAAGCTGTGCTATTTATAGTAACTTTGGCGATTTGCTTTCCACTCGGAACTACTCGGATGTCTCGCGCACTCGACAATAACGTATGGAGCGTAGCGGAATCAGCCGAGGATTGCCGATTGATTTGCTTTCAGCAGAGCCCGGCTGTCAATGTAGTAATTATTCGACACAATATAATCTCTCTATCATTAATTTAGGATAGTTATGAGTAAATACCCGGTAGAACAAATTACACTACTCTTCTTACATTTTATGCTGATGAATGTTACAAGCAGATTTGATTAAAAACCGGATGACGTCTCATTTGTGGAACTTCTACACATGTAAGGGTTAAAGAGCAGAATTTTTCACAGGATGAATTTATGCCACTAAGCAAAAAAGTAACTAATTGACAAAGCTCTGCAATTCAGTTTCAGTGACCATTCAATAAACATTTCGAGAACTCCCAGTAAATGTATTTTAACAGAGCATTTAGTGAATATTTAGTGACCTATCAGTAGCCATTTAACGACTTGTCAGTAAACATTTAGTGACCTTTCAAAAAACATTCAGTGACATTTCGGTGGATGTTCAGCAACCATTCTGTAAAAACTAAGTGACTTATTGATAAATATTCCTTCAGTTGTCAGTAAACATTCAGAGTCTATACATTTAATATTCAGTAAACATTCAGTGACCTTTCAGTGAATACTAAGTGACCTTTTAGTATACATTAAGTGACCTTTCTGTTAGAGTTTAGCAACCTTCAGACTTCAGTAAACGTTCAGTAGCCATTCAGTTTGATATATTATATCAACTTGAAGGTAAACAATTATGGCCTATTAGTTAATAATCAGGCCAAAATTAAAATTATTTATGTTTCCCCTAACGCGACCGACCCAATTAAATCCCGCCGACTGAATTATTTTTTTAACCACATTGAATAGAGATTTTTTTTTTTAAAGAAACTTAATTTTACCCAAATTCGTTTTTAGGAGACCCACATTTTTTTGTTTTACAATCATTTTGTTAGCCTTGATCATCAACATGGGTGGAATACTCGCTTTATTATCGGTAACTTCGCCAGAATATTCTCCCAAAGAGAAGTTGAAGTCGCCTTGTATTCTGAGTTCAAGATCGTGTAAATTAACCCCAAACGTTTCCATAGCCTCAGTTAACCACTGTTGTGATCATGTTAAAAATTTGCGATTGTCTTATCTTTTATGGGTTACAATATGAATACGGGTGCTGCAACATATAGCCTACTGTGCATTGAAAATTACAACTGATGTTTACTACTTTTAGTGTTGATATGTCAATTAGTTTGCCAAATTAATGCTAAAATCTGCCTACAGTTATCTTAAAAATTAAAATGATCCTCTAAACAACGGTTGTAATTGGGTCAAATGGTTGGACTTATACCTCCAAAATACACAGAAGTACAGAGACTGATCTTATTTGTCATGTAGCTAACACCATGAACACAATTACAAAACATTTCATCTATAAATTGTATGAATACATCAAATTAATTGAATTTAATAGATTGGATAAGTTTTTTAAACTTTTAGAAGTTGTTTTTATTTTTATTGACTTGCTTAAATTCTAATCCAATTTTAATTAAGGTTTAATCTGTGTATATCATCATTTCTGTAGGTTATGATCTATCAAATAATGACAGTCTCCCTGATTTCTCAAACTTCTCCCCACTTTTCTGTTAGGGAGAAATTAGTCTCCCAAAAAATAGGTTGGTACCTGTTATATGAAAGACTCTTTATGTTGTGAAAAATTTAAACAGTTCTCTTAAATTCATCAAATTTCAAATAAACCGAAACAAAATTTGGTTTTGGTAATTACTATAAATAAAGTGAAATTGGGTAAATTCACAAAAATCTTTATTATCTAAATATTGTTTTCTTCCCTGACATTATGTTTCAAATTTCGGTTAATATTTCTTTGTATAGACACCTTTTTCCTTGTTAAAGAAGGATATTGTCTGCAAGTTTAGTGAGTTTGTGTAAACTTGATATTATAGTAACTAGAATCATTAAATATGACTTATTAACAAACATTCACATTTATTACATTACGTTAAGTTTTTCAAATATTATTGTTTTAATATACTTTTAGACATTGTATAAACCAAAGAAGATGGGGGAACAAGATAGCGCAAATGCCCATTTGGTTTAGTCGTAAATACAATTTCAAATTTAATATTTTTTTAACTAAATATACTTGATAATGTTATAATACAAGTTTACAAAAGCACAGTTTCTAACTATATTCAGTTTTGAATATTTTAACAAACGATAAGAAAAAAAAAATAAATTCATAAGTTTTGGTGGTATCGAACCCACAACCTAAAAACCCTAGCTCTATAATGTTACCTACTGTCTGGTGCTCTAACCACTGAGCCATTTCAGTCACAACAATCTCCATCGTTAAATGCTAATATGTGACTTCAACCACGAATTTACGGACTTGTAATATTTTTCTAAAACGTTCAATTGTTGCAATACAAAATGACATTTTTTAAGTATAGTGGGTCGTCTCTCCATGTTTTCGTTGATTGGAATCGGTTTGATTTCCTTTAAACCTTATATAGACTATGACAAAAATATGGAGCTCAGACCCACTCTATAAAAGAAAAGGCATTGAAGTTATAAAAATGACACTATTTTGGAGGTTTTGACACGCATACGCCAGTTTAAATCAACCTATTCCAATTAATAAATATATTTAAGGGTTATAAATCGATGTAATGGTAAATATACATTGTTTTCAATAATTTAGAAAGAAATTATGAGATTTGTTGATATTTTAATTTTATGGTATCTTATCTATCCTCATATAGGCAGTTTACACGCCTTATTCACCCATCTTCTTTGTAAAACTAGTTGATACTTTAAAGTATGTAAATTATCATCAAAATTATATTTAAATATAGATTAAAATGCACATCAACATACAAATGATAATGAATCTATTCTTGCACATCTAGTCATTGAATCAAACATGTTAAAATTTAAAATAAACAATATCAAATTGTGAATTCGTTATTAAATTTGTTTTACATTCCATTAGTACAAATATTACAATTTGTTTTACAACTGATCAAATTTTTTTTTGTTTTGTAATTAATTAAAGAATTGATTGTTTTTCCATTTTTAATTTATAATGTAATTTTAATTATGCCCTGGCAGAAAAAAAATTATCTACCTACCTACCTACCCAACTTCAAAATTTAGGGTCGGGTTAGGGGAAACAAAGATATTTTTTAATGATGGCCTCAGGGACCTTTCAGTAAATATTTAAAAACGTTTCTCTTGAGCATCAAATAATTTTACCAGAAAAATAATTTTTTTTATATACAATATCCCGAACTTGCATCCTCATAACCGATTTCTTTTCAAATATCAAAATTAAAAGTATTTGAAGGTGATCAAAAGATTCGTTTGGTTAAACATACACACTGATCGGATACATCATGTAAGTGTTAACAATTAAAAAATTCCGTTTGGCTTTGTCCCCCGATTTGATCGATGCACATCGAAGTAGTGTGCATTGTGTACAACTTCTAAAAGATAACAAAAACACAATTATGGAGATAGACAAAACAAGTTTGAACGCAAAATGTACGTTTTTGTTGGAAAATACCATAGTCCTATTGCAAATACATGTAAACATTGGAACGAATCTTTTCATGAGACTAAATTAGTATTTTTTATTTTGTAAAGTATCTTTAAAATACTTTAAATAGTATTTCTAAATATTTTTCTCTAAAGAAAGGTGTTGTCAGTAATTACATTTGAACATCATTGCATTCATATATATTTTGTGTTTATTAACTCAAAATACTGCCTTGTTAATCAATATACAAATAAAAAGAGGGGTCTAGTGTTTTACAACGTACTTAAAATATTATAAAAAATGGGACCAAACAGCTTAATACACGTAAAGACCAGATACTCGTACTGTAAATTTTGATAAATAAATAAAACCAGAATAGCCTCACGATAAACGTCAAAAGATCTTTTTGTTGTTGCTGTTTAATCCAAATCCAGTCTTTTATCCAATTTTTCTTCTAAATTTCTTTCGATTCATTAACTTAGTTTGTTTTTTAAGCTTGTGTTATATTGTTTTCTTACTAGTACAAGTGTATGAAAATGTATTCAAATGCGGTAGTTGATGTTTTCTTCTACGTGCATGCCTTGTAACGCCCAAAACAAGAGAATGAACAGTGCGAGCCCTGGTCGCTTATCTGCCAAACAAAGGCTGTTTCCGTGAAGCCAATGAAACAAACAACAGAGTTGTTCGTGCATTGTTATCACCATTAGTCTGGATTATAAGAGCAGGTTGTTCTATTGATGACATGTACATTTTTATTACCTACTGACAATGCATCAACGGAAAGATGTTTTTTTCCAAGTGAAAGTTTGCAAATTCTACCTACATGTATTTGTTGCCTGCTGAAATTATATTCTCAATTTAAAGTTGAGTATACTTGAATAAATTTTAATGTAAACTGATGATGTTAAATTTAAATTTCAATGATGAATCTTAATGTAACTGTATAAACGAATAGATTTTTTTTTCAAACGAAAGGTTTCAATTTTAACCTAAAATTCTTGTTTCAAATCTAGTTGCTTTTGTTAAACCAATTTGAGTACTAGAAGACTATTACAGTAGTTATTTTAAATGGAAAGAAAATGTCAATTTTATTAAACTCTTGGAATAATTAGATAAAGAGTCTAGGACAGGTGTGTTACAACGCACTTTGAAAAATTACGCACTTTGAAAAAAATTTTCAAAGTGCGTTAAATTTGGGACTATCTTAACGCACTTTGAAAAAATAAATTTTTTTTTCAAAGTGCGTAAATATCGACAATATCAACGCACTTTGAAAATTTTTTTTGTCGACTTCTTGAAATTTATTCCTGTTTTAACGTCCAAGTCATACATAAACACATACATATATATATATATATATATATATATATATATATATATATATATATATATATATATATATATATATATATATATGAATGGATATTTGCCATTTACCTACTGTGAAGATAATGTGACTAATGACTTAGTATTTAAGTATAGACATGCGATTTTTTTTAAAGAAGTAATTTTAAATCAAATTAATTCTCTTAAATTTCAACAAAGACATAAATGTCAATAAGGCATCTCCTTCTTCGTTAATTCTTTTATGTGTATAAAGAGTACCTTTTTCGAAAAACAAATAGCCCTCGCTCATATTACATGTAATTATAGATCCATATTTCAAAATCCCTGTCTACGCGATTCTTAAGACGAGTTTATATTTTTCTTTTCGAATTGAAGGGCTATTTCAACAGAAGAAACAGATTAAAAAAATTCTTTTAATTATCCATTTTATAATTTTGTTTTCATTATTTGATACTAAAAGATCTTCTTTACTCCACATTAGAACTGAAATTTAAATAACGGCTGAATTAGATTCAAAAGCTAGCGATCTTATACTTAGACATCGTAAGCTGGGTTAGAACAACGTTTTTAACGTTTATTAATAAATTCTTAGTTTGTTTAAGAAAAAAAATGAATTTAATAATCCCCTTCAAAGAATTGTTTCATAAATCTATACATTTGTATCTCGTCTCTAATAAATTGGCAAACACAATTCATCAGGCCTCTGGGAGAAACTGAATCCAGCGGTAGGATCAATGTTCTATTTAGGAAGCCCATCCAGTATGGATCAGCGCATGAGAAACAGAGCTTGCTGAAAAAATGGATCGCCGTATCGGTTCATCGAAAACGAAATATCAATTGATATTTCATATATAAACACAACTTTACATCTAAATGTTAAAAAAAAAAAATTTCAAAGTGCGTTAAGTGTCATGATGATAAAAAATGTTGGTCATAACTCATAACGCACTTTGAAAAAATATTTCAAAGTGCGTTGATTTGGACCAAAATTTAACGCACTTTGAAAATTTTTTTCAAAGTGCGTTAATTTTGTCCAAAATTTAACGCACTTTGAAAAAAAATTTCAAAGTGCGTAATTTTTTCAAAGTGCGTTGCCACACAGGTGCGTTGCTATTTCATTATAAGAAAAGCTTTGTCATTTATCGCTCAGAATTGGTGTTATTTTGAGTGGTTTAATTACCCTGGCCTGGCAATTTCCTTTCAAGCAAAGTAAACATGTTGATTTGTCGAACAAAGATACCCTGTTAATTTTTAATTCAACGTTCTAATTGTTTACGGTAAACAGAATGTAAAACTGAACAAACTACACTATTATGCCACCATACATTAATATATATATATATATATATATATATACCGTATATATATAAAGCCGTACTTTTTTAAAGTAAATAATAAAACCACGTAGAATTTTTAAAACTTTACTTTGGTTAAGTAAAAAATCATGGTTAAAATAAATGAAAATAAAACTTCAAGAGAATAAAATACACCGCATATTCCTAAGTCAGTAGTTTCTGATTCCTGGGGCCTCCTCTGTATTCAAACCCTTGAAAGCTTTGGTAAGAAAAAGTATGGGCTGATGCGCGCCATCTATCGACCAATGCACGTTGATTGTTATGCGACTCCTAAGAGAACTGGTCGTTTACACTCGCGCATCCAATGAAATATATTTCATATCCATTCGATCCAACTTTCTCTCTCTAATTCTGTCAAGGGTTTGTATAGATAGAAGTAAAGTATGGAAGATGAAGAAACTTGTAGAAGACTACACATGACACAAGACTACACTCCTCCTAGGCACCTGATCCCACCTCTATCTTTTTAGAGGTCTGTGTTGCTTTGCTTTAAATTCGAATTTTGCTTTATGGATTGTTGAGATGGTTGACAGTTTGTTGTTGTCATTTTTCATTGCAAGCCAGAAAATATGTAAAAAAAAAAAAGTCTTCACAAGAATTAGTTGAATATTTGATGATACAGATATGGATATTTGATTAATAACAACATATTAAATTTTTCCATTGTGTTAGATATTATGACTGGAAAACGGTCCGTCCGTTTTGTGACGTGCTATACTTCGACAAAAAAATGAAACTAACGATAACTTCGTTAGCTCAGTGCTTCGGATATTGTCAATTTCGTCAAATGATAGGAGTATATATACCTTAATATCTTGTCATATTCGAATCCTAATTATAGATTAAAATTGATAAAAATTCTATCATTTTGGCGACTTACTACATCAGTCTGTCCTTTACTCAACATTTACAACAGTCACCAGCCTCTGAATTAAAAATACCACCTTATATATCATTGTTTTTGGCCAAGTCTTTATTTTTGATGTAAAAAACAAATACACCTGTATCAGTAATTTTAAATAATTCAAGCGATAAACATCTGACATAATATTATAATGAATTTAATGTCTCACGCAATGTGATTACGTCATGAAAACGTGCTGTTGTTTGTTAAATAAATATTATTTAGCGATTTGCTTAGATTTTTAAATGAAAGGAGCCAATTGAAAAAGGGCATAAATTATTTTGAGAGCGAGAAAATTTCAATTAATTTTCGCGAGTCTGGCAGTTGGTGTTTAGTGATAGGTTATACGGCACATTCTGAACTCATATTGCAAAGTAAAGTGCATTACAAAGTTTATTGTTTTTCTACAACCATTGCTATAGTCCTTCATTTTATGAATAATAAATAATTCTCTGAATATTATGAGATGATCAAATACGGGTGAGCAAATCCATTTAAGACCAAAGGTCTTTTCGATGGTTGTGACCATGCCAGACTGTATTTATTCACCTTATAATATTCATGAAATAATTTCTAATTACACCCTCGCTCCGAAGGATGGGGTATACTGTTTTACCCTTATGTGTCTGTCTGCCTGTCTGTAACAAATTTCTGTCGCATTTTCTCAGCAACTTTTATTTGCAGATGCCTTCTTTTTAACACACTCTTTCTTTAGGTATGCCAATGGTGGGATTCAATTCTGAACCAGACACCAACTTTGTATTAAATGACGACTTTTTTAAAAGCCAAAATTTCGAACAAATTTTCGTCAAAGAGTTCTCAGGGACTATAAATCACAGATATTTGAAATTTTAACACTCTTTGTATAGGCATGTCGTATACAGGGATTTATTTTTGAACAAATTCGATGTCAACTTACTGTTTTGGGGAAGCATTTAATAAAGCATCAAACATTGATAAAGCAAAGGTTTATCACACAGGTAGTATACACCACACGTATGAGAAAAAATGCATATATTTTGAAATATTGACTTAAACATGCGAGTTAGCTCATCAAAGTAAATTTACCACAAGAGCAATGGAGATTATTATGCCGTGATCACTGGAAAATGTTTTATATTTTTTTATATTTGATTTTTTTTTTAGATTTTGGGGAAAGTAATCGTGTTTATAAAGTAATTTGCAAAAATCATAAAGTCAGACTTTTATACACTGTAGGTACACCATATATGCAAACATCCATGCTATACATTAATTAATTTATTAAAATCAATAAGCATATTTACATACTTACAGGTTGTACGGACATAATGTCATTGTAGGTGCCGGCAAGAACCTCAGTGCTTGAAGGGATGTTAATCAACAAGTATAATTGAACATACCTTAGAGTACGGGTTATTAGTTCTGACCTGTAATAAATCTACCATTATGTCATTCCAATCTAGAGTTAAACAATAAATTTCAATGCTGATTTTCGAATGTAAAGTCATGGTACAATGTACAGGTCTACTTTTTGAACAAAAACAAACTGTTTTGTGATTAAATAAATCGCAAACTTAGAGACAAGCACTGTTAAAAATAAGCACTGTTAAAAACAAAATTGCATGGTTTATTTTTTCAACATAAGTTCATCAGACAACCTGATTACCATGTATAGAAAACTCGTTCAAAAATTTGAATAAAGCATTTAAATGTCTATACTTTCAAATTAAAATATACGCACCTCTATTGCTTTCGAAAATAACAAAGCGCATAATAAACTAAATCCTCCTACACGAATGCTAATGAAGTGTTATGCCAGTTCATGTTTTGTTTCTCACTGATTTATTTTTATGTCTCTAATGCGTCATATCATTTCATTTAATTTATATTTTTATACAAATTGAACAATACGCTAATTAGTTACAAGTAAGTTGTAGTTTTCCTTTTGTATTTATATGTAATCATAATTATTACATGTCATGTCTCTAATTTGGAAATAAATTCTATTCAATTCTATGTAAGATTTGAACAGGACTTTCAATGCAAAGCACACTTTTATCGTGAATCCTTGTTAATTAACATTTCAATACATGGATCTTATATATACATGTAGCAAAACGCTTCTTCAAATTATTATTAAATAGGAAATGCTGAAAACAGTAACCATTATTGGCTGGTTACATGTTTCTATATATTACATTAAATACCAGCATGCAGAAATTATCTAGAGAGCACAAGACTAGGATTATCAAAGAATAATTATAACTTTTTAGAGGAATAAGAACGCATTGTGAAAGGAGAGGACGTGGCTTTGTAACAATGAAACAACCCTTTGTATTGCAGAACCTGTCCAACATGTATACGACATGTATAATTTACTGATACTTGAATTAGAAAAAGTATTATTAGAAGGGTTTTTTTTATATCAAATTGTATGCCCATTGCAGTCATTTAAGACTGTCAATAAAAGGAGGGGGAAATCAAAAAAATTATACTGTCAATAAGAGAGGTGGAAATTTGAAAAGAAAATTATATTTGCGGTCACAAAATTGATAACATAACTTCCTCAAACAATTTTCCGTTGGGTGTTCATGACGAAGTTAACGTCACGGCGGCATCATTTGCAAAAGGTGAAGTCAATAAAGTAAGCATACCAAAACATGTCTTTGGGACGTGACCTACCATAACCAATGTTGGTTCTAAACATTGCCATTAGGAAAATTGACACCAGATAACGATAGTGTTGCTAAAAATTTGTTTGTTAATGACGTATGAAAATGGCAGCACCTCTGACCCCAAACTTCACAACAGCCGTGGACGAGGATGGAATTCGGCAATGAACGGCGGGAAAGTTGCTATCGATTTTACCCGTTCAGGTGTTTTGAGCTTTATAGAGCATTTGACGACGTTCTGTCTTCCTGTCACGTTGGCTGGCGGAGCGATGGCTTTTTAATCTGATGTAAATCTTGGATAAACAGATTTGTGATATTGCTGAATCTACCCAGGAAGTTGTTTCTTCGAACGAATCAAATAAAACATGTAAAACACTTTCCGTTTGTGAAGGATTTGCTGTTTTCAAGATAACCCTATATTCACTATACTTCTACATATATATTAATTCTTATATACACAATATTCTCCAAAATGATAAACTTTAATTTTTGGGGGGTTTTTGTTGCAAGACATTACAAAAGTATTAGAATTAACAATATTATAAGGGCCTAAATAGCCCTCTATTATGCACATCATCATTTTACTGTTATTCTTTGTACATGTACAGATGTCACAAGTCTTTTCATAATTTTTATTTTTAACCAAATACTAACAATTTAGAAATGACATCAAGACATACAATTAACATTTTCCCACCATTTTCGCATTTTTAGCATAACACGGTTTGTTTTTAAACAGTCTTAATTTGGGAAAATATTGAGCGCATGCATGACAAAACAAAACATATTCATCAGAGATGAATTTTTCCAAGACTTATGAGTGACAAAAAATTATGCACGTAATGTAGTTCAGAAGTCCGACATTTTAAAAGATTTGTCAAACATAATCTTTCGCCATGTATTTGCACATCAACTTTTTACGCTGCGAGATATTTAAGGTACATCGATCTTTGTCAACCAAAATTGCAATTTATAACTTTAATCGGATATATGTTAAATACTCAGTTGGTTTGGTTTTATTTTTATTTATTTTTTGGTATTTTTTCCGTTGCAATTTTCCTAGTAGATTTTACATTGAAACTTATTTGAGACGGTTGACTTTTAAACTCATTTGGCATTCCTCTTCAGGACTTAATTATCACAAAAAAGACAACCATATTATTTATCTGTATAGCTTGAAAATGATTAAAACCATCACGTAAGTTTACAGTATGTCAGCGATAGGGCGTTTACAGTAAATTAAGAAAAATATATGATGAAAGAGAAACTATAATTCCAAATTGTTTTCTTAAAAACATAATGTATACATGACAAATAATTACTTCGTGACTATAATTTGAAACGTGTTAATATTTTACACGTTTGCAGATTCCAAGAGATAAGGCAAGAAATAATGCTCCACCTACGGAACTAGATGGAATGAGGAAGTGGCGACAAGCAAGTTGAAAGTCAATCAGTTGGTCTGATGAACGATTGCTTCGTGGTCATTGATTTACTTGGAAAACCCCTGTTTGACTCAGTCCAAACAGGAGACCTCCGGGAACAGACCAGTGACAAGGATGTGATTTTGGTGTTGGCGGTTGTCACGCGATTATTATACAGAAAAATAAGTTACCTAATCATATGTAGATAAAGCAGTGTCCTGCGTGGGTTTTTCTTGTACAATTACCACATGTTTTGCATGATAACGGTACTATATAAAATGATTCTGTTCAATTTTGCTTGCTAATTAATGATAGTCTCTCACATTTTTTCAACACTATTTCATTGCAATGTTAATATTTATTTAGGATATTGTGAGTAATTTGTTTATGGTAATTGTGGCATTACATCTTCGTTTATGTGAAAATCATTTAAAAATACTAAAAGAGACTTGCAAATGTTGTAACAGCAGAATAGTTGTCGCCATTTATACAATTAGCATTTCGGGAATTTTTCAAATACATTACCTAGTCAGTGTTTTATTTGAAGAAGAAGCATGTTTTATTCTGTTGACACAAAAGCAAACAAGTCCGATTTTTATCAATGTAATAATAATTTACGGAGGTTTTTTATTTACAATCGATCACCAAACAATTTTTTGTCACGGTAAAATTGAAACTGAAAAGGAAAGACCTCTTTTCTTTAATACAATTTTTAAAAGAGATCCAAAAGCAAAAGAATTGTTCATTGGCGTATAATATAAATACGGTGCATAATATTTAACGAATTACATTACTTGTATATATAGGTATGTCAAATTATAACTTTTATAAGCATGGAAAGACAAAAACGAAAAACAAACGTTTACTTGAATAATCTCAAACAACGATAGTCTAAAATAATTTAAAATGAATACTGCATTAAAATCTTGTACTTTATCAATGTAGAAATATGAAAATTAAAATGTTCATTTTTTTAATACATTGTTAGATGTACACATTTTAGGTTTCCTCAATGTCAAAGGTTTCGTTTTAAAAGTATGCACTTTTACATGTTGAAGTAAAGTAATTGGTTCATAGTCTGAACCTTAGCCAATTGTTTTCAGACATTTCTCCTTTAAGTTACAGAACACAAAGCCTGTACCAGGTTCCGTAAGAATTAGGAGCCGACAGTTTCAGAGTTTCGCTATTATTTTCGAGTAAATGGACGAGATTGATCAAACAGTGGCCAAAACATCTTCTGTTATAACAACCGCCTGAAATTCCATCGGTGCAAAAGGGAGGTAAAGATAAGAGGGATAGGGAGGGGATTGAAGGGGAACTTATCGGGACAAGGGCGTCACGATCGCTTGCTACCCATCGAATTTGGGAAAATTGTTATACCTGGAATCCACGAAAAAGATGCACATATACTTTCAGATAAGAGACGGTGGTATTATCTTAATTAATTGACGTGTTTTGCCCCGAGGCGTGCGATTGTATTCAAATAGAGCTACCTTGTCGCAGTTGAAGTCATATCCCATGTCGGCAGGCGAGAGAGAGGGTCGGTGAGAGCAATACGTGAACAGAATTTACTACAAGACATCACCGATTTTTTTTGCTCGAGAAAAAAACCTAAAGACTTGTTAAAAATGACTTTCACCGGAATTTCAGTTTTGATTTTGGTCCTCCTGCCAAGTATTGTTAACAGTGTATCCAGTCGATGTCAACAAGGCCGAAACTGTGAGCTTCCAGGATGTTACTGTAGTACTTTTAAACATGAAATGGACAAGGCTAAAATACCGCAGATTGTGTATTTTGGATTTGACGACGCTTTAACAACGGTTCTTCCTGCTTATTATGATCGTCTTTTTAACCATACTTCAAAACGAAACCCGAACGGATGTCCAATTGGAATGACTTTGTATGTTTCCCACCAATATACACAGTACCAACTGGTTAATCGGTATTACAAAGAAGGAAATGAAATTGCCGTACATAGTGTTACTCATTCGCATATTAAGACGCGAGAAGATCTCCAGCGAGAAGCAGATAAACAAAAGAAAAATATTGCCAAGTTTGCTAAAATTCCGCTCGAGGATATTATCGGCTGGCGAAGCCCCTTCCTGGAAACGGCTGGTGACGATCAAGTTGATGTTTTAAAGGGACTGGGATATAAGTACGACATTTCTTTAACTTTCAAAAAAGCTAAACTTAGTGGGCAAGTGCCATTTCCTTTCACTTTAGACTATGGATGGACATTTTACTGTCAAATTAAACCATGTCCTACAAAGCCACACAGTGGATTTTGGGAGTTTCCTGTCAACGCTTTGATGGATTTCAAAGATCAGTATCCATGCGGGTATGTTGATGGTTGCTACAATGTTCCCACGAATGAAGATGAAGCCTATCGATATCTATATCAAAATTTTAAAAGCGCCTATGAAGGTAATCGGGCTCCTTTCGGACTTCATATGCACGCAGGATGGTTTTATACTAAGTATCAATTAGATGCTATGGATAGATTTATAAACGAATTACTTAAATATGACGATGTTTACATTGTTCCTGTAAGACAGGCTTTGGAATGGATGGAAAACCCAACTCCAATCAATGAATTGGATAAATTAAGTACATGGACCTGTCCAAATCCACAACAACGCCCATCCTCACAGCACTTGCAGCAACAACAAAGACCAAACATGATAGTTCAACAGCCTCCAACACCGAAACCAACCAGTACAACAACAACTACTACCACCACAACTACTACTACCACCACTACTACACCGATGCCCCCACCAACTACAGTACGAGTTCCGGTCCCTGACCCTCCAAAAACTACCGGAAAGCCTGCTTGGATTCCGCCGCCACAGAGACCACCAGTTCCGAGCAAGAACTTCTGGTCATGGGTACAACCTTCTAAAAATGTGGATCCGACAACGACAAGTGCCCCAACAACAACAACATCAACAATGGCCCCAACAACTTCAACAACCACTACTGTGGCTCCTACAAGAAGACCTACCACCAAGCGTCCGATGAAACAAAATGAGCCATTTGTATTAACGTCAAATTCGCTGAACGCTCAATACCCGAAAGATAAATTTGCTTTTAATCATGACATGGTTGACGCATTACATGCTTTTACAACCACACCCCGAGCAGCAGCTCAAGGATTTGTAGAAATCACTCCTGGTCCATTAGTTGCCAACAAAATCCCACCACCACAACTTCCAAACAGGGGCTGCGTCCAGGGTACAAACTGCGAGTTGCCTAATTGTTTCTGCAAAGGGAAAACGACACCAGAAAATATGGATTGGAATGATACTCCACAGTTCATTTATCTTACCATTGATGGACCTGTAAATGACAGAATTTATCAAAAGTACACACAGCTCATTGGAAACTCAAGGAAAAATCCCAACAGGTGCCCGGTAACATCTACGTTCTTTATTTCCCAAACAGGGTCATCAAATCAACTGATTAAGAATTTGTACGACAACCACAACGAAATAGCACTGAAAGGTTACAGTGGAATACCAACTACAAATGTCTCCATGTTTGAGGAAGGCATGATTGCTCAGATCAAAGTTTTGCAAAATATAGGAATCGATATAATCCAAGGCTGGAGAAGTCCGCAGATGAAACCACTAGGAGATGAGCAATTCAAAATTCTGGAAACATTTAAGTACGTCTACGATGCCAGTTTAACATCCCCGCACGAGGCGGGGCCTCGCTATTGGCCGTACACAATGGATTTCAACGACGGAAACAACTGTGTCATTGAAAAGTGTCCGAAAAATTCATACAAAGGATTATGGGAAGTACCAATGTCCCCTATATTAGATTATCTTGGTCTTTTTCCCTGTAATTTTGCTGACGGATGCACTAATTCACCAGCAACAGCAAATGACACTTTTAACTTTTTATGGAAAGAGTTCACACAGCATTACACAACGAACAAGGCACCTCTCGGTTTACATTTCCGGCAAATATGGTTTACACACCCCTTCTTTGAGGATAACCTTCGAGGACTTCAAAGGTTCATGGACAAAGTTGGTGAATATAGAGGTGTTTATTTTGTGACCATCCGGAATATGATAGAATGGATGTCACATCCAACTACCGTAGACCAGCTGAATAAGGGGTATTTGTGGCAATGTTAAGGGGAGTCTATTTTCTACAAATTCCCTCCTTTTTAATTCAAAGAATGCAAAACCTGTCTCAAAATTATTTTTCTAATTTTCTTTTTATCATTGTTTCCCTCTTACAAAAACATGCTGAAAAATATATGCAATGTGGTGAAAATGGCGCCTTTTAAAACCTCGAGCATGCCGTTGCCTATAATTAATGTAGCGCGTGAGAAAACCTCAAGTTTTGACAGATCATGTTTCCAATATTTTTTATGACAACTCCATGACAGTAGCATATCTATGATCAATCAAACAGCACCTCTGTACATGCATATTATTACGCCTAATGGCTGAAAAAGGCTTATTGACGATGATATTGAACAGAGATACATTATTTGTTTACAGTTATTGTATTTGGCTAATATTTATTATGTTTGTTTTTTGTTTATATTCAATTTTTCGGTAAAAAGTCCAATCGCTCGAAAAGGTTGCTTAACATTTCTATTTTTAAAACGGTGTCAGTTAATATGAACATTTAAATTAATAATGCATAAATTGTACAATAGTTTTCAGTTTTATCTGTATGTAGTAAACTATTATATAAGATTTATTTTTATTTATGGGGAAACAAATACCAATTGTTTGACAATAAACGTTTCCATTTGCATTCACATAATGTTTTAAGAATCTCAGCTGTATCTGAAATCCATCTACTTGTGTTTTCCTGTGATATGAATATGAAACCGTTGTTTATTTAGTCATGCTTATTGCTGATTTAACGCGATTAATAAAAGTAAAACATAGAACAGCTTTTAGAACTTTTGAAGTTATGACTAAATTAATATCCAGATTTATAATGAATTCGTTTAGAATGTATTTTGTCATTTTCATGTAATGATACACACTATGATAATCAGTTATAAATTTATTGATTTTAAATCACAATGATTTCAGTATGATTTCTGCATCAGAATTTTATTCAAATTAAGTAACTGTCTATCAGTAGTTTTCACTTATGTTTATTCCTTATTTGGAATTTTCTTTGTTTCTAATTCGCTAGCGGTTTGTCTTTGTTTGTCTGTGTTTGGTGCTTCATGAATTATTTATTAAAGGATCTGAAAAAGGTAGAATGATGTTTTCCATTTCTACATTAGGAAACCAATTTTATTACGAGTGCATTGGGTAGATTTTTAAAGCCGAGATGAAATAATACGTTGTATTCTTCTCAATATATTGTCAATAATGCGTCTTCAATCCAAATTATAAATGTCTTTTAAGCAATTACCAATGTGTGTGTCTGTGCATTGTTCTCAAGAATCTCGACACACATAACGCGAATTGGAACCGACAAAAAATGGCCGACCACAAGATAGGAGCGTTCAAGTACGTCACTGACGAGTCGTGACAAAATGCATTGTTTTGAGAGTGCGTGAAGTGTTTTGCATGTTTATTGTGCAAGAAGTTATGCTTACATAAGAAAAGATGCAAATCGCACAATGCAGCGACGAAAGTCGTAGCTTAACGATTATCGTAATCGGTATATTTCTGTGCTGATCCAACACAACAGTATAAAGTAAACCGTTGATGATATTAATATGGGATTTACGTGTTTTTAAAACATCATGAATATGCCATTTTAATCGTATCAATTTTACATCTGCTCCCCTGGAAGGTAATGGATGTTTCAAAGTTTCAGAATAGATCAACATATATCAAAACTCACGTTTTAATTGGTCGAAATTGATTTAGATTTAGATTGATATATCATTCTCTCTTACTTATGAATGCGCATTACAAAATCACCCCGATCGATCAATCTGTTTGTTAAATTTGAATTTCTTTGATCGATAACAACTACATTAAATATGACAAGACATCAGTTTTAGAAATGACTTAGATGTTTCACCACTCCAATCAATTTTATATTACACCAACCGTTTTATACCCCCTTCATGTACAATAAAAAAAAAATCAATTCACTTTATTGTTTAAATCAGTATTATTTTATACTAATAAATGATAATAAAGAAATATGTGCTGGCAGCCATGCAATGCTGTGACACTAAAAAGATGTTCCACTTTGGTTTCAAATCGTTGAGTTCGAGCCCAACAATCAGAGTGTGGTGGAATAAAAACATTAAGCCAGAGATATGACATCCATGACAGTTGCTTATACAGGAAAGGACATTGGTTACCAACAAAGCAATGTAACCTTATTGTCTTATTTACATGATTATGCCCCCCCCCCCAAAAAAATGATATTTTTTACGTATCAAATGTACTTTTAATTGACACAAATCGAATTCAAAATTATTATTTTTTTATTCAAATGAGAATTTTTAATAGCATAATTATGCGTATTACGACCCCATTGACATGGTTATATTTCAAATTTACAGTATCAAATATTTACCTCATTAACATTAGAAAGACTTTCAAATACCATATATACATGTATATCAAAAATCTCATAACTATTTTCCAGAGCGGTAAGCTTACCGAGGCTTTAATTATGTAAAAATGACATTTGCCAATTTAAGTAAAGCGAGAGACAGGCTGATGGTAGATAGATGGACACTTAGGTAAAAAAAAACCAACTTGGTTCCTAATAATGCCTCCGCCCCACCCCCCCCCCCCCCCACATACAAATGTGTAAAATATTTGATAGAAGCATACTTAATATAAACCGCTCCCTAGAATAGGAATTTCTTGAAGTTTCTACTTAAATCGAATTAAAATGATCCCTTTTAGAAAAAGAAACGTCTCTCCATTTTGTATCGTGTCAGCATTGTTGATAACTTTGTGGCATAAGACTACTTAGCATAACGAGAACTAGCCGCAGTACTGTGGGTCTCAGGAAAAATTCGGGTTGACAAGTAACCCACATAATGGGCTACAGAATTGCGTTCTGTGCTAATTTATACAGCAAAAATGTTATGTCTCTTACTGTTAAATTGTTTTAATATTGTTTTACAAAGAGATTAATCTGAGGTTTCCACTAGTTTCAAACATTTTAATTCCATCGGTGTAATCATAAAATAATTAATTTTTATAGTAAATAATCAAAAATTGTTTTAGATTAATTCCTGCGACACATTAACTAGCCATAGATTCTTTATTTATAACCAATGTTAACAATCTGACTGACATTTAGATGCCCTTAAAAAAACATATTATGCAATAATAAAAAAACCCAAGCATAATTGATTTGTGACTTATTTTGGTAGATATTTTATATTTAGCCGACCGTCCTTTTATATCTTTACTCATAACGCAACCCATTAGTTATTAGAAGATGATAAAATGTACAATTACATGAAACATAACTTTGAATTAGAATGGCGTTCAAAGTGATAAAAATAATTTCAAAAATTGAAGAAAAATGCATGCATTCGTATTCTAATCCACATGAAGAGCACGTTTATTAGATATAGCTGATAAAATAAACACCTTAACGTGTATTATTTCAACGAGACATCAACATTGTAAATGATTTATTTATTCACCATGTTACTAAACAAACCCGCTGTATGCGTAGATATCTGTATTCAGACTGCTCGTAAACTCCACATAAAGGGTCACTGTATGTCATTTATTATGGAAATAGGGCTACAGCAATCAGAGACATTTATGTGGTGATAATGACAGTTTTCACAATGACCTTTGGCAAATTAGGATAAAATCGTTTTGAGACAATGTAAGGGAGTAATTAGTAAAGAACCTGGGCATAGTGAATATCTTTGTATAACACCAGTGGGGCCGGTAAAACCTGTATTTCGTCGTGTACGAATATCAGTTTTTCGTATATTTCCTGTTTCCAAATAGCTTATTTGTTTGGTTTTTCATTACTTGCTCGTCGCGTTGCCAATTCGCAAGTGAATTAACATTAAATGTAGCTTATTTTTTCCTGTACTTAGCCTTACTTCACATTAAACGCTTCAAAATAACGTCACATGAAATTAAAGGGTTTTGCTTTGAAAAAAATGTGTCTAATTTATCGCTACTGTTTAACGCTGTTTTAGATGACTGTTTTATTTAGATTTTATTGACAAATTACTTAGCTTCTCAATTTAACACACTTGGTTTTGGCTACTCTTTTCTAACGTTGAACATGATACATCATATAAAAAAAGCAATGAGTTATTGTCAGTGAAGTCAAAAGCATCTCAACATGGGATGATTGAGTGGCTCTTCTCTTTAAATACAAGACAAATTTTATGTAAGTTTCAATTTTATCATGCTGATTATGTAATATGTTTACATAATAAAATATTGTTTAAATAAAAGTTTTAATTTGATACAGTGGTATATATTAATTAAATTTAAAAAATTATTGCAAAGAAAGGTCATTTTTAGTGTATGGTTTGAATTCTACTAGAATTTATTAACACTTTAACAAATAAAGTGTGACTTGGCTAAAAAAAACGAAATAAAAAAAGATAATTTTTAATATATTCATTACTTAATAAGATACCAGTATTTCGCATGTCAATAACATTTAATAATTTGATTTTAAAATGCAAGTAAACATATTTATATGTAATTAGTCTGATGTCATAAAGACATTCCCTTAATAATTAAATACAATTCATTAACAAAAATAAGAAACTCCTGTATACGTATCTGAACACTGTTTGGAACTAGAACTTAGATATCCTAGTCAGGTCAGAAGTAATACCTGTGTTAAGTTTAAAAGAACTCAACTTGCCAAATGGCTTCAATCCTTCAGGAAAAGGCCGCCTATCTTGTCAATCTCCTACACCTTCAGGAATTCCCCTCTGTAGTTTGGCTCGCTGTCATATTGATCAACTTAAAATCCGGTAAATAAAATCGACGCTCAATTACCACTTAAAAGGCAAACGTATTCTTAATTCATTATCTCCTAATACGGAAAGGGGGAGAGGAAATAAAACGGGCCTCTATTGACTGAGGATTCACTAATTACAGGTAGAAACCCACTATCTCACAGACAGGTGTAACTTGAAATCTTTAAGAGGAAAGGACGCATAAAATGTCAAGTGCTGGTTAACAGAGACAATGTCGTTAAGAGATGTTTGACAGTTTTGAAGTTTTATTTAACACACTGAACTGTTTTTAGATTTTACATGAAAATAGATTGATTTGCGTAAAATTTATATAGAAATGCAAATTGATTCGTAAGATTATCAATCAAATTATTTATAAATTAGTCGTTGTTAGGCTTGCGTTGGGCTTGGCTTGTTTATGTACAGTTGTTAAAAGTTAAAAATGGAAAGCTGGAATAATAAAAGTCGATTTATAGATTTTATTGCTAATTCTTACAACAAAACATTCATAGTTTACATAAGGCTAGAAAAGCATTATTAAAGAAAGAAAGTTTATATGTTAGAAATTATGACCAAACCATTCCGATTAAAAATCTACATATAAAATATATGCATGTCAGATTTATTAGACATATATTCATTTTCTATATTATCAAAATTAATTATTTCATCGATACTTTTTCAAAATAATACATAGGTAGGTGAATGAATGTTTATTACATCAATACTTCTTTTTCTTTTCTTTTTTGTAAGAGAGATTAATTAATAATAATTAAATTATCCCGTGATAGCTCAGTTGGTAGAGCGGAGGACTGTAGTTTGCATTATTGATATCCTTAGGTCGGTGGTTCAAATCCGCCTCGCGGGATTAAACTTTTAATTTTTTGCTTAAAGGGGCATGGTCACGATTTTGGTCAAAAATTATTTTCCCGATTTTAATGTTTACAATGCTTCAGTAAGACATTTTTAATAGGCAACCAAAATTTAAGTGTCATTTATTGAGTTATAAGCGAGTTACAGAGCTTACAATTCTTTGCTATGTAAACCAAAGCTTTTGTTTACATTTCGAACGTTGAAGTGAAAACTCCAGTTTTAGACCGAAAATGAAAGTTGTAAACGTTAAGATCTGTTTATTTATGCTTACAATGATTAAGAAGATAGAAAAATCAGCTTGAAAAAGAATTTTTACCGGTTTATTGAACTAATGTAAACAAAAACAGGGCACGAGCCTTGTTTACATGACAAAGTCTTGTGAGCCCTGTATCTTGCTTATAACTTCACTACTGACTTTCCAATTTTATTTGGTCACTGGAAATGCATTCCTAAAGCATTGTAAATAATAAAAACAGAAAAATAGAATTTGACCAAAATCGTGACCATGCCCCTTTAAGAAGACTAGATGGTCAACACATTAACCATCAGATCTACCTTATAACTTTACATATGATAATTTTGACCATAAACAAAAAAAATCTAAATATTTAAGGAATAAAATTGTATATTTTTCAATATCTTTATTCAAAGCTCTTCATTGAAAGAAGATTAATATAGCCTAAAAATGCTGATAGGCTGTTTATGTCATAAATATATATCTGTAACTTTTCCAGATGTCATGAATACATTTATCTCTATAAGTTGACCAAATAAATAAAAGTTCAATATTTGATATTTGGTATAGGAAGTGCGCATGTATAGTAGAATTGGTATTTTTTCAATATATCAGATTTTACTACTATAGTCAATATTGTTAAATTGAAAAAAAAATTACGTGACTTGATATTGAATAACACTGTACAAGTTATGAAATGTTTTAAGATGGCTGTAAAAAAAAAATTAGAATACGCATTGCAAAAGTATTTTTAACGGATCGGTTAGCAAAAGTAGAAACAAAAAATTGCTTTAAGTATCACGTCGATATAATGTTTGATTTTTGTAAATTCTAGATTGATATGCATAGTTGATTTGGTGTCGAGACGGAAATATTGGGTAATAATTTGATTTTTATTTTTTTCTGCAATTCACTCGTTCTGCATTAAAACGTATACCACAAACATGCATTTGCATATTATTGACACAGGGACTTGGAAATTAATAGGCAGGTCATAACCACAATGTTATATCTGAATACATTTTTATAAAAGTGCAAAAGTCAATTAATATGTTTGAGACAGATTTATTGTTTTGTTTTGTACTTTTCAACCTATACCTAGAGACAAAAATGGTTTTGGTGAGAGAGGAGTGATTTCCACTTTTTTCTTTTTTTTATATCAAAAACATTTAAAAACCATCTTTTTATTCATAAAAAAAAAAAATGAAGGCTGATGTAAAGTTTTAGACACATACGCACAAAGGAATGGTGCATTGTTGGGCGTCCTCGCGAGACTATTTCTCTCTTAATTAAGGATAGGGAAAATAACACAACTGTTTTAAGATGACACACACTGTAAATAAAAGCCGTGACGAATTGGGGGGAAAGTCTTTGTCTTATGTAATTTCCACGGGCGTAATGAAGTTTTAAAAATAGAAAACAAAACACGGAAAAACGTCTTTGTTTATGGAAGCTTCTGATCACGACATTTTCCACTTTTTTGTCTCAAAGAAAGAAAAAATTCTCAAAAGATTACTTGAAATTTGTAATATCAGCCTATCAGTGTTTCAAATTTATGAAAATTAAGAAAATTGAGAACTTATTTGTAGATATTATTTTATCATAATGACAGTTGGCGTTATATAAAACAACCCCTATATATGTGAAGTTTGGGGAAACCACAGTGCGTGTGACATTGAGAAAATACATTTAGAATTCATAAAAAATGTTTTGTGTGTTAGAAAAAATACAAATACTGTAGACGTACTTTTGTTCGAGTGGTATTAATTTACGCTATGAACGCGGGCACAAATTTTCCGCGGAATTTTTTCCCAGTGTACTTAAAGTGCATTTTGGAATGAAATTTTGAAATTGCATTACATGAATAAGGATAATCGGAAGTTACTACATTATATAACACTTGCATATACGTGTACCCAATGTATATCGTTTTTATCTATGCAAACTGTCAAACAAATTTGTATTGAGAATTCACATAATAAATAATTTAATCTTCTAACGATTTGAATTTTCTGTAAATTTACTTGCATGAAATTTTCTCCCAGCTTGAGATAACGGCACGTGTCAGACGACAAATAGCCCCAAGCGGGTCTGTCTTTCAATGACCCAATTAACTACACCCTAAGACCCGTGTTTTTACTGCAATCTTTAGATCCCTTTGTGCTCTGACTTTTAATTGATAAAACTGATCAACTCATAATTAAAACGTAAATATTCATCATGTGGTGTTTCACAAGACGATTTTAGCCAGCTTCGTAACATCTTGACGGCTAACTAATGACTACCGACCAGTGCACAACCGATAATTACTGTTCACTGTGAACAGTTCTTACAATTTAAGTCCAAAGTTGGACAAATTCTAGGTAATGAAAATCGCTCAGAACTAAATTTAATAATAATTATTCAAATGATTTTTTTTTCATTCAAAGAATCCGCGTAAATTTTTACCCGCGGATTAAATTGATATTGTGACTCCGCGGAATTATGACCCCGTGGAAAAAAATACGTCTACAGTACGTCTATGGTGTATTTTGAAACCGGCAGGTTGCCGTTGAAGGTTGTACGCTATTTTCGGATTTTTAAGTTTTGGTTTAAATTATTACAAAGTAGAAACTGTATTATTAGGTCATGTTATGACAAAATGTTTGAAGAGTGTGAACAAAAATTAAAAAATGTATCAAACTGGGTGTCAAATATTAAGGACAAATTGTTTGAAATTGGTTCAGGCCACATCTGGGCTGAACAAGACATTTTGTTATAAAAGCCATTTTTTACTTATAAAGCAAAGAATTATTGACAATTTTGTGCAAAATCTTATTGCAGATATAAATAGTTCATCTAGATGTATGTTATATGGAAACATTATTGACCATTTTTCACTACAATATTATCTGGTGAAACCCATTCCTTGTATTTACAAAAAACAAGTCAGTAAAATCAGAATGTCATCACATAATTTATCTATAGAAAGTGGACGCCATAGAAATATTTTGCGTAATAACAGAATATGTGAGTTTTGTAGATCAGAAATTGAGGATGAATATCACTTTGTTTTAATATGTCCACGCTACCAGCAATTACGAGTCAAATATATCAAAATGTACTATTGGAAAAAACCATCGATGTATAAATTCATACAGCTATTATGTGTAAACAATGTCAAAGAACTCTGTAACTTAGGGAAGTTCTTGCATCATGCCTTCAAACTACGTAATGATTGATATATTATTCAACAATTGTTGTAACTAAATCTAAGTGTTGTACATTCTCCAAGGATATTATTACTATACTACATACTCATTGTTGTTATTACCATGTCGTTACTAAATCCCAGCACTGTGCTGCACCTATTTTGTTAAAAACATTACATATGCAATAAGATGTATGTCTTACGCAATAAAGAAAGTTTAAAAGTTAAATTGTCTGTTCAGACAAAATGTTTCACGATCACACTCATCATAAAATGTTCCTTCGTAAACAATAGTGGTTTTTTTATTAAGAGTAAATTTAATTTTATAATAACCTTTACCCTTGTTATAGCTAAAATAAATTATAACAATTTGAATGCCAGTACTTGGTCCTTATAATGTTGTGTGTCCAAGTAGCATAGTCGACAATGCACTCGCTTATCACCGCTGCGACCCGAGTTCGATCCCCAGTTGTATGTGAAAGGATATGGTGGTCGCCCGCTTGGACACGTGGGTTTTCTCCGGGCACTCCGGCTTCCTCTCATATCAATGACCCCCTCGCGCTAACCCCGTGCCAACGAAAGATATCAATATAAGTTGTAGAACTTGTTTATCAATCGTTGTAAAATAAATAAAGTTCAGTTTCAGTTTCATAATGTTGTGTTACATACATAATTCATTATAATTTCTAAAACCGTCAATTAAAAAAAATGATCAAAGTACGGTTGACTTCTTAGAGTAAATATGATGAATGATGCCTCTTCCATACTTTATGGACAGCATAATTCATAAAATGCTTATCCGCTCTATGTGTAAAGTTTGATAAAGACGTTGGCCTGTCGAGAACCAGAGTTGTTTTGTGTATTTTTTTAATTACTGTACACTGATTTACTGAAATACTAAAACACTTTCATAATATACTAAATAATTTTATAATTATTGACTATTTACATTTGGACGTGAAATTAACAACCCGTCTAAATCATTAGAGATTGGTGCGTTTGCAGCTTTTTTTTCCGTGTTTGAATATAAAGTATAAAAATGGTCTATTTTTCAATTTCTGACGGTAATTATTTATCCTCAGAGACAAAGACTGAGAGAAGATTGGTTACATAACGGCCATAACATATGTTTTGAATCTAAACATCGTTCAAATTCTTATGCAAGCTGTACATACATGCAAAGTAAAACATTGATGACAAGAAAACCCTTACTGTGAATTTATTTTACAAATACTTTTTTCTATGGGTTTTTTTCCATACCATAGCAATGTGAATGAATGAATGAAACGTGCACTTCATCCCTGTGAGAGAAATATGTTTCGATCAATTGATGTCAATTAAACAAACCGAGAGAAAAAAAGGAACTACACGATTTCAATTTTGTAAAATATGTCACACATCTCAACTCTGATAGCCTGCTTGGTGACCAACGAGCGAGGTCATTACACAATGTTATCATATCAGTTCATGTATTGAATACTCAAAAGAAGAGGAAGTAAGCATGCATCATTATACATAACACAGGCAAATGAATGTGTACATGTCATGCACAGCATACAAAACATCACTAGTGTTAATCTAAGGTCAATGAATTAATAATTACTGCTGACCAGCGAAGTAGGCACACCGTGCGATAATCCGATGACTTGCTGACATTGTACAATGATGTATACTCCTAGACATGTGCACTGACCTGAATAGGTAATTCTGACTGCATATCTCGCAGGCTTCAGGTGCGCAATGCCTTTGAGTGCAGCAGATTGACATATATTTGCATTTTGACAATGATGGCTGTTAGCCCGAGAATCAATTATTGTGTTTTAATTATTTTAGTGCATCTATATTAGAATCAATAACGGTGAATATCATATTTTAAATTGATTTCTACAAATAAAACACACACAATGTTTGGGTGATATTTCTAAGAATGTAGTTATTTTACTCAAGTAATTGAATAGAAAAAAATTAAAAATTAACATTACATAAGATATATAGTATTCTATGCATATAGGTATAAATAATTATTTGAGATAATCTTTAAAAAAAAAGATTTTTTTATTGATGAAGGATATATATACATTGTATTATATATATTATATACATGTAAAAAACGCAGATATATCTTATTGCCTCAACTTTACCAAGTATTTAACTAATTATAACATCTCTCTCTCTCTCTCTCTCTCTCTCTCGATCTCGATAGTGAAATAACATGCCCCAGGCGCATAAAATATATAAAACGTATCAGTGAAGTATGCTATCCCGTGATAGCTCAGTTGGTAGAGCGGAGGACTGTAGTATGCATTATTGATATCCTTAGGTCGGTGGTTCAAATCCGCCTCGCGGGATTTATTTTAATACTTCATAATTTCTTTCTTTTATCTACAACAAAGAATGATATCCCGTAGCATATATATTTTCATATAATACAAAACAAGAAGCCTACAAGCCTTGACGGCACCTTCATGAGTACCATAACCCTTAGATTGACCTGTCAGAGGGTGTTATTATTGCTTTTTAAAATTCGTTTTGGAGTCTAAACCATAATCAAAAACTCTTCTGTTTCCCTCGCCATTTATTATTTGATTTTAAAAAAAATTATTTATAGAGGGGGTGGGAGGAGTCGAAGAAGAGAGAATTTCAAATCATCTATATCCTAGCTCCAGGGGCCAAATAATTGTAAACAGTTGGTAAAAAGAGACAGGCTTAAAAGGGGCGTTGTCACGCCTTTGGTCAAAACTTCTATACTTATGAATTAAGACTTTTTGCCAATAACCTAAAAAAGGCCTACACCAGAGTAATTGCTTACACTTTTGGTATTTCAACAAGTGTTATATGAAGTCCGTAAGCTATAGTTGAATTTTACCTGATAAGTAATTATTGTACAATAAATTAAAAACCTACTTTCGATAAACAAGCTCGAAATAACAAAAATGAGAGTAAGGTGGTGGAAACGCTTTGGCGGATCCAGGTCAGTGGGAGTTAGCATCAAAATATATACTTGCAATGAAATAATATTGAATGATTACGTAAACAATAAATAAAGTTACATATAAGGAACTTCCTTGGATTATACATAGAAGTTAAGATTTAACGAATGTTAAAAAAATGATATAAGGCAATTCGTTTCTTGAATGCGCGATTTTAGTTATGATAGATAGAAGCTAGCGAAGCGAAGAAACAATTTGATGCGATTTTAGTTTTAATGGAAAGAATTTTTTTTCAGGACTGAGTGCTCATGAACACGGTTTGACTAATTTACACCATGGCGGAAAGTGTAGGGCGAGTTAACCATCGGGCAGATATTTTGGATAAGACAACTTTGGGTTAAGGTATGCAAATAGATAAGCATGTCTATATGAATAGATGATGTATGCATTAAACGGGGAAATTAAATTGGGGGGGGGGGTTGACCTTCTTCAAATTGTTTTTTTTTTTCAAAACAGTCTTTATCTGAAATTCTCATTTGGGACAGTTATAATAAAAGTTATTGTGAAATTTGATCTAAAGAACAAAATTTAGAGACGTCCTAAATACCCACTCACTGGTTTAAAAAAAATTGTTATCATTTTCCACTCAGTTGCAACAAAAAGATTTAAGACCATACATTCTGTTTATCTTAAATATATATTGGAGTACAGGAAAATATTTTTTTCAATATATGGTCATACTGGCCCCACCCTAAGGTCTGAATTCAGTCTAACCCAGAGGACTTTGAAATAATTCGAAAACCTGAAGTGAACGTGTATTTTTATCATATCGCAACAACAGTTAAAAATAATTACAACAATCGAAATTTGGATGTGATTGACATAGAATTCACAAATTATCAAGAAGATAAAAAAATGGATGGGGTATTAGTATCCATAAATAGGGTAATTCATATGAAAATGGTTCAGTTTGGTTGGCATATCGTGCTGTCAAAAGTCGGGATTTTTTTTTGTCACGTGATCAGCCAGCCTATTTATAAATCAGCCAAATAATGAAAGATGCTGTACTTTAAACGTCATGGTGCAGTAATGGCAGCCTCCATAGACAATGGTATTGACATGTTGAAAGAACCTTTTAATACCTAGCGTATTCAATAAATGGGAATATTGTTAAATGTTACATATAGATCGGATTCATTCGAAGGTTGTAAGACTTGGAGCGGTAAATCCTTCATCTATGAGTGCTTGCCTCTCTTGATACACAGATTAGGTGGTATTTGTTATTGCACCATTGCAAGGAATGCAAGCTAAATGTATCATGAAGGCTCAAACAGAAAGACTCAGAAAAATACGGGTTTTGAGCTATGCGTGTTAGAGACACTCATGAAACATCGTCGATTAAATCAGATATGTTTTGCATCTTTTTGATTGGTCGACCGGTTTTAGTAAACCCCAATCAAAATCCAGGAAAAAAAATTCGACTTTTAATAGCACGATATGCCAAGGGTTCGTGAGAAGCGATGCGGATCAGAAACCCTTGGCTAGCGAAGATAATGAAAGGGGAGATGAACTAAGAATTTTTTTTCAAATTAAAATAAGCTTTGATATTTATAATCTATCGAAACATTTTTCGTATAATACTACTATATATAATAATATATATATATATATATATATATATATATATATATATATATATATATATATATATATATATATATATATATATATATATATCAATCTTAAATTCATCGAACAGGTAGAGGAATGTTAAAAAAAAATGTAAATGGCTAAATGCCCTACGATAAAAATGAATTTTTCGCAGCACACGATTAAATATGTATATATGTATCATTGTGATAAATTTATTAAGAAACAGATTTGGTTTTACAAATGGATGCAAAACAGTAAATGAATTTGCAGAATACAAAACAAAATACAATATATCTCTTTTTTTTAAATTGATTATACATAATTTGTACACTACAATATCTCAGCAACGTGTATTGCATGTATTGCTATAAATTATAACTTGACAGTAATAGAAATATGTAAAAGAACTATTCTGTTGATTATTTCGAAAGAAAGTTCGTCACAATATATATTAAGCGTCTCATAAATTCTTGAGTTTTTGGCCATCAGCACCGTAGTTGTAATTTAAAATCTTTTACCAGTATCGCCAAAAATTAAGTTTTGAATGTTTTTTTATCTTAAGTAATAATAAACGCAAAACTATCTAACAAAACCTAGTCTGCGTGATACAATAAAATTACGGGTATAATTAAATTGTGCGCTCACATTTACCAAAATATTTTCTGTCAGTTATGTTTTCATACAATTATTGATAGATCCCTGATGACGTACCTTAACTTTGATTAAACGTTCATTCAACAAATGTTATTTCAGATAACTTGATATTGTTAGACGTCTGTAGCTCGCGTTTACGGTTTTACAATGGGAATCAAGCCTACTAATTTCGGTCTTCTTTTCTTAAAAATCTGCGCATGCGTGTTGTGACATTTCTAGATAAGTATCAGACATTCAAGTAATCGGATTATCTGTCTGTTGTCTGATGACCGTTGTATATCGCTTATCATCAAATACATTGTCTTTTTCAGTACATTTACAATTAAATTGGACATTAAACTATAGGCTATCTTATGTAACCATAACAATAATTGGACGCTGTAGAAGAAAAGTATATTGGATTTTAACGTAGTCTATGTAAATAAAAGATCTAATTGTGGAATGTGTTAATTTTTGTTGTATTTTTATATTCTCCGGGTTCCATATTTCGACACCTGAAATATCATAACAGCAACCGAATATACAATGTATAACCCTGTCTCGTTTTCTGGCGCCTCGAAAAATCGTTTTTATCTACAGTTAATAGCAAAAAATTTAATTATAAGCAATGAATTCAAATATTATTAGTTTTATACGATATAAACTGGTCTGAAACAGTTTACGCTTTTTTATAAACTGCTTCGCGGTTTATAAAGCGTAAACTGTCCCAAACCATTTTATAGGGCCTATCGTATAAAACTAATAAATATTGAATTCATTTCTTAAATATACTTAATTTTTCTATCCAATCAAATGCCGCGTTACAAACAGAATTGAATGTTAATGAAATGAAGTCGTGGGGTTAATTAAATAACTGAACAATTTAATTTAAAATAAATGCTTAAAAACATTTGAAAATTTATTAAATTTATTAAGTATATTCCTAAGGTTTTGTCACTTTTATTACAGTTATCTGGTGATGAAACATACTATCGGAAACATAACGGACATTTTTTCTTTGATTTAGTATCGGCGGTTTTCGACGCTATGTCTGAGGTTCAAAATAAAATAATTTCAAATCTGTTGACATAGGAGACATTCATTAGAGGCAGCGATTAGTGTTTGACTATCGGAAATCAGTATGCCAGGATACTAGAACAAACTGAAATTCGTCTTCTATTTCGTGAACATTACAGAATGTACTTTTACGATATCATTTCTTCTAGGTAACTAGGTTTTAATACTTTTCGTTTTCAACATTGATAACTTCTTAAAGAGACCTACTTCTTTTTTAAAAAATCAATTTGTTTTTTCGTCTTGTGGTGCATCATGTATTCCGTAAGTTTTATACCCTATGTAATTAGAAAAGATCACGACCATTGTAGGTAATTAGAACAGATCAATGCCATTATTGCTATGACGATAGCAGCCAAGCAGGACCCTATCGCATGCCCGGCAGAATTTGCATTGTCAATCAAATACGCAAATGAAAACTTTTAAAAATCATTAAATTGATAAAAATTTGGTTATTAGACAAGTAAACTAGATTTTTTTGTAAATGGTTTTTATATGACCCACTTCCTTTTTTGAACTTTTGGACATCTTTGGTTGAAATAAGTAAGTTGCATGTTGACATAAATAAGTTGCATGTTGACATAAATAAGTTGCATTTCAGCATATTTATCTTGCATGTTAACATAAATAAGTTGCATGTCGACATAAATAGGTTGCGTCTAGCATCTTGAATGTCACATGTGGGCGATATTTGAGATTTTTTGAGATCTTTTATGATTCTTATTTGATTTCAATTTTTCAATAGTTATGTTGCATGTTGACATAATTATCTTGCATGTCAACATATTTATCTTGCATGTCGACATATCTAAGTTCAGAAAGTATCTATATGCGAATTTACAAGACCATACAAGACAGTCACAGTTGCTGGAGATAACTACTTTTTATAAAGATTAGTCGGTGTGTAGTTATATGCTTGTCTTATGAACAAGTGAACTCGGCACCTGGTGAATTTGGCATCTGGTGAATTCGGCATTATGAATCTGGTGAATTCGGCACCTTGATATTTTTTATTATAACTAAAGATAGAAAGACATAAAAAGAAACAAAAAAAAACCATAATGCGGTTATGAAAAATAAAAATTTCACATATCCTATTGCCTAATGCGTTAATAAAAACAGTTAAAAACAACTAAATATACAAAAAGTATATATGTTTAATATAATAATGAACTATAAAATTAAGGAAGAAATAAGGTAGATTTTAAATACATTAATTTATTCCTTATAGTATCTGCATTGTATTTATAATAAACAGTGTTAAAGAATTATTTATACTCAACATCAAAGGTACTTAATCATGTGTTATTAAGTGTGTACCTTGTTTAATTGCTAAAACAACAAGATGAAAGCGGAGTATTCCTAGTATACATGGAAGGGGTACCTGGTGCTATTAGACAATGTATTCCCTGTACACATAGAAGGGGTGAGGTACTAATTATGAGGAAGCTAATGAAGAGACTCTGTCAACACATGGGCTTACCTGTGTCAAAAATATTTAATTTGTTAATTCTTTAAATATAAAGTATTTAATATAATTAAAAGTTCAATTGATTCGCATATAAATCAATATCTACAAGTATGATTATGAAACAAATTAAGAAATTACATAAGACTCGTACTATATAAATAGTGCCTGTTTGGGAGGGTACCAGTTGAAATTGACACCCCGAGAAAACCATTGTCAACCGACGCGAAGCGGAGGTTGACAATGGTTTTCGAGGGGTGTCAATTTCAACTGGTACCCTCCCAAACAGGCACTATTTATTTTATTATACTGAATGTCTTAATTTTTATAGCAAATTTTACTGCTTTTATATAGAAAAGACGTGAATTCTACGGCGAACCGTACGCGCATAATTAACGCGCATGTAACAATTCGTTCTATCGGCCCGTTGCTAAGCGTGCGAGGGAGAGAGAACGGATTGTCAACTGCGTCTAAACCAATCAGATTGCAGTATTTAACATGAAAGTATAATAATTTCAACTGGTACCCTCCCAAACAGGCACTATTTATTTTATTATACTGAATGTCTTAATTTTTATAGCAAATTTTACTGCTTTTATATAGAAAAGACGTGAATTCTACGGCGAACCGTACGCGCATAATTAACGCGCATGTAACAATTCGTTCTATCGGCCCGTTGCTAAGCGTGCGAGGGAGAGAGAACGGATTGTCAACTGCGTCTAAACCAATCAGATTGCAGTATTTAACATGAAAGTATAATAATATTTATTGTGTATTTATGAAATATTTAAATAATGTGATCAAGGCACTGTGTAATTGCTAGTCAAGAACAGTAAAAACAGCAAAATATATGTTCATTGTATGACCCAATTAACTTTCATTGCTACTGAATTTACATTACATTTAATAAAATTGTATTAATTTTATAAAACTAGATGACAAAGATGTTTCAGAGTTAACCTATGTCTGGATACTTATAGTGCTGAGTTCAAGTTCATTTATTTCACTCAAAACATATAATGTTACATGAGGTGCAGAAGAATTATATACAAAAGTATCAGAAAAGCAGGATTTACAAAAGAGAAACAGAAAAAAATAAACAATGTATTTTTTTAAAGTTGTTACGTAGGATGACCGACCAAATAAGCAACACATAATATACTAGCGGAAAAAAGAAACTGTGCATTATAAAATTTAGTATAATTTGTCTATATCTATTGTTTGTATTTATAAAATTTAAACAATCGATAATGGTATTGTTTTTTGACAATATCGGATGGTAACCGTCCGGGTGCACGGACTTTTTGATAGTTAGTGAGCACCTGTTGTTTGTTGAAGAATTGGTACGCACGAGTTTTACGGGCCAATACTGTTTGGAATAAGAACTGTAAAGGATTTGTTTAAACCTTTTTTGTTAAAGAAATCACTTTAGTTTCAACAAAATTTACCCCTATGTCATGCCACGACTCAACTAAAACCAACGTAATCGTGCTGTTGGGATGCTGCAAGCTGGAATGGCACAAAATACTGTAGCAAGACACTTTGGAGTTCATTGGAACACCATCCAGTCATTATGGAGACGTTTTCAACAATCTGCCAACACCCAGGATCGACCGCGCTCTGGTCACGTCAACAGGACAACTACATTAGACTTGTGCATCTGAGAAATCGTTTCCAGACAGCAAGTTTTACTGCCCGTAGCATTCCAGGGCTTCGACCAATTAGTCCAAGAACTGTGCGTAATCGTCTGCGCGAGCAAAACATCAGACCAAGACGTCCAGCGGTGCGCTCAGTACTGCTTCAACGTCATCGTATCGCCAGACTAGCGTGGTGCACACGACATCTGCGATTCAGACTGGGCCAATAATCTGTTCAGTGATGAATCCAGATTTTATTTGGATAGTAGTGACGGCCGTTGTAGGGTGTATCGTCGCGTTGGGGAGCGTTACCAGGACGCTTGTGTTGTGCAACGTCGACAATGTTATGGTGTGGGGTGGAATATCAGCACGTGGAAGGACCCCTCTACAAATTGTCAATGGAAATCTCACCGGCGTACGCTATCGAGATGAAATTATTCAGCGTCATGCGATACCCTTCATACAGAGACATCAAAATCACATCACTCTGCAGCAAGACAACGCAAGGCCACACGTTGCACGTGTAGTCAGGGACTTGTTTGTTTAATAGAATGTCGATGTCTTGCCTTGGCCAGCTGTTTTCCCCGATTTGTCGCCGATCGAGCACGTCTGGGATGAAATGGAAAGACGTTTACGCCGTTTACCAAATCAGCCAGTGACATTGGCTGATTTAGGCCAGGCTTTAACCAACATTGGAACAACATCCCTTAAGCATTTCTGAACACTTTAGTGGTATCAATGAGGCGTCGCTGTCAAGCATGCGTGAACGCAAATGTGGTCACACGCGTTATTAATTTTGTTAATTCAATTTCAAATAACAGTGACTTTTGAGTGGGCTGAAATTGACGTTATTCGACGTTGACATTAATGTGTTATGAGATGTTGTTACGAATACATGTGTTAACAGTATTACAAAAAATAAAATTTGTTCATTGTAATTTTTAAATGTTTTCTCATATATTAAATAATGCACAGTTTCTTTTTTCCGCTAGTATATATAAATTCTAAGAATTTTTTTTATTTCTGAAGCGCAAGACTTTTAAATATAGTTGTTTCAAATTTCATGCATTGCTTAAGGTATCACTAATTTTCTCTCTCTCTCTCTCTCTTTCTCTCTCTCTCTCTCATAATGAGAAAGAGAAATACATGTAGAGGCATTTAGTTAAAACTTAAATTCAATTATAATTGAATTCATGGAAATGTTTTGTAACAACAAGATACTGTATTGAATTCTGTTCATACCTGAAAAAGCATATCATGTATTTCAATTCATTTTATTCAGGTAAATAAATCACAGAATGCCATGATTACACATATAAAATATACTACAAGGCTTTTCATATATACCATGAGTATGTACCATAGTTTCCAACTGGCATCAGATTGGAAATTTAAACCAAAATGAATATGGTTATTTGAAAGTAAAACATCAGGACCATTATTCCCAAATTTAATAATAGGGTGCATGAGGAGTATTTTTCATATATAACCAAATGTGCAAATGGTCATAAAATTTTCATAGAAAGATAGATTCTTAGAGTATATTAAATTATATCAATTCATTCAATTTAAAGCAGGACGTAATGAATTATTTTTTATCTGTTGATTAATGTGGTAGTTATATAGTATTAATAAGTTAATACAAACTCACCTTTCTTCACAAACAGCTGACAGTTTCATGATACATGTAACAATATAAGTCATTAATTGAGTAAAAATAATAAATATTGTCGAATTTTTCAAAATGTGTGTCTAGAAACAAAGAGATAGATGAATAATATACAAGTGCCGAGTTTACTAGATGTCGAATTCACCAGGTGCCGAATTTACTAGATGCCGAGTTTACCGGATGCCGAATTCACTATTCTCGGTGCCGAATTCACCAAGTGCCGGGTTTACCAGGTACCGGGGTGTATCGAATAACCGAAATCCGCTGTAATCACCGAAATCCTCCAAAAATCTAGCAAAATCTAACAAATGTGGGCATTTACTTTAAATCATTTTTCATATTTAGAAAGAATACAATTATATTCATAATTTGTAGTGAGTTAAATACTTTTTAAGCATTTTTAAACATATTAATCGTAATTTCTGATCATAAGCGGAGAAAATCGGCAGCCATTACTAGGATTTAAAATAAGAGACTCCCGCGCCCGATCATTATTGTACCTGTAGAAATACGAAATAAACAAATATTACAAAAAATTCTGATCGTAGATCTTGTTTCGTTTGTTTGCTTTCTTCTTCTGAATCTGTTTAGTAAGATATTCATATAAGTATAGAGGGTTCAAACGGATTTAATTCAATGATTGATTCGGTAATTTTGTGCAATGAATGTATAAATTAGATTAGAAATATGTCATAAAATGTTAATATAAAATAAAAAAAAATAAGAGTAAAGTATCGGGGGGTCTATACTTTGAGGAATGGGGGTGGAAGGAGGGGGGCGGGGTCGATCCTATTCTCAAGCACATGTGGTCCGCAACTACTTTTTATTTAAAGCATTAATTAGAAATTGGACATTAACCAGATAAATTTCTTAATCTTGCTTCATTAGATTGAATAAACATATATGTTTCCATTGAAAAATTAACGGTAAAATTTAGCTACTTATGTGTAACAAATGCCAGATTTATTAACTATTTATTTTCTGAACTATATACCTAATAACAGCTCTGTTTGTAGGACGGAGGAATTTTATCCTTATACATGTCATTTGGATCATGGATTTATAGAGTTAATTTAAAAACAGATTTTTGTCTATTCAGTATTTAAAAAAAACACGTATTTTGTTTAATTTTAATTACATTCTTTTAGATATTTTAAACCATAATCATCAACAATCTTGATTTCTTTACCAAAACAACAACGTTATTGGAAATGTATTCCAGTGTCGTTTATGTGAAACCCCACCTTTCGCAAATGAATTTTAAGAATTTATATACATGTAGTTGTAGTAGTAATAATATTAGTGAACATATGTGTTTTGAATACTTTCCACCTATAATTTATATTTTAATAACTTAAGTCGATATCGAGTCGAAACATACACAGACTATGTACACCACAAACACACAATGTAAAGTTTAAGACACATACGAGCAAAGAATTGGTGTATTGTTGGGCGTCCTCGCGAGACTATTTACAGTGTATCTCTAAAGGATAGGAAAATTAAACATTTGTTTTATGATGACACACACTGTATATAAAAGCCCTGACGGATTGGCTGACAGTCTTGTCTTAGGTTATTTCCACGGGCGTAATAAGGTTTTATAAATAGAAAACACCACAAAGCATCTTTGTTTATTTTAGTTTCTATTTAAGATTATCACGACGTTCTCCATTTTTTTTGTCTCGAAGAAAAAATCTAACATTACTTAAATTATGTAATATCAGCCGATCACATTTTCATATTTATATCAGTGAAGAAAAAAGCTTAAAGATAATTTTAGATATCACTTTACCATAAAGACAGTTAGCATTATATAAAACTAACCTCGATATATTTCTGTTTTGAGAAAAATTGGATTTATGTGTCTAGATTATAGTTAACACAAAATGGTTCGTATTTACAATTTAGGGAGTCAACTGCAACCATTTATTATAAAAATATGATAACAATGGTGAGCATTCTCATTTTTGAGACTGGTAAAAAAAAAAACCAAAAGTTCTTGATCAAAAGTACATGGGTTTGATGAATGATACCTACTTCTTACGCTGTGGGGAAGAGAATTTATGAAATAATAATCTGCTCTAAGTGTATGTTTTAAATAAGCACTTTAATCTACTGAGAAAAATACGATTCGAGTGACACACGTGTTTTGTAGTTTCCTTAAGTACACTGATTAGAAAGAACATTTTCATATTGTACTAAAAAATTCTAATTAAATTTGGGTTTGAAATATTTACAACCCTTCTAAATCATTGGTGACTGCTTCGTTAGATTTATTTCCGTGTTTGAATCTAATATATAAATTACAAAATTGTTCAGTAATACTTTATTCTCATGGATGAAAGGTTGCATAATGTCAATAATTCATAAGTGACATATATGTCCAATTCTTTTTCAAGGAATTCGAAAGAGTACAAAGTCCATCATGGAATAAATAGTCGTTAGAAATAACCTCACAAATACAAATTTCTAAGTAATTTTTCGATACCGTAGCAACATCAAGGTCAGGAAACCATGTAAAAAAACTAAAAAAAAAATTATTATCATTTATGAAATATGTTAAATCCTAATTCTGATAGCCTGAATTGTGATTTATTTGACCAAGGGGCAAGATTGTCAAACTGTGTAAATTAACATCTAAAAGAAATCCCATTGCATCTACTGAATACTCTTAATAAGAGGAGGTAAAGACAACGTTACACAGCTATACAAATCTTTATTCTGATAGTGTGCAGTGCACATACAGCATACAAAACATCGCTAGTTTTTATCGTAGGTCATTGAATTAATAAGTACTGTTTTCCGTCGAAATAAGCACACCTTGAAATAATCTGATGACTTGCGGACATTATTATGATGTATACTCGGTTAAAAAGTGCTGGACATATGCACTTACATGTACCTGACTGCAAGTCCCTTAAGCTGCAGGTTATGTTTTCGAGTGCAACATACAAATGTGCATGTATATAATTATGTATTTGTACAATGTTTGTTTGTAAGCATAGAAATCAATTAATGATTTACATGTATATCATTTTTCCATTGAATTTGCAAAATTTGAGAATTAATAACGTATATCATAATTAATTGATTTCCATTATACATGTAAAACACTAACAAGATAAATGTGATATTCTATAAGTTTTAGAGGTTTTTTCTCGAATAAAACTTAAAGGAAATTTGGTTGTCGACAAATTAACCACCAGATTCACCAAAAATTTTAAGATATCATTTTATAAGATAAACACTATTGTTCTATAAAGAAAAATCCATATATTTTAGCTTTTAAAAAATCCTACATGTATATTTTTATAAAGCTCCTCTTTTAAAGGGATCAATTTAGTCCCAATTCGTCCGAACAAATCGCAATACGTCCGATCAAACAAAAACTAATTCGTCCGAACAAGTCGTAGTACGTCCGAACAAATAAATAATTTGTCAGAACACATAAGATTTATTTACTTTTCCATCTGGCCCTTCCACGCCGCCATTAGAATACACAGTTAAGAATGAGACAAAACAAAACATATTGCTGTAGGATATAAAAGTGTTATATATCAACACATACATGTACAATGTATATAATTGCTGTTCTTCATCAAATTAACAATTTGAAAAATATTTTGCCTAAGATACATGTTTAGGTATCATTATAACAATTTATAAATCTCTCCGATAAAATATTAGGCACACAAAAATATACATATATAAGAAATTTGTAACCCCGTGATAGCTCAGTTGGTAGAGCGGAGGACTGTAGTATGAAATATTGATATCCTTAGGTCGGTGGTTCAAATCCGCCTCGCGGGATTTATTTTTTACCACTTCATTCATTGGCTAGCATTTTTTTTAATAATTATTATTTAATAAAATAACAATTGAATGAAGAATTCTTTATCAGTAAGTTTATCAATTTGTAATTAATTAAAAATAGAGAAACAAACTTGCACACAAATTTTTGTCATCAATTTCATTGTAAAAAATGGTGTGTTAACGTAAATGATGTAGTGATGAAAGATGTCAGAGGTCTAATTTTACTCTAAAATAAATAGTAAAACCATGTCAACAAAGACGTCATGGGGTGCTTGACCCCCTCCTCTTCTTTGAAATGTACCATCGCCTGTAATTAACCAATAATGAAAAATCGTACAAGCAACCCCCTTCCCCAAATTTGTCCTGCCCTTCGCTGTGATATAAATGTCTCACGTACATTTAGGTAAATCAGCCCTAATGTTAGGTTTTCCTGATTTTAATTACTCTTTCTCGCATTAAGTGACTTATTTATATACATGTTTTAGTATAATTTAGGTTGGTTCGTTTTGTTTGTTGCAATCATAAATGCAATAAATTGCAGATGAAAATGTTTAACTTAAAATCATCAAAATATATATTTATCGAATCTAAGAACAACTGGAGAAAGAAATAAGAAAATCGGCTTATTGAAATAACGATTAACATAAATATTGAAATATTTCAAAGAATAAATCGATATAATGATACATTCTTCATCATGATAATAAACTCTTGATGAATTCAGTAATTCTTGGTGTCATGTACTTCGTGGTTAACCACAAACCTTAATACAATGCATTAATACAGTATATTTTTATTTAATTCCAAATGGAACGAAAAAAAAAACCCAGACAGAAACACATCTCTTGACATGTGTAGAAGCACAGTGACAAACAATTGAAGAATTTTAATTATAATGTTAAACAGCCAAAAAAAAGACAAAACAACAGTATGAGACATCCACCGTGCACGGCTTACACAGCCCTAATTCTCTCCTTCACACCCTCTCGCTGTTTGCACCGAGTTACAACAAAAACACCGTAATATGCAAATTATTGATCGAATTTCTATTTCCGTGTCTTTTTTCCTGTTCAACAACAATACTGTAGTCTGGGGTTCAAAATGTCACAATAATGGAGGATTCCTAGAAAAGATGCAATATTCTTCCTCATCTTCTGTTAAATTTTTCATAACTGCAAAATGTTTTCTGCAAATAGAGTTGCTATCAAATTGTTCTTTTCATCAAGATACGTAATGTCGATTTTATATGCTGCATATGCTTACAGAAAACCTATCTCAAAAACAATTTTACGCCACGCAACGAGTTGTGAAGGGTATATGTTGACCCTTAATGCAGTCAACCAGTCAGTCCGGCAGTACTTTATTTTGTCAGAGAAACTCCTCCGCATTTACTGAGCAGATTTTCGCGAGACTTCGTAGTTTATAAGGGCATTAAATTGTATATATGTGCTTATTCACAGGATATTCAAACTCGATCTTTTTACTTGGAATTATGCCCCATTTGAACTTATAATTTTGGTCAAAATTGAATTTACCACCAAAAAGATATCATCTTCATTCGCTGATCTGAATACACGAAACGTTGTGGCAAGCAGGAAATTCTGATTTAATGTGTGTAGTGAGAGTTGCAGCCCCTAACTAAGAAACAATAAGTTTGAAAAAGTTTGAAAGTAACTAGCAACATTTCATGAACATTGTAGTGAATAACAAATTGCGATAACAACTGATGGCAAAAATATATTCAAGAAATTATGATTCCTTTTTTGAGGGGGGAAGTGCATATATTTATTTTTTGACATGATCAAGCTTAGATAAAGTTCTCAGTCATCTTTTACAGCTGATTTTTGGGGTGACATATCTGGCTAATATTCGCATTGTCAAAACATCTGTTCGGTTTCTGATGTCAATTTCGTTGTTTTCAAAACTTAAGGCATGTGTAACGTGTTTACCTTAACACCGAGTTTTGCGGGATCCCTCAGTATTAAACTGAGTTTGAGATACTATAAAAGAACTTAATTACAAACTACTACGAAAAATTTAACTATGCAAAAATAATAATTCCGCCTGAATATATACAAGATCGGCGGTTTTGATTATTTATTTCCTGATTCGTTTGAGTAACAGTTATCACTAAAAAAATCGCTTGCAATATAAAAACTATAAAACTAAAATCATAACTGAACTCATGAACTGTAATGTAAGTAAAATAAACTATTCTCAACTAATGAGTATCAATGAGTACTGAACAAATGAGTATCAACTAACCAAATATTGCTCAACTAGTGAGTTATCAAATACCAATGAGTGTTCAACAAATGAGTACTCAGTTATTTAATCTGTATGTAACTATAAAAGGGTAGTATGTTTGGCACACCCAGCGAGAGAAAGGAAAGTTCCACGTTTTCTTATTGGAAAACATCATAATACCAACCTAATTGGACACGTCTGTTTTTCTCTGCAATCAGAACTATTCTGATTCGTTGTGTTGATGATGCGGCGTTTTTATACCCTTTTAACGCGGATGTCCGAGAAAACATCCCTTTATCAGACGCGGGAAATTCAAATAATCAAATCTATTTACATTAACATGTACAATAGAGTTGTGTGTTTCTCGAACATAGGGTCAATATTTGTAACTGTAAGAATGATTAGAATATTGAATGTGACCGTAAAAACACGAAAAACGAAAAGTCTTGTGGTCCTGACATGATGTTAAATGAAACGTTAAAATATTATACAGATCTGCTGTTGCCATTTCTACATTATTTATTTAACAACATTTTAAGCAATGATTTTTCCCTATCACTGCGGTCCAGAAATTTCATCGTACCGATTCATAAAAAACATGCGACATCTCCGATCAGAACAACTATCGTGGTATCAGCCTGATCAGCAACCTTGGAACATTTGTTTCATCTATTCTGAACTCTAGATTATTAAAGTTCTTGTGATAATGATGTTATATCTGATGCTCAATTTGGCTTTAAACCCATGTCAGGAACAACAGATGCTATCCTTATCCTATATTCAATTTTTAATTCTACCTTAAGCCAGAGAAAAAGGTTATATTGTTGTTTTATTGACTATCAGAAAGCATTCGACTCTGTAGGTAGGTATTATTTGTTGTACAAACGTTCAAAACTTGGAATACGTGGTAAACTGTTGTCAGTAATTAAATCTATGTGTGCTAAAGAAGAAGAATTTGAAAAAAATATAGGTTTGATGCAAGGTGAAGTTTTTTCACATATTCTGTTCAATGATTTTGAAAATGAATTTTTGTGTAGTTACACTATCCCAAAAGAAATTAAAGATTTAAACCTGTTTGTACTTCTGTATGCAGATGACATGGTTACTTTCTCAGAATCTGTAGATGGTTTACAAAAATGCTAGTTAATTTATATAAATACAATACTAAGTGGCATATTGCTGTTAATGTTACAAAAACTAAAATTGTTGGTTTCAGAAATGGGGGAAAATTACACACGAATGAACAATGGTCATAGAAAGGATAGTTACTAGATGTTGTCGATAGTTTTAATTACCTTGGTGTCATATCTAAGTACATTTGTAAATTCTTAGAAACTTAGCAGAACAAGGACAAAAGGGTCTCTATACCATGCTTTCTAGAACACAAGATTTGTATTTGAATAACGAAACAATGTTGGCTTTGTTTGAAACATATGTAAAAAGCATTTTATGTTATGGTTGTGAAATTTGGGGATCACACAAGGAAAATGATATTGACAAAGTTTTTATAAAGTTTTGTAAACGTTTATTAGGAGTCAAATCAAATTGTAATAATGCTATGGTTTAGATTGAATTGGGATGACTCCTATGTCTGTGAGAATTATTAGAATGATAAAGTACTGGAACCACAAACTGTATTTTAAAATCCTGTTATGTAAATCTTACCATAGACTGGGCAGCATTTATTAGGTCTGAATTGTATAGTATTGGTCTTGGTGAATTATGGGAACACCATGTATACCTTGTGTTCCAAAAACATTTTCCAATTACAAAAACAATTTCCAAAGAAAAGAATAATAGATGTTTATTGTCAGGAATTGTATGCTGTTATCAATAATTCTCTAAAGTGTTATGTTTTTTCACATTTAATAGATACTTTTTGCATGCAGTCTTATTAACTCAAACCTATATCTAAGAAATTTAGAAGATGCATTACAAAGTATAGATTAGAATCTTACTCATTAGCAATTGAGTCTGGAAGATATAAAAACATTGTCAGAAATGAAAGAATATGTACTTTTTGTAAACACAACGATATTGAAATTGTTCTTCACTTTGTTCTAAAATGCCCACTTTACAATTCATTTAGATCAAGATACATTAAGAATCATTATGTTAAAAAACCATCTGTGTTCAAACTCGTCCAGTTATTTAGTTCAAACAATACCAAAGAGTTGTGTAACCTTGGTAAATATCTTTACTGTGCAATTATGCTCAGAAATTCAACGCTCTAGCTAAAATTATTCATTTTTTTTCTATTCCAACTGTTAATTCATAGTTTCAGTATTATATATATCTATTGTATCTCACAATATTTTATATGATGCAATTATATATAAAAGTGGATGATTTTCTCCATAGCGATAATGCACGCTCTGCAGAGACTTTCTGAAGCCCACTGGCTTCGCATTTTGCGTGCCTCGCATATGTTTATTCTTGTGTACAATACTGATGAGCTTATGGCTCAAAGTTGACATAAATTATAATCTAAAGAAGTTAATATGGAATTAGCAAATGTTTTGTCATACTTTTGTCTTCGTTTTTCATACTTATACATTTACGTGTGCAAATATTACAACAACAGCTGGAGATGTTGTATTTTTGTTATCCAATATATGTAACAGTGTTGATCGACTCACTTGAGCTGTAATTGTGCTCTACTCATCTTATTGCAGTTCAGTTTTTTGTTCAAACCAAAACATTTGGTACAAGAAGAACATTTATATAGCATACACAAAAATACAAATCGTCAGAGGTATACATACAGGTACATTTTCATACAGGAAAAATATATGAATAAAAAGGGACATTATAGAATCACTACTTATGTTAGACTATGGTATTAAGAATCAAAATAGAAAAACAACAAAGGGGAACAGAGAGCATCGAAAATATTAAAAATAAATACACACAATTTTCTTAGCGATTTAGAGTTTCAATTTGTCATGAGTTTAGAGAACTTTAAAAAAATTGGGTCTTTTCCAATATTTTGTATTTAGATATTTTTTCCTTATTTTTTCTAGGGCCGAACATTGCTAATCAAGAGGAAAAATTATTAAAATGATCACGAACTCCTGAGATTTTAATCAACACAATTACAAAGCAAAAATTTAAATATCCACCCAGTTTCTATTGCTTGTCATTTATTTACCTGCTTAAGTAATAAGCACATCACCTGGTAAATTAACTGTAATTATGTCTATGTTAACGTATCACATTTGATAAATATAATAATTATTATATTTTGAATTTTGTCTAGACGTGTCAAATTAAATTACATATTATTATTACGAGAACAATGTTGATGTTTATTTTCACGTTAGACACTACCTCCTTCTAAACAATGTATAAATTAAATAAATCTCCTTTTTAAACAAATGAATTTAATACAGGGAAAAAATAAAGGATTCTTGTCAATAAAGTCCATATCACCACATTATGTATTGATTCACTATATTAAGAGGAGTTAATTGCACTTACAAATTGTCCAGGTGTATATTCAATAATAACTAATTATAAACAATCTTTCTTCAAATGAATCGATTTTCAGCCCCCCCCCCCCCAAAAAAAAATGAAATCATATAAATGTGCAATCCTAAACCCTCTGTCTTGTTTATCGGAAAAAAATTCAGAAAATTCCTTTCAATGTTTTCATGTGATTTAAGTGCACTGGAAAGTGTACCAATTTTATTAGTATATTCTCTAAAGAGGCTGGATGGTCAACATCAGACCTACTTTTAAAAGATATGATTTGTTTAACTCTGTAAATGATCATTTACATGTAGTAAAACAAATATCCATACATTTAACCCTTTAAATTTTGATATTTTCCTACATTCTTATCTAGGATTCTTCTTCTAAAAGAGATCAATACAGTCTAAAAATTACTACGACCATTGATCCCCCCTAATGGCCATACTTCTACATGTAATATCTAAACGTGAATAATTCCATGAAAATATAATATAATGGGTGTTTCCTGTAAATTTCATTTCCTTAATTTCATGTATTCGATCTTAATACAAATGTAGCTGCACCTGTTAGAAAAGATATTTAAGTGGATGAAAGGAGTTACGCTGCGAAAAAACCTAATAACCATCACTGACGAAATCACAAACAGGAAACGGACCTTTGTATATGTCGAAAACATTATATCTCCGCAACATGGTGCGTTGGATGCTATGAATATACTATAGCAAGTAATTAAATATCATTGAAAGTGAAATCGTTTATGTTGAAAAAACGATCTCTGATCAACTTCTCCTTAAAATCTTCCTTTTTAGAGTGTGTCCTATACCTACAATTCAAATAAGGCAGATCAATTACAAATTAGAAAACTGCTCAATGAATTTTAAAAAGGTGGGACACTGTTGTCGAGCTTCTTCTTTGAAAGAGAAAAATGAAATAACCGAATCAAGGAGACACTAACAACAGTAAATAGCCAGTCAAGAAAAAAAATGTAGAATGGATTTAATTTACACAAAATAAAAGATAAAAATCATAGAAGTGTTTAAGTTTAGCAGCTACGAAGACAATGAGGCTATTCTAATATGTTTCAAATTCACATACATTACCATATTTCATGTGTAATAATCCAAGCAGGACCATAATTGCTATGACGATAACGGCTAACGATGATCCAATCGCAACCCCCGCAGAATTTCTATTGTCATTCAAATACGCATTTGATTCTGAAAATAAAAATTAAAGCTTTGCTATAAACAGACCAAGTACCTTAGATTTATCAATTCTGGCTGATTGGTTTTGATATGACCTTCTTTTTGGTAATTTTTTAACATGCATGTCAGTTTAAAGCTACAAACTGGCATTTCTGTTTCCAATTTACCCAATTTCGATTCCATGTACACTGTATATATAATCTACAATATTCCAATATTTGGACTCAATATTCGTATCGAATCTTATACGTAAACTGAACGTGGTAGTTATTTTTTTACATGTACATGTAACATGGGATGAACAAACCTCTGTCCAGTTTAACTGGCATGGTACACCCAAGCACGTTGCAAGACATAACGGCAACGCCGTACACGCCTTCCGGGCCAGAAGGGACATCAGCGGACTGGATAGTGGCGTTTGATTCGCTAATATTAGCAACAACGTCCCATACCGTAATGTTTTGTTGATATATAAGAAAATACTGAGGATATCCTCCATCAAACGGGGAATTCCATTTGATTCTCATTTTAGCACCCGTTTGCGAAATTCTAACGATTGTTGGTTCTGCCGGTCTTGCTAGAAATATAATAATACTTACTTTTAAATAAACCGATGGAATTAGTAATAGAAAATGTATATTACGTTTCTTGTTATATTCATCTTCGTTGCGTCACTAAATTGCCCATGTTATGGTCATAATTCATGTCCCTAACTATGAACAGAAGACATTGTGTTTTCTGTTTATAGCTTACATTTCTTCAGATTCATAATCTTATATGTACTGCTGTTCCTGGACCAGATGACTTCTTTTGCTTGACACACTATTTCGTCATACATGATATCACGACTGACTGTAAAAGCGTACGCGTGTCCACGGTGGACGATCAAATCATTTCTGTACCAAGTATAAGACCAGGTCAAGTGGGGTCGGTAATATGCTGGCTGTGACGTGGAATAACTTCTACAGGTCAAAGTCAATCTGTCTCCGTATCCAATAGTCGTCAGGTTAGACTCTATGATTGGAGTCGATGGCTTACCTGTAGGAATGGTCAATGAAAGACAACTCAGAAAAGAATAATCTTTGAATCAAAAACATTTATGTATAGGATAAAGTACGTATAGTGTGACTATTTAATACAAATTGCATGTATACTTATGTTTACCTGTCACAGGCATTAAACAATATAACTTAAATATGTTCAGATCTGTGTTTGCTATTTTTCGTATACGATGGTTTACTAACACAAATTAATCCTATTGGAATGTTAAACCTTACTCGTTCTTGTGCTATTAGTTCTTATTGAAGAATATTTTGACATAATGTAATTTTCTCAGTCGTCGGACACCTATTGCCAGTTTCACATACAATCGCGTGAAATAAATGAGTTCGCAAAATCGTCATCGTTGCATCGTCGTTTTTTCTGTAAGGTACATTTTAAAAAGGAAATAAAGCATATTTTCTTTGATAACCAGAATTAAAAACTTGTCTGATGATTTTCGACTTTTTTTCTGCGCTTTCGCCTAATTATTTTTAGAGTTATCTCCCTTTGGTAAACAAATGTCGTCTGCTTCTCAACATGGCCCCTCATAGCAGTGAGTTGACGTTAGAACAAAAAGAAATAATCACCCAATTGTCAAATGAGGGCTATTCAAGCCAGAAAAAACAGGATTTAATAAGAATAAATGCAAGAACCATTCAGATTTCTGAAACGTGTACTGGAAAGAGGAACCATAGAAAACGTATCGCGAAGTGGAAGGAAAAAAAAGCGCGCGATGACGGATCAAAGCGTAAAAATAAATAGAAGACAGACTATGAAAGATGTGACAAACAGATGTAGAACAAGAACTGGGTGTGTTGTTTCTTGCAAAACCGCAAAAATGAGATTAAACCAAGAAGGATATAACGTTGTGTTGTTCCAAAGAAAACAACAATTTCTCAAATAAATCGCGAAAGAAGAAATCGTTTTTGTAGACAATAGTTACAGTGGACAGTGGCCAATCATTGGTCCTCTATTATATATAGTGTTGAGACAAATATTATGCTTTGAATTAATAATAAAATTTGTTTGGAGAAGAGTAGATGAGAGATTGCGACCCGAGTGACTTGGTGTACGCGGTGATAGAGAAACAACATGTCGCGCGTCAGTAATGTTTGGGGATGCATTACCTTCTATGGAGTTGGTACATTAAAAGCAAATGAAGGAAATATGAACAGTGATAAGTATATTGATGTTTTGGACGAGTGACTGTGACCAGTCGTAGTTTGACATATCAAAAATCGTTGCTGGGTTTTCCAGAAAGAAAATGCCCCATGCCACGTGTCCTTTAGATCGAATCAATGGAAACAAAACAACAATATAGAAACACTTCCCTGGCCCCCACAAAGCCCCGATCTTAATGTTATAGAAAATGTGTGGAAAGTTCTGAAGGCTTGAGTGCAAAGGCGAGTAAACGAAATCCAAACTGCCAATGACCTGAAACAAGTTGTTCTTGACACTTGGAGTAGGCGCCCTTTGGTGTATATTCGCAGCCTTTACCAGAGTTTACCGAGGAGAATTAGGACTGTATTGCATTCTCGAAGACATATATCAAAGTACTGATGAAGATGAAGGTAGGCAAGTGATTTAAATTTTATTGATTAAAAACTCGTAACAAATATTTTCACATAAGCGATTGTTTTGATGTGACGGCGGCTCATTTATGGCATGCGGCTGTACGTTTACCGACTCTTAACCAACTCGGTGAAGTGTTCCCAGTTTCAAAAAAAATTATGATTTTTGTCAATAAGAAATTGAGACACATTCTAATATTTGAGGATAAAAATCGAAAGATCATGTTATAAAAGCAAGCTACTTTTTATGAACACATTCCAGTTCATGTGATTCATGAGATTCATGAATGAGCCAATTTAAAAGGTATACATTATTCATGGAAACAATGAACTTTAATAAGTTGGACATTGGGTCAGTGTCAGTGAAACTCCCTTGTGATTCCGGCTACATGTACATTCTTGCCAAATTGAAAACGATTTTTGTTACATTTTAAAACTACATATACATGCCTGCCACAACGAGAAGAACTCCTTTTGTGTTCTGAGCATCGAATAGTGAAGTTCCTCCCCTGTAGAGCTCGCCATCTTGGAGAGAAACATTTCTAACATCCAACAGAATTTTGGAAGATGTCTTGTTGGGAATCCTTTTAAAATGGTATTTCTCCGATCGGCCGCCGGTAACGCCATTTTCTGTAATTGTGAGTATTGTTTTTACTGAAGTGTTGGTATACCGAAAGATAGAGGAGGATCCAGATGAAGGGAAAAACGGGATGGTCCATGAAATGGTTGCATTCCTACCCTCTTGTGAAATAAGAATGTCAGCTGAAAAACACAAAGAAATGAACATATGAACTAGTAGTGAAATTATACATAATTAAATGTAGAGTTCTCAATGATATATTATATAATCATTTCAATGGTTGATTAATTCAGCAATACAGAATATCCCCATTTACTGCTAGTATTTCATATTAAAAGCTAAAATTGACAAACTACTTATTTATTCAACCAACAAGAATAACGCATCATAATTTGAAAGGTCTTGCAAGCATATTAGCAGCATACTGATTAAATTAGTGTTTTATGTGTGTTTTGGGAATTTCATTTCTAAACAGAGAATGGATGGTAAAACTAACGTTTATTTGTCTCAGAAAACAGACCCCGGCACAGAGAAATGTCTTTCTTCGGCGAGTTAAGAATTTTAACATCTACTTCAATAGAGGAAAAGTTTAAAGCGTCTTCGACTATGTATGACTGGTTTGCACCAGTCCAATTTCCCGGATCATCATTCCTGGTGACAAAGATAGACTGTTCGGAATTTCCACTGGATGACCAAGAAAACTCAGCGTTACCAGCAATGAATACAGATTTAATTTTCTCAGAACCTAAAGAAAGAAAACATAGAGAAGATAAGACCAGACGTATTTTAACACAAAAACAATGAAACCAAAAAAGCTGCTGATTTAAAATTAGAAGATATCAAGAGAGCGTTTTTATTTCACATCAAATGCTATAGGTTTTAACTCACACTTATAAGATCTAAAGTTTCGATATGTCATCAAAAAGGGCCATTTGAAAAATAAATACATCTCAATTAACATGCAAGGGCGTAGTAATCAAGGGCATCTTATCACTTGTTTAACTATGCAATTGGCCAATGTTTAATAAACATGCCTTAAAAGAGCATTTATTTTGTTACTTTTAAAAATTAAGGGTACTTGCAGTTAGGCTTTCGAATTTGCACGGAGTCACTCAGAATAGAAGAGACCACTTGCTCTGCCTGACATGTTATCTTATCCCTATACAGTTCCTCGTCAACTTTCAGTCTTAATATGTTTCCTGATCGTATGAAATTGCTGTTCTTGAACCACTTGTAGGTGATTGCTGGATACCGTTTATAGTTATTTGGCAAGGAAGTAGAAAAACTCGAGCATTTCATAGTCACGTGGTTACCGACGTCCACTTTCGTTTGTCCAATAATTTGTGGTTTCGATGGTTTTCCTTTAAGAAATAAAAACATTGTTAACAACTAATTCCAATATTTAAAAACCTCTTTCATTTATAATTTTCAATTGATTTTTTTTTCCAAAAGCAAAATTCTTGTCAAGCAAGTCAATCTTTACCATATACAATAACGTAGACTTCGTCGTCTTCGGCGAGTGTGCGGATTGGGCCCCCGCTGTAGACTCCAGAGTCTAGAAGAGAGATATTTCTTATTTGAAACCTTACTCCCCGAAGATCTGCCGGATTTTCCTGGTAGACATACTTTTCAGGATAAAGGTTACTTGCATTTTGTCTGCTGACTTTAAAGATGTTCTTATCTTTGTGAAATATCGAGTAGCTTTCATTTTCGGAGTAATGTGTCATTGTCCATGATACAGCTCCAGTCTCCCCCTCTCGAAAGAAGCGTTTGATTGCTGTTATGATATGGAATATTCAAATCACATATGATTAAAGGTATATAAATCATTACTGATACCCCCAAACCCTAAGGCAAGATTGTGCCGATTATATTGAAGCTATACGAGTTGGATTGCAATTGGTAAGTGTGTAGTAAATAACAGAGCTGATTTATAGAGACAAACAGCTGGTGTTTAAGAGCAATTTAATGAATATAAAAGAGAACCAATATCGAAACAGTCGAATTCACACAATTCCAAAGTAAAAATTTGAAATTAAACTTAAAATTGCCCTCAAGTGTATCCTGGGTTTTTGGGGTTTTTTTTTTCAAGGAACTAGATCAATTTTGCAAGCAACCAATCGGAATACAAACAAATAAACTGTTCAAATTTCTTTCAAACTATCTCTTTTAAGTTTTTTCCAAGCTCGTTAAATATTATTTCACACGAGCTTTGAAATAAAACATCACTTCAATTCATGGGAAAAACTCAAAATACTTACTTTTAATTTCAAAACTGAACTCAGCGAAGGAAAGGTTCGTGTATCGCCGCATGATCTGCAGTCGTATGTTGTCATGGTTAAGAGCGTCCTTGATGTGTATTGTTGAATTTAAGATGGCGGTCCAAGGCTCTAAGAGTTTACCACTACTAAAATACCTAACGTATTCTTCAGCAATATGTGTCTTATCCAGTTGACTTCTCCAAGAAATGACTAACGCATCTTCCTGGAAGGTTTTCTTAATATTCAGTGACTTTACTCCTATAATAATGAAAATAATAAAATTTGCATATTTAGGAAAAACATATTTAAATATCATTGTTGAAAAACCTCCATGCAGCTGTCTCGCATTTTACATTTACTGACTGTTTTCCAACTGAATACAATTTTCTCGTTATAATTTAAAATTCATAAGTAATTCCAATAGGCTCCTTCACACTTGTGAGGGAATTTATCCAAATCACGTTATCATTTTTGAATTTACTTCTATCAATAATTGTACATTGTACTACATATATTAGTGTTTCTGTAAAATTATTTAAAACGTCCTCAACAACAACAACTCTATGATGCATAGTTAACACATTTTTTGAAAGCGTCTTGATATTTTTTGTCTACATTTATAATATTTTAAATATTAGAAAAACGGTAAAGAATTGATTTTATTTATTATCTATATATTATTCATTCATTATATTAAGCCAGATGCTTTATCAAGGAATATTTCTCAGAAAAAAGCTCTTCCGGTTTTATCTTTACTTGTGGTACCAAACTCCTTTAATTCGAGTACATTGCTAACGTAATCACGTGTGCATTTCCCCCCATAGTTTGGGGGAATCCTAGAAACGTTTCTTTTTTTCTCAAAGTGATTTGAAATGATTATTTCTATGAGTGTTAAGTCTATAGTTCAATAGTAATTGTATTTCCGTATTCTATTTCCTTTTTTTTAAATGACTTATTCATTTTATGAAGCTTTAGGAATACAAACTGAAAAGAAGCTTTACTAATATTTCCTTGTGTCGCACGGGTTTCATTAACCTTTATTCCAAATGCTTGGATCATTTTCGATAGCTCTATGTTGTTTTGTTTTATGTATCTTCCAAAGTCTACTTTTGGTCTCACTTTGCGGGCGCCCTATAGTGATCAGTCTGTTCGTCCGTCCAAGATCACTTGTCCGGGGCCTATCTTCTCTCCCCTTGGCCCAATCTGGTTCATACTTCACCTACAGAGTGCCTTTTGGTAAAGGGTGTGAAGTGACCTCGAACTAAGTTTCTAGGTCTTAGGTTAAGGTCATATCAGAATTATCTTTAAAAAATTATTGTCCGTGGTCCATTCTGCCTCATACTTTACCCAAAGAGTGACTTTGGTCAAAGAGTTTGCAGTGATCTTGAATGAAGTTTCTAGGTCAATGTCATATCAGAGCACTCAAAAAAAAAATAATTCAGAGCGTATTTAATCTTCCTTTATCCCTATCTGGCTCATCCTTCACAAAAACAGAACTATTTGGGTAAAGGGTGTGCCGTGACCTTAAACCAATTTCAAGTTCAAATGTGAAGGTCATAGCAGATCTCTTTAAAATCCAGTTTATGACCACAAATTATTTCCCATTAGCTTAGTCTTGCTCATATTAAACCCGTAAAAGCCTGTAGGTAAGGGGTAATGACCTTAACTTAAAGGTATATGCCAATCTAAAAATTTCTAAGCTGGGTCATTTGAGATTGTTATTATCGCAATGATGTCCAGTAAAAATGTATTATATTCCTGATAAATGTTTTAAAACATAACATGGTGAGTTTTAAAACTAATGATATTAAAAATATTACAAAACTGTAAGATTTTTGAAACATACATGTATATTTGCATCCACATAGTATGACTCCCTCTATTTCTTACGGAAAATAATTGTTATTGACAGCTCTATAGAAACTGACAGGACTTAAATCTACATGATCCAGTTCTAACCAGTTTATCGATTGGTCAAAACCTTCAGCAACCTTAGAAAATCATGCGCGAAATAATCATGATGATGTTAGACTCATATTCCCATATAAGACGGTTTGGCTATTTCTTTTATCTAACGTACTGATGTACGTTGACAATAATTTAGTTGCTTGAACTTACTTTTTACGATCAATTCAATTATTTAATTTGTTAGAAGAAAAATGTAAAAATAAACAATAAACTGTTTTTTTATGATTCATGCGGGTTATAAAGGTAGCATTCATTGCAGAAATATGCATTACCCGCTACAGCCGTTATGGTTTTTTTTGTAATGTCGCTACTTTCATATACCTTAAGAATCAACCAAATAAATAAAAGCATTTCATTGTTTAAATGTTTACATATATCGTACATGTATATAGGAAATATAGTCACAAACAATTCAATGTATGATACCTTTCATATGATAATCATGTGATAATCACATGTAAATTAAATGAGGATCATATAATCTGCAACATATATTTCATGTATCAACATGCTTAAAATTGATTTGTAGACCGGTCCTATGACATAACATCTTAATTGTTTGATATGAGTTTAAGTTGTAGGTCAGCGTTTACCCTTATTGTATAATATCGAATCATTCAAACAAACAACAGAAACTATTGCACATTTCACTTTGAGTTAAAATTTTACTGATATTATTATAGAAACGAACACATTAAATCTGACTGATAAATGTTCAACAAATAAATAAATATTTAACCCAATTCTACAAAACATGAAAATAATGAAAATATAAATGGTCCAGTTGGAATTTTGCGCGTTGAGTGTTATTTAATAAAACATAAGATAGTTTAGTCCTAAGTTGAATTTTTCTCTCAAAAAGATGCCAAAAAGATTCTGTGACATTTTTAATACCTTTTTTATATACCTTAATCTGCTAACTTTTCTTTTCTTACTCCTTTTGTAAATATTCGGTCTTCATAATGTTGAGAGTTTAAAAATCAGCAACGCAACACAAAATAGTACTAAATAAAGTAATATAAGATCAAGACTATCAGTTCATTTATCTCCTTATTCAGATATGATTACGTTCTAGTTTTATGGCAGTTAAAGATTATTGAATTACAGCAAAATATTGGCTAGATTTCTGATTAACTTAAGTCCTAAAATACTCTATTCTGTACGATCGACAGCGAATATGCTTCTGATCAACCTAATTTGCATGCAGCAGGTAGAAAACTACACAAAGGCTAATCTTCCATCTGTCGGACAAACAGCATAAATCGGTATTATCAGAGAGAAAAACGACATACCTGGTAGATAAATAATCATCAAACAGGTCGCTAGAACTATTTCTACCATGCCGTCTTTACTGGCCATGATGATATTTGTATCTTTTTTTTTTCCCCTGAAGTTCCGTGTGGATTTTGTTTTAATTTATAAATCACCAGTCACGGGACGATACATATATTAATCTTCCGCTTTACAATCTAAATATATATAATTACATTCAGCTTCAGACTTCATTCTAGTAATGATATACCGGTAAGGAATTAAAATGTGTCCGTTTAAAATAAGCATTTTATTTCTGTGTCACTTGTGCTCTAATTGTTACGAATGTATATCTGTATTGGAGTAAGTGTAATATATAATGTATGTTTTAGGAGCGGACAATCTAAGTTTTTCGACCTTGTGTTTTATCATTTTGACATATATGGTCAAGGAAATATGTGCAATTCAGTTCTAATTATGTGTCCGTGCTTTCCATAAACGTGAAACACGATACTCTTTTACTGATTTGTAAATATATGTCTTCTTTTAGGAACTTGTGCATATAGCACACTATCTTTGACATGAAAGGTTGAAAATTTATTTAGCAGGATTAACATATTCTTAACGATAGATATTTTTTACGAGAAATAATTTCTTTTCCAATGTTTATATTTACAACGCATTACAAATCCAAATCCAACTGACCTTTGAATGTCGAATTATAAACGAAATACAATAATTTTTTGGTAAATTAGGTTTTGCAATGACTATGTCTGGATATAGATTGCTTGATTTCTTATAGTAGGATGATATTGAAAAAACACAATATTAAACTGTTGATAAGTGTTCAGTATTACATGTAGCTTGCAAATAGATAAAATCTGTAAAATAAAATAAAAACGAAACAAGAATACATGTATAAATATATGCTTTCAATATAAAATCAGTTTTATTTACTTAACAGAATTGTGATCTAACATTATCTCATCTCTGTGTTTCGTTTGAAATTAACACTGTCATTCAAAGCCTGAGATAAAATAAAAAGATACATACACTAAGCATTGTGAACATTAAAAAGTATATGACCATGACTTTTTAAAATCTAAATATAATACAGTTCAGCCCATTTATCTTGGTTGAGAATGTACATAGCTAGAGACTCGGATATGAATATTTAAATAAGAGTTAAGCCAGATATGACATTTTCACAGATAATGCTAGCTAGATCTATACTAGTATGTGTTTCCTATTGATGTGGTCATATTTTTAAAAACAAGAGGCCCATGGGCCACATCGCTCACCTGAGCAACAACAGACATAATAAAATCAGCTTTATGGAGTCATATACAAAATATCTGAACAATGTCGTATAATAGATCCTGTAAAAAAAAATTCCCCTGCATATTCTTATGTTTATCACTGAGCCCCTTTGTAACAGGATGATTTTACTGTCATATCACATATTGAGCATTGCAGTTCTCAAGAAGATGATCAGACTTGAACAACTGTTTATATATGGATTATAAACCTACATCAAACCTTGAACCCCTTGTGAGGTCTAAGAATTGTTCAGGGGCCAGAGTCTAAACAATTTTAAAGAATCAACAATATGTCAAAATGCTTGCATATAAGTAAAACCATATATAAAAACATTTGAGTTTTTGTGAACAATTTAAATGTTTCCCCCCCCCCCCCCCCCCCCAATGTGGCCCAACCCTACTCCTGAAGCATATGATTTTGACAAATTTTAATCTAGACTATTTGAAGACTGAACTGACTAAACTTAGAGCTCTTCTTGTTTTAGAAGATTTTTCCCTATATATTCCTATGTAAAAATTTGACACCCCCACTTCCAATTGTGGCCCCACCCTACCCCCAGGGATAATTATTTGAACAATTTGAATCTTCCCTACCTGAGGATGCTTCCACACAAGTTACAGCTTTTCTGCCCAATCGGTTTCTGAGAAGATTTTTCAAAGATTTTTCTCTATATATTCAAATGTAAAAATTTGACACCCCCCATTGTGGCCCCACCCTACCCCAGGAGATCATGATTTGAACAATCTTGAATCTTCACTACCTGAGGATGCTTCCACACAAGTTACAGCTTTTCTGGCTGATCAGTTTTAGAGAAGAAGATTTTTAAAGATTTACTCTGTATATTCCTATGTAAAAATTCGATCCCCCCCCCTCCATTGTGGCCCCACCCTACCCCTGGGTATCATGATTTGAACAAACTTCAATCCACATTATCTGAGGATGCTTCCACACAAGTTACAGCTTTTCCGGCTGCTCAGTTTCAGAGAAGAAGATTTTTAAAGATTTACTCTATATATTACTTTGTAAAAATTTGACCCCCCATTGTGGCCCCACCCTACCCCTGGGGATCATCATTTGAACAAACTTGAATCTACACAACCTGAGGATGCTTCCACACAAGTTACAGCTTTTCTGGCTGATCAGTTTCAGAGAAGAAGATTTCAAAGATTTACTCTGTATATTCCTAATGTATGTAAAAATTCGACCCCCCCCAATTGTGGCCCCACCCTACCCCTGGGGATCATGATTTGAACAAACTTCAATCCACATTACCTGAGGATGCTTCCACACAAGTTACAGCTTTTCCGGCTGACCAGTTTCAGAGAAGAAGATTTTTAAAGATTTTCTTCATATATCCCTATGTAAAAATTCGACCTCCCCCCCCCATTGTGGCCCCACCCTACCCCTGGGGATCATCATTTGAACAAACTATAATCTACACTACCTAAGGATGCTTCCAAACAAGTTACAGCTTTTCTGGCTGATCAGTTTCAGAGAAGAAGATTTTTAAAGATTTACTCTGTATATTCCTATGTAAAAATTCGACCCCCCCCCATTGTGGCCCCACCCTACCCCTGGGAATCATGATTTGAACAAACTATAATCTACACTACCTGAGGATGCTTCCAAACAAGTTACAGCTTTTCCGGCATACCAGTTTCAGAGAAGAAGATTTTTAAAGATTTACTCTATATATTCCTTTGTAAAAATTTGACCCCCTCATTGTGGCCCTACCCTACCCCTGGGGATCATCATTTGAACAAACTTGAATCTACACTACCTGAGGATGCTTCCACACAAGTTTCAGTTTTCCTGGCTGATCAGTTTCAAAGAAGAAGATTTTTAAAGATTTACTCTATATATTACTATGTAAAAATTCGACCCCCCATTGTGGCCCCACCCTACCCCCGGGGGTCATGATTTGAACAAACTTTAATCTACGCTTCCTGAGGATGCTTCCACAAAAGTTTCAGCTTTTCTGGCCAAATGGTTTTTAGCTCACCTGAGCTGAAAGCTCAAGTGAGCTATTCTGATCACATTTTGTCTGTCGTCTGTCTGTCTGTCCGTCCGTCCGTCCGTCTGTCTGTCTGACTGTCCGTCTGTAAACTTTTCACATTTTCAACATCTTCTCAAGAACCACTGGGCCGATTTCAACCAAACTTGGCACATAGCATCCTTAGCCTAAGGGTATTCAAAGTTGTGAAAGTTAAGGACCAAGCCCTCTTACAAGGGGAGATAATTGGGAATTAATGAAAATTTTCGAGAAATTTTCAAAAATCTTCTTCTCAAGAACCATATGGCCAGGAAAACTGAAACTTATGTGGAATCATCCTCAGGTAGTGTAGATTTAAAGTTGTGAAAATCATGACCCCCGGGGGTAGGATGGGGCCACAATGGGGGGTCGACTTTTTACATAGGAATATATAGAGTAAATCTTTAAAAATCTTCTTCTCAAAAACCGTTAGGCTAGGAAAGCTGAAACTTATGTGGAAGCATCCTCAGGTAGTATAGATTCAAAGTTGTGAAAATCATGACCCCCGGGGGTAGGATGGGGCCACAATGGGGGGTCGACTTTTTACATAGGAATATATAGAGTAAATCTTTAAAAATCTTCTTCTCAAAAAACGTTAGGCTAGGAAAGCTGAAACTTATGTGAAAGCATCCTCAGGTAGAATAGATTCAAAGTTGTGAAAATCATGACCCCCGTGGGTAGGATGGGGCCACAATGGGGGATCGCCTTTTACATAGGAATATATCGAGTAAATCTTTAAAAATCTTCTTCTCAAAAACCGTTAGGCCACGAAAACTGAAACTTATGTGGAAGCATCCTCAGGTAGTGTAGATTCAAAGTTGTGAAAATCATGACCCCCGGAGGTAGGGTAGGGCCATAATGGGGGGTCGACTTTTTACATAGGAATCTATAGAGTAAATCTTTATAAATCTTCTTCTAAAAAACTGTTAGGCCAGGAAAGCTGAAACTTGTGTGGAAGCTTCTAAGGCAGTGTAGATTCAAAGTTGTAAAAATCATGACCTTTGGGGGGTAGAATGGGGCCATAATGGGGGGATCGACTTTTTACATAGGAATATATAGAGTAAATCTTTAAAAAGCTCTACTCAAAAACCGTTAGGCCAGGAAAGCTGAAACTTTTGTGGAAGCATCCTCAGGTAGTGTAGATTCAAAGTTGTGAAAATCATGACCCCCGTGGGTAGATTGGGGCCACAATGGGGGATCGATTTTTTACATAGGAATATATAGAGTTAATCTTTATAAATCTTCTTCTAAAAAAGTGTTAGGCCAGGAAAGCTGAAACTTATGTGGAAGCATCCTCAGGTGGTGTAGGTAGATTCAAAGTTGTGAAAATCATGACCCCCGGGGGTAGGATGGGGCCACAATGGGGGGTCAACTTTTTACATAGGAATATATAGAGTAAATCGTTAAATATCTTCTTCTCAAAAACTGTTAGGCCAGGAAAGCTGAAACTTATGTGGAAGTATCCTCAGGTAGTGTAGATTCAAAGTTGTGAAAATCATGACCCCCGGGGGTAGGGTGGGGTCAAAATGGGGGGGTCGACTTTTTACATAGGAATATATAGAGTAAATCTTTAAAAATCTTCTTCTCAAAAAACGTTAGGCTAGGAAAGCTGAAACTTATGTGAAAGCATCCTCAGGTAGAATAGATTCAAAGTTGTGAAAATCATGACCCCCGGGGGTAGGATGGGGCCACAATGGGGGGTCAACTTTTTACATAGGAATATATAGAGTAAATCTTTAAAAATCTTCTTCTCAAAAACTGTTAGGCCAGGAAAGCTGAAACTTATGTGGAAGCATCCTCAGGTAGTGTAGATTCAAAGTTGTGAAAATCATGACCCCCGGGGGTAGGGTGGGGTCAAAATGGGGGGTCGACTTTTTACATAGGAATATATAGAGTAAATCTTTAAAAATCTTCTTCTCAAGAACCATTTGACCAGAAAAGCTGAAACTTATGTGGAAGCATCCTTAGGTAGTGTAGATTCAAAGTTGTGAAAATCATGACCTTTGGGGGGTAGGGTAGGGCCACAATGGGGAGGGTCGATTTTTTTAACATAGGAATATATAAAGTAAATCTTTAAAAATCTTCTTCTCAAGAACCATTTGGCCAGGAAAGCTGACACTTGTGTGAAGCATCCTCAGGTAGTGTAAATTCAAAGTTGTGAAAATCATGACCCCGGGGGTAGGGTGGGGCTACAACGAAGGGTCAATTTTAACATAGGAATATATAGTCTTTAAAAATCTTCTTCTCAAGAACCATTTGGCCAGGAAAGCTGAAACTTGTGTGGAAGCTTCTAAGGTAGTTTAGATTCAGAGTTGTGAAAATCATGACTCCCGAGGGTAGGGTGGGGCCACAATTGGGGGGGGGTTAACTTTTTACATATATAGGAATATATAGAGTAAATCTTTAAAAATCTTCTTCTCAGAAACTAATTAGCCAGGAAGCTAAAATTTGTGTGGAAGCATTCTCAGGTAGTGTATATTTAAAGTTGTGAAAATCATTTCCCCCAGGGGTAGAGTGGGGCCACAATTGGGGATCGAAATTCTACATAGGAATATATAGAGTAAATCTTTAAAAATCGTCTTCTCAGAAACTAATAAGCTACGAAAGCTGAAACTTTTGTTGAAGCATCCTCAGGTAGTGTAGATTCAAAGTTGTAAAAATCATGATTCCTAGGGGGTAGAGTGGGGCCACAATGGGGGTGGAAGAAATTTTACATAGGAATATTAAGAGAAAATCTTTAAAAATCTTCTTCTCAGAAACTAATCAGCCAGATGATTATTTAATATTGTTTAGATTTTGACTTCTGGATGATTCCTGGACGATTGGGTCTTACAAGGGGTTCAGAGCTTGATGTAGCTTCATATCCCATTTATAAACAATTGTTTAGGATCTTTTTGAGAGCTGCAATGCTCAACATGTGATATTACTATAAAATCATCCTGTTAGAAAAGGGACTAATGATAATAAACATAAGAATATCCAGTGGAAAAAATTGATTTTTATTTATACAGGATCTACATGTATTATACTACATTGTCCAGATAGTTTTTATTATGACTCCATTAAGCTGATTTTATCATACCTATTGTTCCTCAGGTGAGCGATGTTGGCCATGGGCCTCTTGTTGAGAAGAAGATTTTTAAAACATACCAACAATTTTTCAATGATTTTTAATTATCTCCCCTTGAAAGAGGGCGTGGCCCTTCATTTTTACAAACTTGAATCCCCTTAACCTAAGGATGCTTTGTGCCAAGTTTGGTTGAAATCGGCCCAGTGGTTCTGGAGAAGAAGTCGAAAATGTAAAAAGTTTACGGACAGACAGACGGACGGACAGACGGACGGACGGACAGACAGACGGACGCCAGACAAAAAGTGATCAGAAAAGCTCACTTGAGCTTTCAGCTCAGGTGAGCTAAAAACGAAAATAACAAGTATATATTGCTTTTAATTAATAGATACTAGTATATGGATAAGAACGAGAGACAATGACTAATGATGACTCAAAATGAATTTAGAAATCGAAAAGCTGCTCTAAGGTTTAGCCGTCTATATAGCGCTCTTATCTTTAATCTTATATTTTAAAAAGTTAAATTGTAAATTTTTAAAAAGTCCTGCAATAAAGATAATAATGTATTAGAATATGCAGGTCAAAGTGCAAATCTGAGCTACTATGGTGACCAGCTGATACATGTATTCACATGTATTTATTTTCGTGCGCAAAACAATTTTGTTCGTTATAAAATTGATTTGATTTTAAACTGGAATCTAGCTGCAATAATGTAGCCCTCTCCGATTTTTTTTTATCTGATGTTTACTGGAGAGGGCTACAATTCCATAGGATCTCCGTAATGGTGCAAAATAATTTTTTTAATGCGTCCGACTTCGGTCTGAAAAGATCGTTTTTATAATTGACTTCCTTTAGATAAAACGATTTTTCAATTCAGGTTGAACAAACTAACCGTATATAAATCAAAACCAGATAAAACACATCAGCATGTTTACCAGTCGTCCTTTTCAGCAGCCATGACAGTTCTCGCGTGATTTTGTGGGATTTACGCTTGGAGTTTTATTGGGCTTGATAAAGTGAAATTCAGTGTAAATAAGCGATCTTACCTCGTTCTGTCACTAAAACATCATTTAAGGAAACGGTATACAATGAAAAATTCATATTTACCGCGTTAATTATGTTTAAAATAGGGGAATTCCTATATTCAGTTCAAGATCCGCTCCTGAATTCTCATTGGCTGTCCCAAAATAAAACCGGTCAAGGTCAGTAAACATGGCGTACAAATTCAACTTGCGCTGTTGACATACACGAAAAATAGCCGATATATGGACTATACTTGATATTTTTGGATTAATTTATGCCACACACATCTACAATGTTTGAGTTCAGGTAAGAAATGCAAATGTTATTGTCATTTATATACGATTTGAGACGAAATCGTTGCGGGAGTGAATCACTCCCGCACTTGCACCATTACGGAGATCCTATGGAGTTGTAGCCCTCTCCCAAAAAAAAAAAAAAAAAAAAAAAAAAAAATCGGGAGAGGGCTACATTATTGCAGCTAACTGGAATCATGAAATCCCCTTCTTCTTGTTTTGAAAATCCTTTGTCATGTTAGCATTGTATAATCCTAAATTGCAAGTTTCTCTCTTATTTGTTTGATCAGTTGATACTGCTATACTGATAAGCGTAAACATGAGTAAAGATAATTGAAACCAAAGATTCTCGATGTCTGTGCAAGTATGTATAGTTTTTTATTGCTCTTATTATACCAAATCTGCTGAGTGATCAGAAATTTACCCCCGTCTTGTTTAGTTTTATCGGGTAATGTAGATTTGACGACAGTATGAATTTGAACCGTATGGGAGGAAAAAGACGTAGACAATCATACGGTCGGTGTAGGGTTTATTTTCGTTTCGTTTGATGCCATATACAAATAACCAATGAATAGCTCATGCACTGATTAAATGGTGAACAAACTGCGTAGGGTAATTTATCTTTTAATAAAGAAGATGATGCTGGCATTGTATGCCTTTATGTGATCAAGGATTATTACACAAAATTTATGTTTCTTTTTCTTGACCTGTGTGTAAGGTTGGCCATTTTTATTCAGAAGTGAAGCGGAATATGCTTACACTTTTACAGAGACTGACAACGAGAATTAACTGCTGGCATGTGATGCACCGTAATGTTCGTAGTTTCGAGATTACTGGGTACATGTGGGGTATGTTAGGGTGGGGTAAACTGCTCTACGTCCTCTTTTTCTGGCGCCAATATCGAGCGTTGATTTATCTGCAGAATTGTTGCTCTATGGAAAAATAAAGGTGGACAGACAGTGTCTTGTATTTAATTGTCTGAGGCATTTGAGCATAAAAATATTTATATCATTCTTAAACGCGATTACTTAATATAAACTAGCAGAAGTTTTTAAGCGCTTTCAATGTTGTTTTTTTCATGTACAAAATTATAGTTTTAAGGTGTGTCAATCCAAATTTTGAAATACCCTCGTTCTCATCGGAGATAATTGAAATATATTTTGTAAAGAAGTTGTTAAAGAAGTGATTTATGTGGCGTCGGTAGCCGAGTGGTTAAGGTGCAGGACTCATGACCGAAATGGGTTCAAATCCTGGCCGCGGCAGGTCGACGTTGTGTCCTTGGGAAAGGCACTTTACATGAATTTCCTCACTCCACCCAAGTGTAAAATGGGTACCTGGCTATAGACAGTGAAAGTTATTGTCAGAATGTGAGTGTTTGAGCGCCTTAACGGCTGCCGCACTGAGAAGGCTCTGGAATGCTATAAGGTCTGCTGGAGTAATAAATGTAAAGCGCTTTGAGAATGCTATATAAAAAAATTGCAACTATTAATTATTGTTAACATAAACGCAAAAATTCGTTTTATAGTTCCTTTTGTAAAAGTGATATTGGTATACAACACAAATCATGTACATGTTTCATTAAAATAAGATTATATTGCCAGAGCGATTAATGAGATATATAACTATGTAATGGATATATGCCGAAAACAGTTCTGAATGAAAAAATATCAGACAGGGCCATCATTAAAAATATCTATGTTTCCCCTAACCCGACCCTAAATTTTGAAGTTGGGTAGGTAGGTAGGTAAATAATTTTTTTCTGCCAGGGCAAAATATAAAATATATTATAAATTAAAAATGAAAAAATTAATCAATTCTTTAATTAATTACAAAACTTAAAAAAATGACCAGTTGTAAAACAAATTGTTATACTTGACTGTACTAATGGAATGTAAAAACATTTAATATCAAATTCACAATTTGATATTGTTTATCTTTTTAAACATGTTTGATTCAATGATTAGATGCATGTGCATGAATAGATCCATTATCATTTGTATGTCGATGTACATGTTAACCTATATTTAAATATCATTTAAATGATAATGTACATACTTCAAAGTATCAATTAATATTTCAAAATTTGGTTTATAAAATGTCTAAAAGTATATTAAAACAATAATAATGATTAATTTAAGGAAATGTAATAAATGTAAATATTTGTGAAGTAATATTTAATGATTCTACAATTTTATATTTACACAAAATCACTACACTTGCAGTGAATATCCTTCTTTGACAAGGAAATAGGTGTCTATACAAAGAAATAATAACCCAAATTTGAAACATAATGCCAGGGAAGAACAAATATTTACCTCGGTAGATAACAATTTTTTTTGTAAATTTACCTAATTTCACTTTAATTATAGTCATTACCATACCCAACTCTTTTGTTTCTGTTATATATATATATAGTTAAGGAATTTAATTATCTTGGTGTAATTTTCTCAAGAACAGGCTCATTTTTCAAAGCAAAAAAAATGGCTATGTGAACAAGCACAGAAATCCATGTACGGAGTTATAAGGAAGATAAGAACTTTTAATTTACCTATTGATTGTCAATTAGATTTATTTGATAAAGTTGTTGTACCAGTTTTATTGTATGCATGTGAAGTTTGGGGTTATGAAAATATTGAGATTATTGAACGTGTCCATTTAAAATTTTTGAAACATATACTTAATCTGAAAAGTTGTACACCTAGTTACATGGTATATGGTGAAACTGGACGATTTCCTCTGTATATAACCATTTTTACTAGAATGATTTCATTTTGGGCCAACATTATCAATAGCAGTGAAAACAAGTTAAGCAAAATTACATATATGTATGTACGTATACTTTTTGATAAGGGACAAATATTAAATCCGTGGCTATGTTCTTTAAAAAATATTTTAGATAAATGCGGACTCTCAAATGTATGGTGTGATCATGAATCATACCATTATAACTCCAGTTGGATTAAGACAACTATTAACCAAAGATTAAGAGATCAATTTTTACAAAAATGGCATAACGATATTCAGGTATCGACTAAGGGTGTTATATATAGAATTTTTAAAACAAATTTTGAATGTGAACGCTACTTACTCTTGTTACCCTGTAAATTAAGAAAAATATTAGTTAAGTTTAGAACTACAAATCATCATCTTCCTGTTGAAATAGGAAGGTGGGGTACTGTTGAAAGAAGTAAACGTTATTGTAATTTGTGTAATTGTAACAAAATTGGTGATGAATTTCATGTGATTTTAGAATGCAAGGCATTAAGTAAATTACGAAGTCAGTTTTTAGATACATATTACTGCTCTTCTCCTAACACTAAAAAGTTCTATGAAATCATGTCTTCAAGTAATTATATTACATTAAGAAAATTGTGTTTCTTTATTTCAAAAATTAATCAAACTGTTTGTTCACACCATTTACTTTCTTGACCTTTACAACTATATTGTATATATGTAAATATGTTAAGTTTTCATCATGTACCTCATGTACCATTATATGGTGTTGAGTGAAAAATAAACTGAACTGAACTGAACTGTCGATTTGAAATTTGACGAATTCTTAAGAGAACTGTTTAAAATTTTCACAACATGAAGAGTCTTTTATTTCACATGTACCAACCTAATTCTTGGGAAAATTATTTCTCCCTAACAGAAAAGTAGGGAGAAGTTTGAAAAATCAGGGAGACTGGCAGTATTTGATACGGCATAACCTACAGAAATGATTATATAATATATATATACACAGATTCAACCTTAATTAAGATTGGATTAAAATTTAAGCAAGTTAATAAAAACTAAAAAAACTTATCCAATCTATTAAATTAAACCTATTTGATGTATCCATACATTTTAAAGATTAAATGTTTTGTAACTGTGTTAGCTAAGTTAAAAAAATCAGTCTCTTTATATCTGTGTATTTTAGAGGTATTAGTCCAACCATGCAATTACAACCGTTGTGTAGAGGATCGTTTTAATTTTTAAGATAGCTGAAGACAGATGGTTTTATGATTATTTTAGCATTAATTTGGCACAATTATTTACTAATTACAAGTTACCAACTAATTGTAATATCAACACTAAAAGAAATAAACTTCAGTTGTAATTTTCAATTCACAGTAGGTTATACTTTGCATAATTTGCACCCATATTTACATGTATATCTAGAAAAGATAAGACAATCGCAAATTATTAATCACAACAGTGGTTAACTGAGGCCGTGGAAACGTTTTAAAATTAAATGATTATCATTTTAATGTCTCTGGAGTTAATTTATACGATCGTGAACTCAGAATACAGGGCGACTTCAACTTCTCTTTCGAAGGAAATTCCGGCGAAGTTACCGATCATAAAGCGAGTATTTCGCCCATGTTGATGATCAAGGCTAACAAAATGATTGTAAAACGAAAATGATATAGGTCTTCTAAAAACGAATTTGGGTAAAATTAGGCTTCTTTAAAAAAAAAATCTCTATTCATTGTTGTAAAAAAAAAACAATTCAGTCGGCTGGTTTTAATTGGGTCGGTCGCGTTAGGGGAAACATAGATATTTTTAATTTTGGCCCAGTTTCGAGGCCCGTTAGGGCCGAGAACTGTCTGATATTTTTTCATACAGAAGTGTTTGAGGCATATATCGTACTTAAAACACTGCCATTGAATTTCATTGTTGATTTACCTGAGACAGTCCGATTTTGAAGGATATCAGTACTGTAACCACAGGTAACGGTCTGATATTAAGAAGTTCACTAATATCGGACTGTCACAGGTAAAATTTTAGACTGCTGGAACAAAGGAATGACATCACAGCAGTGTTTTAAATAAAGTTAACAATCATTCATTCCATTTGGACAACTGTAGCAACCGTTTCTAAAATGATTAGAACACCATGACATTAATGATTTTAAAACAGCAAACTTTGAATGGCAAAGTTGTCACAATCTGTCATCAAAACTAGGTTATTAGGCGTATTATGCTGAAAAAAGAAACACTTGTTTTATCGTTTTCATAGAGACAATTAACACGTTAAGAAAATGCGGATGACAAAATGTTCATTCAGCAGTTATGGATAACACTTTACGAGTTGCCCCCCTTTAAGACTTTTAATTTTTGCAAATCATTGCGTAACTTTTCATGTTGGAATATTTCATAATAAAAAATGTTGAACATGGTTAAAATTAAGCAAATAATTGTCAAATTTTATTTTTAAATTTTTATTTGTTGAATTTTTTAAAAGGTGTTTTTATGGTCAATAGAAAATTTTAAAGCGAGTTTTCAAGTTTCGAGCGAGATAAAGAGATCTCAACTCTTTATTATGTAATTGAACAAAAATTGTAAACTATGTATCTCACTCGCAGCTCACCACATAGCATTCAACTGGTTATTCATTTTAAATATTTTTATAGAGAATTGCAATCAATAAAATAGTCGAAAATTTGGATTTGAATTTTTTCAGCTCAAATCGACTGCATTGGGCTACTAGATGTGTATCTTATATCTCTCTCAAATATTAAATGTTGTAACTCGATAATTACATTTAGTTTTATTGAAGCCATGATAGTTATATTAACATTAAACATGTGCAATGGCTTTGATCCATAATGTAATATTACAATGAAACATGTACAAAATACATGTATGTTATTTTGAGATGATATGTGTTACATTGCTACATGTCTGATACTTGTTCTTTTATTAGGAAACACGTACGTTATTCATGATACAAAAACTAATTCCATAACACACTGATATTATGATACATAAAATATTGTCACGAAAGAATTACATCTATAATTTGTGTTATTGAATAAATTTCGTTATATTGGTTGTATTATAAGTACGTTACAAGTTATATCAATAGGATGTACACGTACATGTACGTACAATGTCTGATACAAGCAATGATACTTCAAGTAATGTTTTTAAACTTGTAATTTTGTTTGAAAACTTAAATAATATATTTATACATGATGCAATCTAATGCGGCATACATAATTTGTGTTTTGTTTGATAAATAATTAGATAGAGATACTATAAAAATTGTGATCTGTCATATTTAAAAATATACATGTAACATGACGCAGATAATACAGTACGTGTTTATATTGTATTAAAACATCGCTCTTTGAAAGACTATATGCATTATTTTTAATTATGATGTAATGTATTTGTGATAATTGTTTTTTGTAATATGATATATATTTATGGGTTTTTTTTTTCGTTTTCATGATGGATTCACATGCATAAAATATTCTAGCATTTTCATAATATATGTACCAGCCTCAAAAAACATGAAAATACGCATGTATATAATGTTATATCCTCAAGGTAACCTCAATTTTGTTATTTAAGAGGACTGGGTGGTCGAGGCCATTTATAGACTGTATTGATCTCCTTTATAAGAAGAGTTCTGTATAAAGACATAGAAAAAACTCCACAAAAAAAACTAATGTTGATGGAATTTTCCATTACTAAATAATTGTTTATGGCTTAAAAATCATGTCTAAACATTTAAGGTAGATCAGCTGGTTAATTTGTTGACCAGCGACCCTCCTTAACGTGCATTAAATATACAGAACTGGATTAATGGTTTTCTATATCTTGCCGATTAGACATAAGAAAGTGATTTACATGTAAATACTTTTAAATGAAGAAATTGATCGGGATTTTTCAACACGTTTAAATGTAAGATATGTTTGAAAAAAGATCAATTGTTTTCTAAATTCTCTCATTTTTAAGTTGTTTACTTGTGCCAATCTTGATCGTTCTTATGTTACGGTATTATCTCTTGTGATATTTGATCTGTAAAATCTTATTATGTACATCAAAAAGAATTCAATTATCTTGATTCGCTCGTCATAAATTATCATCATTAAAGGGCACCTACCTATAATATGAAATATTAATGGCGTTCGTGACCACTTCGGGTTAACATGCAATGACTTAATTCCACAACGACTTTCGCTCTATTATATAATAGTGAAATTAGTGATACCTGTACACGCATCGATTTCATCCTCTGTAAAGATCCCTGCATAAACGTCGGACCTGGACCTCTTATATTAATATATGTATAGTGATTAGCAGAGACTCCGCCAAAATCATTTTGCTTATGTCTGGATATAGAATGCTGGATTTCTAATAGTATGATGATATTGAAAAAACACAATATTAAACTGTTGATAAATGTTCAGTATTACATGTAGCTTGCAAATAGATAAAATCTGTAAAATCAAATAAAAACGAAACAAGAATACATGTATAGATATATGCTTTCAATATAAAATCAGTTTTATTTACTTAACAGAATTGTGATCTAACATTATCTCATCTCTGTGTTTCGTTTGAAATTAACGCTGTCATTCAAAGTCTGAGATAAAATAAAAAGATACATCCGCTTAGCATTGTGAACATTAAAAAGTATATGACCATGACTTTTTAAAATCTAAATATAATACAGTTCAGCCCATTTATCTTGGTTGAGAATGTAAATCGCTAGAGACTCGGATAAAAATATTTAAATAAGAGTTAAGCCAGATATGACATTTTCACAGATACTGCTAGCTAGATCTATACTAGTATGTGTTTCCTGTTAATGTAGTAATATTTAAAAAAAATGAGAATAACAAGTATATATTGCTTTTAATAAATAGATACTAGTATATGGATAAGAACGAGAGACAATGACTAATGATGACTCAAAATGAATTTAGAAATCGAAAAGTTGCTCTAAGGTTTAGCCGTCTATATAGCGCTCTTATCTTTAATCTTATCTTTTAAAAAGTTAAATTGTAAATTTTTAAAAATCTTAAAATACAGTCCTGCAATAAAGATTATAATGTATTAGAATATGCAGGTCAAAGTGCAAATCTGAGCTACTATGGTGACCAGCTGATACATGTATTCACATGTATTCATTTTCGTGCGCAAAACAATTTTGTTCGTTATAAAATTGATTTGATTTTAAACTGGAATCATGAAATCCCCTTCTTCTTGTTTTGAAAATCCTTTGTCATGTTAGCATTGTATAATCCTAAATTGCAAGTTTCTCTCTTATTTGTTTGATCAGTTGATACTGCTATACTGATAAGCGTAAACATGAGTAAAGATAATTGAAACCAAAGATTCTCGATGTCTGTGCAAGTATGTATAGTTTTTTATTGCTCTTATTATACCAAATCTGCTGAGTGATCAGAAATTTACCCCCGTCTTGTTTAGTTTTATCGGGTAATGTAGATTTGACGACAGTATGAATTTGAACCGTATGGGAGGAAAAAGACGTAGACAATCATACGGTCGGTGTAGGGTTTATTTTCGTTTCGTTTGATGCCATATACAAATAACCAATGAATAGCTCATGCACTGATTAAATGGTGAACAAACTGCGTAGGGTAATTTATCTTTTAATAAAGAAGATGATGCTGGCATTGTATGCCTTTATGTGATCAAGGATTATTACACAAAATTTATGTTTCTTTTTCTTGACCTGTGTGTAAGGTTGGCCATTTTTATTCAGAAGTGAAGCGGAATATGCTTACACTTTTACAGAGACTGACAACGAGAATTAACTGCTGGCATGTGATGCACCGTAATGTTCGTAGTTTCGAGATTACTGGGTACATGTGGGGTATGTTAGGGTGGGGTAAACTGCTCTACGTCCTCTTTTTCTGGCGCCAATATCGAGCGTTGATTTATCTGCAGAATTGTTGCTCTATGGAAAAATAAAGGTGGACAGACAGTGTCTTGTATTTAATTGTCTGAGGCATTTGAGCATAAAAATACTTATATCATTCTTAAACGCGATTACTTAATATAGACTAGCAGAAGTTTTTAAGCGCTTTCAATGTTGTTGTTTTTTTTCATGTACAAAATTATAGTTTTAAGGTGTGTCAATCCAAATTTTGAAATACCCTCGTTCTCATCGGAGATAATTGAAATATATTTTGTAAAGAAGTTGTTAAAGAAATGGTTTATGTGGCGTCGGTAGCCGAGTGGTTAAGGTGCAGGACTCATGACCGAAATGGGTTCAAATACTGGCCGCGGCAGGTCGACGTTATGTCCTTGCGAAAGGCACTTTACATGAATTTCCCCACTCCACAAAAGTGTAAAAAGGGTACCTGGCTAAAGACAGTGAAAGATAGTGATAGTGTTTGAGCGCCTTAACGGCTGCCGCACTGAGAAGGCTCTGGAATGCTATAAGTTCTGCTGGAGTAATAATTGTAAAGCGCTTTGAGAATGCTATATAAAAAAATTGCAACTATTATTTATTGTTAACATAAACGCAAAAATTCGTTTTATAGTTCCTTTTGTAAAAGTGATATTGGTATACAACACAAATCATGTACATGTTTCATTAAAATAAGATTATATTGCCAGAGCGATTAATGAGATATATAAACTATGTAATGGATATATGCCGAAAACAGTTCTGAATGAAAAAATATCAGTCAGTTTCGAGGCCCGTTAGGGCCGAGAACTGTCTGATATTTTTTCATACAGAAGTGTTTGAGGCATATATCGTACTTAAAACACTGCCATTGAATTTCATTGTTGATTTACCTGAGACAGTCCGATTTTGAAGGATATCAGTACTGTAACCACAGGTAACGGTCTGATATTAAGAAGTTCACTAATATCGGACTGTCACAGGTAAAATTTTAGACTGCTGGAACAAAGGAATGACATCACAGCAGTGTTTTAAATAAAGTTAACAATCATTCATTCCATTTGGACAACTGTAGCAACCGTTTCTAAAATGATTAGAACACCATGACATTAATGATTTTAAAACAGCAAACTTTGAATGGCGAAGTTGTCATAATCTGTCATCAAAACTAGGTTATTAGGCGTATTATGCTGAAAAAAGAAACACTTGTTTTATCGTTTTCATAGAGACAATTAACACGTTAAGAAAATGCGGATGACAAAATGTTCATTCAGCAGTTATGGATAACACTTTACGAGTTGCCCCCCTTTAAGACTTTTAATTTTTGCAAATCATTGCGTAACTTTTCATGTTGGAATATTTCATAATAAAAAATGTTGAACATGGTTAAAATTAAGCAAATAATTGTCAAATTTTATTTTTAAATTTTCATTTGTTGAATTTTTTAAAAGGGTGTTTTTATGGTCAATAGAAAATTTTAAAGCGAGTTTTCAAGTTTCGAGCGAGATAAAGAGATCACAACTCTTTATTATGTAATTGATCAAAAATTGTAAGCTATGTATCTCACTCGCAGCTCACCACATAGCATTCAAATGGTTATTCATTTTAAATATCTTTATAGAGAATTGCAATCAATAAAAAAAGTGGAAAATGGGATTTGAATTGTTTCAGCTCAAATCAACTGCATTGGGCTACTACGTATTTCTTATATCTCTCTCAAATATTTAATGTTGTAACTCGATAATTACATTTAGTTTTATTGAAGCCATGATAGTTATATTAACATTAAACATGTGCAATGGCTTTGATCCATAATGTAATATTACAATGAAACATGTACAAAATACATGTATGTTATTTTGAGATGATATGTGTTACATTGCTACATGTCTGATACTTGTTCTTTTATTAGGAAACACATACGTTATTCATGATACAAAAACTAATTCCATAACATACTGATATTATGATACATAAAATATTGTCACGAAAGAATTACATCTATAATTCGTGTTATTGAATAAATTTTTTGAAATTGTTTGAAAACCTAAGTAATATATTTATACATGATGCAATCTAATGCGGCATACATAATTTGTGTTATGTTTCATAGATAATTAGATAGAGATATTATAAAAATTGTGATCCGCCATATTTAAAAATATACGTGTAACATGACGCAGATAATACAGTACGTGTTATATTGTATTAAAACGTCGCTCTTTGAAAGAGTATATGCATTATTTTTTAATTATGATGTAATGTATTTGTGATAATTGTTTTTGTAATATGTAATATTTTTATGGTGTTTTTTTTCCGTTTTCATGATAGATTCACATGCATAAATATTCTAGCATTTTCATAATATATGTACCAGCCTCAAAAGACATGAATATATGCATGTATATAATGTTATATCCTCAAGGTAACCTCAATTTTGTTATTTAAGAGGACTGGGTGGTCGAGGCCATTTATAGACTGTATTGATCTCCTTTATAAGAAGAGTTCTGTATAAAGACATAGAAAAAACTCCACAAAAAAAAAACTAATGTTGATGGAATTTTCCTTCACTAAATAATTGTTTATGGCTTAAAAATCATGTCTAAACATTTAAGGTAGATCAGCTGGTTAATTTGTTGACCACCGACCCTCCTTAACGTGCATTAAATCTACAGAACTGGATTAATGGTTTTCTATATCTTGCCGATTACACATAAGAAAGTGATTTACATGTAAATACTTTTAAATGAAGAAATTGATCGGGATTTTTCAACACGTTTGAAGGTAAGATATGTTTGAAAAAAGATCAATTGTTTTCTAAATTCTCTCATTTTTAAGTTGTTTACTTGTGCCAATCTTGATCGTTCTTATGTTACGTTATTATCTCTTGTGATATTTGATCTGTATAATCTTATTATGTACATCAAAAAGAATTCGATTATCTTGATTCGCTCGTCATAAATTATCATCATTAAAGGGCACCTACCTATAATATGATATATTAATGGCGTTCGTGACCACTTCGGGTTAACATGCAATGACTTAATTCCACAACGACTTTCGCTCTATTATATAATAGTGAAATTAGTGATACCTGTACACGCATCGATTTCATCCTCTGTAAAGATCCCCGCATAAACGTCGGACCTGGACCTCTTATATTAATATATGTATAGTGATTAGCAGAGACTCCGCCAGAATCATATTGCTTATGTCTGGATATAGAGTGCTGGATTTCTAATAGTATGATGATATTGAAAAAACACAATATTAAACTGTTGATAAGTGTTCAGTATTACATGTAGCTTGCAAATAGATAAAATCTGTAAAATCAAATTAAAACGAAACAAGAATACATGTATAAATATATGCTTTCAATATAAAATCAGTTTTATTTACTTAACAGAATTGTGATCTAACATTATCTCATCTCTGTGTTTCGTTTGAAAATTAACGCTGTCATTCAAAGTCTGAGATAAAATAAAAAGATACATACGCTAAGCATTGTGAACATTAAAAAGTATATGACCATGACTTTTTAAAATCTAAATTTAATACTGTTCAGCCCATTTATCTTGGTTGAGAATGTACATACATGTAGCTAGAGACTCGGATATGAATATTTAAATAAGAGTTAAGCCAGATATGACATTTTCACAGATACTGCTAGCTAGATATATACTAGTATGTGTTTCCTATTGATGTAGTCATATTTTTAAAAAAAATGAGAATAACAAGTATATATTGCTTTTAATAAATAGATACTAGTATATGGATAAGAACGAGAGACAATGACTAATGATGACTCAAAATGAATTTAGAAATCGAAAAGTTGCTCTAAGGTTTAGCCGTCTATATAGCGCTCTTATCTTTAATCTTATCTTTTAAAAAGTTAAATTGTAAATTTTTGAAAATCTTAAAATACAGTCCTGCAATAAAGATAAATTTGTATTAGAATATGCAAGTCAAAGTGCAAATCTGAGCTACTATGGTGACCAGCTGATACATGTATTCACATGTATTCATTTTCGTGCGCAAAACAATTTTGTTCGTTATAAAATTGATTTGATTTTAAACTGGAATCATGAAATCCCCTTCTTCTTGTTTTGAAAATCCTTTGTCATGTTAGCATTGTATAATCCTAAATTGCATGTTTCTCTCTGATTTGTTTGATCAGTTGATACTGCTATTATGATAAGCGTAAACATGAGTAAAGATAATTGAAACCAAAGATTCTCGATGTCTGTGCAAGTATCTATAGTTTTTTTATTGCTCTTATTATACGAAATCTGCTGAGTGAACAGAAATCTACCCCCTTCTTGTTTAGTTTTATCGGGTAATGTAGATTTGACGACAGTATAAATTTGAACCGTGTGGGAGGAAAAAGACGTAGACAATCATACGGTCGGTGTAGGGTTTATTTTCGTTTCGTTTGATGCCATATACAAATAACCAATGAATAGCTCATGCACTGATTAATTGGTGAACTAACTGCGTAGGGTAATTTATCTTTTAATAAAGAAGATGATGCTGGCATTGTATGCCTTTATGTGATCAAGGATTATTACACAAAATTTATGTTTCTTTTTCTTGACCTGTGTGTAAGGTTGGCCATTTTTATTCAGAAGTGAAGCGGAATATGCTTACACTTTTACAGAGACTGACAACGAGAATTAACTGCTGGCATGTGATGCACCGTAATGTTCGTAGTTTCGAGATTACTGGGTACATGTGGGGTATGTTAGGGTGGGGTAAACTGCTCTACGTCCTCTTTTTCTGGCGCCAATATCGAGCGTTGATTTATCTGCAGAATTGTTGCTCTATGGAAAAATAAAGGTGGACAGACAGTGTCTTGTATTTAATTGTCTGAGGCATTTGAGCATAAAAATACTTATATCATTCTTAAACGCGATTACTTAATATAGACTAGCAGAAGTTTTTAAGCGCTTTCAATGTTGTTGTTTTTTTTCATGTACAAAATTATAGTTTTAAGGTGTGTCAATCCAAATTTTGAAATACCCTCGTTCTCATCGGAGATAATTGAAATATATTTTGTAAAGAAGTTGTTAAAGAAATGGTTTATGTGGCGTCGGTAGCCGAGTGGTTAAGGTGCAGGACTCATGACCGAAATGGGTTCAAATACTGGCCGCGGCAGGTCGACGTTATGTCCTTGCGAAAGGCACTTTACATGAATTTCCCCACTCCACAAAAGTGTAAAAAGGGTACCTGGCTAAAGACAGTGAAAGATAGTGATAGTGTTTGAGCGCCTTAACGGCTGCCGCACTGAGAAGGCTCTGGAATGCTATAAGTTCTGCTGGAGTAATAATTGTAAAGCGCTTTGAGAATGCTATATAAAAAAATTGCAACTATTATTTATTGTTAACATAAACGCAAAAATTCGTTTTATAGTTCCTTTTGTAAAAGTGATATTGGTATACAACACAAATCATGTACATGTTTCATTAAAATAAGATTATATTGCCAGAGCGATTAATGAGATATATAAACTATGTAATGGATATATGCCGAAAACAGTTCTGAATGAAAAAATATCAGACAGTTTCGAGGCCCGTTAGGGCCGAGAACTGTCTGATATTTTTTCATACAGAAGTGTTTGAGGCATATATCGTACTTAAAACACTGCCATTGAATTTCATTGTTGATTTACCTGAGACAGTCCGATTTTGAAGGATATCAGTACTGTAACCACAGGTAACGGTCTGATATTAAGAAGTTCACTAATATCGGACTGTCACAGGTAAAATTTTAGACTGCTGGAACAAAGGAATGACATCACAGCAGTGTTTTAAATAAAGTTAACAATCATTCATTCCATTTGGACAACTGTAGCAACCGTTTCTAAAATGATTAGAACACCGTGACATTAATGATTTTAAAACAGCAAACTTTGAATGGCGAAGTTGTCATAATCTGTCATCAAAACTAGGTTATTAGGCGTATTATGCTGAAAAAAGAAACACTTGTTTTATCGTTTTCATAGAGACAATTAACACGTTAATAAAATGCGGATGACAAAATGTTCATTCAGCAGTTATGGATAACACTTTACGAGTTGCCCCCCTTTAAGACTTTTAATTTTTGCAAATCATTGCGTAACTTTTCATTTTGGAATATTTCATAATAAAAAATGTTAAACATGGTTAAAATTAAGCAAATAATTGTCAAATTTTATTTTTAAATTTTCATTTGTTGAATTTTTTAAAAGGGTGTTTTTATGGTCAATAGAAAATTTTAAAGCGAGTTTTCAAGTTTCGAGCGAGATAAAGAGATCACAACTCTTTATTATGTAATTGATCAAAAATTGTAAGCTATGTATCTCACTCGCAGCTCACCACATAGCATTCAAATGGTTATTCATTTTAAATATCTTTATAGAGAATTGCAATCAATAAAAAAAGTGGAAAATGGGATTTGAATTGTTTCAGCTCAAATCAACTGCATTGGGCTACTACGTATTTCTTATATCTCTCTCAAATATTTAATGTTGTAACTCGATAATTACATTTAGTTTTATTGAAGCCATGATAGTTATATTAACATTAAACATGTGCAATGGCTTTGATCCATAATGTAATATTACAATGAAACATGTACAAAATACATGTATGTTATTTTGAGATGATATGTGTTACATTGCTACATGTCTGATACTTGTTCTTTTATTAGGAAACACATACGTTATTCATGATACAAAAACTAATTCCATAACATACTGATATTATGATACATAAAATATTGTCACGAAAGAATTACATCTATAATTCGTGTTATTGAATAAATTTTTTGAAATTGTTTGAAAACCTAAGTAATATATTTATACATGATGCAATCTAATGCGGCATACATAATTTGTGTTATGTTTCATAGATAATTAGATAGAGATACTATAAAAATTGTGATCCGCCATATTTAAAAATATACGTGTAACATGACGCAGATAATACAGTACGTGTTATATTGTATTAAAACGTCGCTCTTTGAAAGAGTATATGCATTATTTTTTAATTATGATGTAATGTATTTGTGATGTTTAAGAAACATTCTATGTACGACCTACTGAGTAAACATTTTGAGTTTCACATGTCGGCTGGAGCCGAGCTGTTTTGCTGCAGAGCATTATGTCGTTTTGTGTGAAGTGTGCAGTGCCATAGTGTAAGTGTATGTTTATCGCATTGTATATGTATCTTTCCAGAGTTTTGAGTGAAATTCTAGTATGCATAAGCTTGCATTTTCATGATAGTTGAGTATTTCTCTCCAATGTCTATCGGCCGACATGACCTACTTTCTGCATAGTGCGCAGATTCATATTTTGCATAGCATGCAATTGTTTCATTGTATAAGCATACAATATAAGTCTGTATTTTATCATACAGTATAAGTTCTTGGCAGATTTACGATGTATAAGTAAATGTTAATGTAATTTTGGAAGGTTTTGCAAAACACGTGGTTGCTGATGAAACTTAAATCTATGGAAAGCAGTTCTAGTCAATAATACATTTGTATACGGAAATGTATGGAGTCGCATTATTGTCATAGTTATTATGTTTGTAAATGTTTGTGTATTGTAACAACAATTCATTTGTTTTTTGTAGCTTTTCAATAATAAAGTATGGAGACAAGTATGCATTCTTAATCCAGAACAGTGAAAAGACTGGCTCTACAAGCACACATGGATCCAACAGAAGAGGACACAAGTGGTCGTCCCAGAAGGAAGATCGTTTTGACAGAGACAGGAAGAGCTCTCTTCGAACAGTCTGTTTCAAAATTTTGGACAAAACAGAGAACTGTGCGTAGGAAGTTAGAAGCAGAGATGAAAGAAATGGCTACAGACTCTAAGGAATCTTACCATCTCCAACGAGATAGACTGATCAACCTCGCTAAAGAATACTGCGGAGTTCAGGAAGAATTGTTGGCCTTTCTGGAACGCTCTAATACAAAGGAGAGTGAGAGAGAGAAAGCATCACAGAAAGTAGTGACAGACTTACTCATGGACAAAGTTAGTGAGTTTGTGCGCGGGCTAGACTCAGAAATGTCGTCCTTTGTGATGAGTCCCAAGCCTGTGACAATGAGGAGCCCCAATCCTGTCCAAGTGAAGATTCCGAAGCCTATACAGGTAAAGGCGGAGCCTCGGGATTCCCCAAAGCCTGCGGAACATGAAGACAGAAAGTCTATTCGATCAAGGAGAAGCGCTGGGTCTCATCGATCTGCTGCCTCTTCCATCTCCTTGACGCAGCAGCGTCTTGAAGCGGAGGAGACCAAGGCTAAACTGCAGTACGCACGGAAGGAAGCCAAACTACGTAAAGAGCAGGCATCTATTCAAGTGGACCTGGAAGTCCTTGACGCCGAAAGAGATGCTGCTGTGGCAGAAGCGAAGCTACGTGCTCTTGAGAGCATGGAACCGGACTACATATCTGTTTCCTCGGAATCAGTGGCCGAACCTGTTGTAGAAGTCGAGGATCCGATTGAACGGGCAAGAAACTTTGTCGAAGGGATTAATCTACAGCCAGTAGAGACAACCTTAAAGGAACCTCTGACAGAAATGTTGAACGAGGAATCCCACAAAGCAACAGAGAAACTTAACAGCGAGTCAGTCAACCCAGTTACGAGAATATCTACACCTGTTACTAAGGGATTGGAATCATCCAAGAACACTGTGTTTGATATTTCAAGCTTTCTACTTAAGAAAGAACTCATGATCAATAAGCTGGTCAATTTTGACGATAAACCTGAGAATTTTGTACCCTGGAAGACCAGTTTTAAGTCAGTTATTCAGGAGGCATCAGTTTCGCCATCAGAAGAACTCGATCTCCTCATCAGATGGTTGGGCCCTAGCTCCAAGGAACACGCTAAAAGTATCCGAGCAGCATCAATAGGAAATCCTACACAAGGCTGTGAGACCTTATGGACTAGACTGGAGGAAAGATACGGCTCACCTGAACTGATCGAAACAGCAATTAAGACCAAGCTTGCGAATTTCCACCGACTCAGTGCGAACGAACCAAGACGGTTGTATGAACTTTCAGATATTTTGAGCGAAACACTGGCGTTAAAGGAAAATCCAAAATACAGTCAACAATTCAGTTATTTTGACTCATCAGTAGGAGTGCTTCCCATAGTTCAGAAGTTAACATCTGGTTTGCAGAATAAGTGGACTTCTAAAGCCTCGAAGTACAAACAGACTCATGGAGTTACTTACCCTCCATTTACTATATTCTGTGAATTTGTGAAGGAAATGTCAACCATGATGAATGACCCTGGCTTACAAGTGACTCAGGCTTTTGTCAAAGAGACACCAAGATACAACCAGCAGAACTTCAAACCTGCAAAATCAGTGAATGTCAAGAAGACTGATTTTAAAGACTCAGGAAGAGACTTTAAGACCACAGGGAAGAGATGCCCTATCCACGATGCTGAGCATACCTTGAATGAGTGCAGGGCTTTCAGGAAGAAATCCGTTCGTGACCGGAAATTATTCCTCAGAGAACATAACTTGTGTTACAGATGTTGCGGATCAGACACGCATACGTTCAAGACCTGCCGTGCAGATATAAGATGCGAGGAATGTGAAAGTTCACAGCACCCTACAGCTCTTCATCCACCTGAAAGCCAGAGACAGAATGGCGGGGAGGGAGCAAACATCCTCTCTAAGTGCACGGCGGTGTGTGGTGAACAGTTTACTGGACGTTCGTGTGCAAAGGCTGTACTTGTGGATGTATATCCGAAAGGAACCCCTTCACAACGTCTACGCATCTATGCTCTGATTGACGACCAGAGCAACACAACGCTCGCAAGATCAGAACTGTTTGACTTTATGAATGTGCCTCACTCACAGACACATTTCTTTACACTTACCTCATGTGCGGGCCGCATACAGACGAGTGGTCGTAGGATATCAGGTCTGATGGTAGCAACGACCGATGGTTCTGTTGTGATGGAACTGCCTACCATTACAGAATGTAATGAAATTCCCAATGAGAAACATGAAATACCGACCCTTGATGTAGTGAAACATCACCCACATCTTCAAGACCTACCTTTAGCTCCTATGAATCCACAAGCGGAAATTCTACTACTCATAGGACGTGACCTACTGGAGGCCCATTATGTGCTGTCTCAGAGACTTGGACCTAAGAACTCACCCTTTGCGTTGCAGCTGAAACTAGGTTGGGTCGTCATTGGAGATGTATGTATCAACAAGTCGCATAAACCATCGACTGTCAATGTGCTTAAGACTAACATAGTTACCTGTGAACGTCAGTCGATTTTTCAACCCTGTCCTAACAGTTTCCATCTAAAGGAGGACATCGCATCCTGTCGAGACGATGTTGGGTTCCACATTTTCGAGCGGAACAGGGATGATGACGAAGTTGGGATCTCTGTCGAAGATCGCCAATTCCTCAGGATTATGGACAATGAGTTTGTGAAAGATGAAGACGGGAGATGGAAAGCTCCACTCCCTTTTAAGCTTTGTAGACCGCAGTTAGGGAACAACAGAAGTCAAGCGTTAAAGCGTGCGCTGATGCTAGACAGGGATTTGAAGCGGAACCCTATAAAGAGGGAGCACATGATCACGTTTATGAAATCAATCACGGAAAGCGACGCTTTAGAGATTGCACCACCTGTTCCTCCAGGAAAAGAGTGCTGGTTTTTACCTCTTTTTGGAGTGTATCATCCACGAAAACCAGACAAAATACGTGGAGTTTTCGACTCATCAGTGAGTTATGAAGGTCTCTCTCTCAATAGTGTCTTACTGTCAGGACCTAATCTAACGAATGACTTGCTTGGTGTATTGTTACGTTTCCGTATGGACAAAGTAGCCATCATGGCGGACATCCAGCAGATGTTTTACTCATTCCTTGTTAGTGAAGAGGACAGAGACTTTTTGAGGTTCTTCTGGTACAAGAATAACGACGCGGATGAAGAACTTATTGAGTACCGAATGAAGGTTCACGTGTTCGGGAACACACCTTCACCGGCAGTGGCCACTTATGGTCTACGGAAAACAGTAGAGAACGAAGATAGTGATGTAAGGAATTACGTGATGAAGAACTTTTATGTGGATGATGGTCTTATCTCCTTGCCCTCTAGTGCAGAAGCCATTAGATTGCTAAAGAAGACTCGGGTTGCGTTGAACAATGCAAGAATCAGACTCCATAAGATTGTGTCAAACGATGTGGAAGTCATGGAAGCTTTTCCATCTGAGGACTTGGAAAAGAACTTAATGTCACTGGACATTGGATCTGATGATTTGCCTGTCCAGCACAGTCTAGGCCTGTCATGGGACATTAACTCGGACAGCTTCACATACAGCACACGCATTCTAGAGAAACCCTTCACAAAGAGAGGACTTCTTTCTGTTGTCAACAGCTTGTTCGACCCTTTGGGTTTTATTGCACCCATAGTGATACATGGCAGAATTCTGTATAGAGAAGTGGGTGAGTGCAACAGTAGTTGGGATGATCCGTTACCTAGTGACCGAGAGGAAGAGTGGACAAGATGGAAGGACTCCCTCAGCTCTCTAGAAGACTTGCACATTCCAAGAATGTTTACGCAGCTTTCCTTAAGCCGTACTCACATAAGGGAAATACATATATTCTCGGACGCTTCTGAGAAAGCGATCTCAGCAGTGGTGTACCTGCGTACAATCAGCAACTCTGGTGATGTCCACGTTGGATTCGTCATTGGGAAATCTAAGATAGCCCCACTTCAGACTACAACTATCCCGCGTCTTGAACTTTGTGCAGCAGTCTTGGGCACAGAGTTGGCTCAGACAGTGTTCAAACACTTGGATATCGACCCAGATGCAGCGACGTACTACACAGATAGTAAGGTAGTACTAGGTTACCTGAACAACCAAACTCGCAGATTTTATAACTATGTCTCAAACCGAGTGGCTGTCATCCACAGACGCTCTAAGCCTTTACAGTGGAAATTTGTACCAACGGCGCAGAATCCAGCAGACATAGGGACTAGATGTTTGACATCGGTAGAAGAGCTAGCAGAGAGTGACTGGCTTAGAGGACCACTTTTACTCAGATCTCCTCATAGTAAAGAAGAAGTTCTTACCTTTCCTTTGGTCTCTCCTGAAGAAGACAAAGACGTACGTCCAGAAGTGAAAGTAAAGAAAACGGAAATAAGCACACCATTTGTGGCAAGATTTGAAAACTTTTCAACTTGGAAAAGTTTGGTGCGTGCTGTTTATAATCTGAAGAAGATTTGCCGATTGAAAAGAGGAGCTGCAGATTCAGCAGCATTCGATGTTAAGGTCATGCAAGAAGCTGAGCATTTCATCCTGCAGGAAGTACAAGCTTTCTTTTATAAGGAAGAGATCCGATCTTTGAAAGACGGTAAACCTGTACCCCCTTCAAGCTGCATTGTGACCTTGAACCCATTTATGGACAAACGGGGCACGGTACGTGTTGGCGGACGTCTCAACCAATCTAACCTTCCTGTTGATGAGAAGAACCCAGTAATCATCCCTGGAAAATCTCATGTTGCAAGAATTCTTGTGTCCCATTTCCACAGCAAAGTTTATCACCAAGGAAGACTTATCTCAGAAGGTGCAGTGAGGTCTGGTGGGTTCTGGATCACTGGCTGTAAGACACTTGTGAACTCAGTTATACACAAGTGCGTTACCTGCAGGAAACTCCGAGGAAAACTGGAACACCAGCGCATGAGTGACTTACCTGCAGACAGACTGACGCCTGGTCCTCCTTTCTCAGCAGTAGGTGTCGACGTGTTTGGCCCGTGGACTGTAGCCGCGCGCAAGACCAGAGGAGGATTATCTCACCACAAAAGATGGGCGGTACTTTTTACATGTTTGACTTCAAGGGCCATTCACATAGAAGTCATAGAAGAGATGAGCTCTTTATCATTCATAAATGCACTGCGACGTTTTGTGTCTCTACGTGGCCCAGTGAAGGAGATGCGTTCGGACCGAGGGACCAACTTCTTAGGCGCCCTGGACGCGATTCAAGCGGATGCCGTTTATACAGAGAAAGGACCTGTTAGAGATTACCTTCGCAACAACAGGATAACATGGACCTTTAATCCACCCCATGCATCACACAGAGGAGGATCATGGGAGAGGATGATTGGGATCTCTCGCAAGATACTAGACGCCATGTTGTTGAACCCAAATGCGAAACAGTTGTCCCATGAAGTCTTGTGCACATTCATGTGTGAAGTGTGTGCAATCGTGAACTCCCGTCCTATTTGTTCACTGTCATGTGATCCTGACAGTCCTTATGTCATCAGTCCGTCAATGCTACTTACCCAGAAAGGTTTCACAGACATTCCTCCACAGACTTGTGGCGACATAAAGGAAATCTACAAAGCTCAGTGGACAGTGGCCGATGGGTTTGATTGTGAAGACTTTCGAAAGTGGCAACGATCAGAAAGTGAGAACAGTTGAAGTTCGGGTGATCAAAGACGGCAAGGACACAACCTACATTCGACCAATAACGGAATTGGTGCTACTGATTGACTAACTTGTTCAGTTTATTAGTGTGCTTTAGTTTGCTCACATACTGTTTAGATTTTTGTGTATATGATTTATAATTTTGTATAATTGTAATATCCTTGGGATATTAGGCGGGGAGTGTGATGTTTAAGAAACATTCTATGTACGACCTACTGAGTAAACATTTTGAGTTTCACATGTCGGCTGGAGCCGAGCTGTTTTGCTGCAGAGCATTATGTCGTTTTGTGTGAAGTGTGCAGTGCCATAGTGTAAGTGTATGTTTATCGCATTGTATATGTATCTTTCCAGAGTTTTGAGTGAAATTCTAGTATGCATAAGCTTGCATTTTCATGATAGTTGAGTATTTCTCTCCAATGTCTATCGGCCGACATGACCTACTTTCTGCATAGTGCGCAGATTCATATTTTGCATAGCATGCAATTGTTTCATTGTATAAGCATACAATATAAGTCTGTATTTTATCATACAGTATAAGTTCTTGGCAGATTTACGATGTATAAGTAAATGTTAATGTAATTTTGGAAGGTTTTGCAAAACACGTGGTTGCTGATGAAACTTAAATCTATGGAAAGCAGTTCTAGTCAATAATACATTTGTATACGGAAATGTATGGAGTCGCATTATTGTCATAGTTATTATGTTTGTAAATGTTTGTGTATTGTAACAACAATTCATTTGTTTTTTGTAGCTTTTCAATAATAAAGTATGGAGACAAGTATGCATTCTTAATCCAGAACAGTATTTGTGATAATTGTTTTTGTAATATGTAATATTTTTATGGTGTTTTTTTTCCGTTTTCATGATAGATTCACATGCATAAATATTCTAGCATTTTCATAATATATGTACCAGCCTCAAAAGACATGAAAATACGCATGTATATAATGTTATATCCTCAAGGTAACCTCAATTTTGTTATTTATGAGGACTGGGTGGTCGAGGCCATTTATAGACTGTATTGATCTCCTTTATAAGAAGAGCTCTGTATAAAGACATAGAAAAAACTCCACAAAAAAAAACCAACTAATGTTGATGGAATTTTCCTTTACTAAATTATTGTTTATGGCTTAAAAATCATGTCTAAACATTTAAGGTAGATCAGCTGGTTAATTTGTTGACCACAGAGCCTCATTAACGTGCATTAAATCTACAGAACTGGTTTAAGGGATTTCTATATCTTGCCGATTACACATAAGAAAGCGATTTAAATACTTATAAACAAGGAAATTAATCGGGTTTTACGCGTTACACGTTTAAAGGTAAGATGTTTGAAAAAAGATCAATTGTTTTCTAAATTCACTCATTTTTACATTGTTTACTTGTGCCAGTCTTGATCGTTCTTATGTTACGTTATTATCTCTTGTGATATTTGATATGTATAATCTAATTATGTACATCAAAAAGAATTCGATTATTTTGATTCGCTCGTCATAAATTATCATCATTAAAGGGCACCTACCTATAAAATGAAATATTAATGGCGTTCGTGACCACTTCGGGTTAACATGCAATGACTTTATTCCACGACTTTCGCTCTATTATATAATAGTGAAATTAGTGATACCTGTACACGCATCGATTTCATCCTCTGTAAAGATCCCCGCATAAACGTCGGACCTGGACCTCTTATATTAATATATGTATAGTGATTAGCAGAGACTCCGCCAGAATCATATTGCTCTTTGTTCGGATTCATCTGATAAGAGATTTAAAGTCTGCACGTTTAATTGGACCGAATCTTTGTCCATAAAAGAATGTAAACGTACCCCATTCTGAACTAAATTTATTAAAATTAAAATTCTCATAGCTGATATATAGGCCACATAGGAAATTTGCACGTCGAATTTCATTTCCTAGTGCGAATGTGATCGAGTAAGTAGATTATTGGATCTCGCTGATCATTGTCATATTTACCTATCGAATTTTTATGTCATCTACACAAACGAATTGTGTTTAGACAGTCATTGATATCCAGCTACAAATAACCAAGTTACGGACGTTGAGAGTATTGGTCTATTTGTAAAATTGCTTTCGTTTATTTAACACTTGATAGTTAATCCATTCGACGCTTTCAGTCCGTGAATGTGAATTTCTTCTTCCCCTCGGCACAAGAGGAAGGATTCGGGAGTATTTGGCGACAATATCGAGTCAAGTGTGTATATATGGTAAGTAACTAGTCTTATACATGTATAAAGCATAGTTTAAGAAAGATACTGATCATTTCTTGATGATTAGATAAACCTTGAAATGCGGGAGGGGAGGGGGGCTAAAAGAAAAGTGAAGACTTTTTAATTGATATACTCCTGTTTAACTGTTGATAAGAGAAGATAACCATGTATACAAAACTTTAGTAGAATGATCTTGTCGATTACAAAATTTGCTCTTTTTAAAAAAAATTCTAGTTTGTCAGACATATAGAATTTATTGTTAAGCGCTATTATTATCAGCATGTTCTTCAACAATTCAACAATGTTTTTTCATTATGTAACATTCATGCGTCATTCAACAGGGAAACGTATCTTGTTTTGAGTTCAGTACAGCTATATTAAAAATTAAACCATTCGTAATACTGTAGAAGAAGAAAAAGGTTAGCCGGAACAACTAATTGTGTTACAGTGTAAAGTGTAATAGCGATTTGCCTCTCACATTACGACAAGCTTGGAAATGGCATCAATGATCGCTCTTGATAAACATTTAAATGTCGCAAATTCATACAATCAATTGTTTTCACTTTAAAATTAAAAGAGTAATAAGCTATCACGAGATGTCTTGTTGTCTGATGTTACAGATTAATGCATATTTAAACAAACATATCAATATTTTGTAAGAAATTGATATAATAACATGTAACCTGCATTTTGTAGGAAATACATAAGAAACATAAACGAGGTTATATTAAGCTATGCTGGACATATTTCTCTGATAATGTGTTGTTAGATAGTTAGGTGTATTTTTTTCCCTGCAATGAAATATAGGGAAATAATTTAATATCTTGAAGGAAGTCTTTTTGTTTGACAAAAAACATTAATGGCAAAAACACGAATATTGCTGATAAAAAAAATCGACAGGTAATTTTAAAGCTTGTTGCACTTTATTGAATATCTAATCAATTACACAAATTATATGTTCCTGCGTGTATCGTATTCAACCCTTTAATATTGCAACATCCATAAAGTAACATATGTGTCAAAGGCATGGCACAAAAAAGACCTGGTATACTGTGTGCGACAAACAAAGCTTCGTTGTTTAGTGAAACGTATGAGTGTATTCATGGGTTTGGAATGGCAAATTGTGATCCTTATACAAGAGCCATCGATTTACAGATCGTAGGTCCTCACAGCTGTGACAGTCCAGTCTCCAAGTCCTCAGGGGGAGAAGAAAATCGACGGAGGATCAGCGACAGGTAGTCAAGTTTCTTGTTGTTCATTTTATCCGTTTTTGTAATTTTATTGCTTTCATGTAGTGGTTACAGATGTTGTGAAAAATAGTAATATTCACAACTGTAATGTATCATTGATCATGACATGCAATGATATTTCGTAATAATACTATGAGCGCACTCTAATAAAATTGTTAAAACTGTTAATTCCATGTTTATACGATTTAGAGCTAGTTTGAAGGCTTTGGCATCAAATTATCTTTTGATTTGGGTTTTTAGATATGCTGAAGATAAAACAGTACCAATTACAGTTAATTTTCTTTAAAACCTGATCAAAATCAATGAATGATCATTTAACTATTTACACTTCTGACATTGAATCGAAATGAATTAAGTGTAGGGATAATACATGAAAATAAGGTTAAGTTTTTAATAACTCTATATGAGTCCAATATGATTAATTCTACTTTGCATAAGGTCATCTTAAAGATAAGATAGTAATGACAATTGGATTTAATTAAGAGAAAAAATGACTATAGAGGATTTTCTTTGATCTGGTTCACTCATTGTTTCATTGCTTCTAAGCTACATGCATATAACATTAAAGCATACGTTTGAAATGAATGTGTGTATATATATATATATATATATATATATATATATATATATATATATATATATATATATATAAAGGAATATAAAAATGTAAATAAGAAATATTTCCGGTTATTTTTTTTCTGTGTTTTTTGTGTATCTGGAAGCGTTTTAACAATTTATTGCTATTGAATACACTGACCGATATATGGGGAACTGAAACTATGATAACTGTGCAAGCTGACCATTATTCCAATTATTTAGGGTAAGAGCCTCGTACAATTTAATTGTTTTATTAATCAGGGTAATACAAATAGGAACATGGTCTATCATTTTTACAAGGTGTCGGAGTTATTGTAAACCAACTTTTATTCCTGTGCGAGAAATTTTTGCAAGTTTCGCGAGAGCCCCGTCGTCGCGAGAATATTTTTCTCGACTAAAATCAGTTCTTGCCGAATAGCTATTGTAACAACAACGCGGAAGAAGATAAGACCTGATCGCGAAAACAAGTCACCGCGAAGCAGTTTATCCGCAGTTACTCGCGAAATAAAATCGTCACGAAAGTATTTGGTTTACAGTATATATCCCTATATATCAGTATTGGTCCTTCTCTTCTCATTATGTAAGTATGTGTATCTACGTAGGTCAGGGAAGTTTCCAATATCTTCTCCATTTCAAGTTATATCAATGCAACAGTAACAAGAGGTCTTTGAATTTGAATTACCTGTCATCTCACCTTCAAGTGTGAGTGATTAAGTCTACCCTGTTAAGTAGAATTCAAACAAATTGATCGTTTTAAAAGAAAGATTAGTTGGAAAATTTAAAGTGTTATTGACATTGATGAAGCTGGGTTTTTTTTTCATTGCAATTTACATGCCATCCCAATCAGAACTCTCACACACGATGACCTGATGCATCTAGCGTCACACAGAAATCACATCATTCAATGTCTATTCCATGAATTTGATATTGGTCATTTATAATAATGGCAAACAATATAATTTCATTGTCATTGCTATTGATTGTGTAAAAACAGCATCCGAGTATTTGAATGTTTATATTGCACATTTATTGTTATTTCCTTATGTATGTATTCATTTACTATTATATAAGCATCAAATATTGTTCCACTCCATTTGCTTGCTAACAAGAATAGATATGGGTTACCACATATCCAAGATATTCGACTTTTAAATTACTTGAATTTTCACTGTGCTCAGCCGATCTCTTAAGTTAAAATCACGGAACTTTTTAAAGGGACTTGGACACGATTTGAGCTCAAAAATTTGAATTTTATTTTTCCATTTTTAATGTTTAGAATGGCCAATATGGGCATTTGTAATGCATTGTCAAAATTTGAAAGTCAAATATTGAGTTATAAGCAAGATACAGAGTTTGAAATTCTTTGTTTTGTAAACAAAGCTCGAGCCTTGTTATTTTTTACATCTGTGTTTATTGGTATAAAGTTCAATCTAATGTTGCTTTCTTCTGTTGATTATATTATTTATGAACACATTTAATAAGTGTACCTTGTTTTCTACGAGTCATTTTGTCAAAGAAATGGTAATTCCATACTTTACATTATTTGTAAACAAATATAAGACTCGAGCTTTGTTTACATAACAATGAATTCTTACCTCCGTATCTCACATATAATTTGAATTCTAACATTCAAATTTTGGTCAATCATTCAAAATGTGCAAGTAAACCATTTTATATATAAAAAATAAAAAATAAAATTTTGATCTAAAATCGTGTCCAAGTCCCTTTAAGAAACTGACGTATATAGTTCTTCATGTCAGTATTAAATACTGCCACCCGTCATTAGCACACAGTGCACACATCTGTGCTTAAACAGAGTCTACACAAGTGCGACCAGATATACGGTGCAGGTGTTGCGTAACCATTCCGTCGTTAAAATAACACAACTCAAACACAACAAATAATTAAAAGAGATGGTGTGATAACTAACGAATGATAATCATGAAAGTTATATAATTATTGTAATAATATAAGCAATATTCATCAGTGAAACAATTGTCAATCGAAGAATGACCTATATTTTCGTGAAAAAGACTGAGGAGGCAGCTAGCGTAGGAATATGAATACTTCACATTTACATTTCTTGCGGTGGGGTGTTTTTTTTCAAAATAATTTTACGTTAATTTTGTTTTCTTCCACGTATAACAGATATATATTTTAAACATTTATTGTAATGTTGTATCTGCTGATCATGAACAGAACTATATTTTTCAGCGCAATTGTGTAAAGAGTACCTGACTATAGTAATATATCTTGAATAGATAGTAGGCACTGATCGAATATATCTAAAAAGTATGATCGTTTCATTGAATCCAGTGAGGTATTCAGTGAAAAGACTGTTGGTCATATTGAGGACATTCACGGGTCCCTGGGATATCTTGCAGAGAACAACGCATGCGTGCTTCGATGTTTGTAATTTTTACGTTGACTACATGTAACATAGCATTCAACCATCACAAAGCAGATTTTTATAATACATTTTCCCTGTGATTCTCATAAAAATTAACTAGAATTTGACCAATGATAGTGACCCCTTTTCTGACATTTGACTTGATATTAACTGTTCAGTATACAAAATATAAAGTTTCATCTTGCTTCAGTAGAAAGATAACCTTAAGTCAATGTTTACGTAGGTTGCAGACAGGCAGAAAATCAGACCGATGATAGATTAACCGCCATTAATCATCAATTTCGAAAAAGAAATGAAATGAGCCCGACCACGTGGTCACGAGACTCTACCATATGTTTACTGTTTTAGTGAGCTGTGTTTCGCGTGCCCTGCTCTTGAGACAACTATTGATACACTCTCTCTCTCTCTCTCTCTCTCTCTCTCTCTCTCTCTCTCTCTCTCTCAGGTGTGCTGGTTCTACGCATGCTCTGTACTAAAGACGGCCATTGATTTCTTGTGAATGTTGCCTAGAGCTAAAATATCCGTCAGTTTAAAAAAGGTTATGTAGATGATCGAATCTCTATTTGCAGGATTGAGAAACATTTTAAAAGGTTTAATTATTCTCAAATATTTTCTTCATTTAGCGTCAAAAGAAAGCTAAATCTAGTAAGCTACTTCCATTACCGCACAAGAAGCAACGGAAAGGGTAAATCGGAGACCATGCATATTGTAATATTATAAGCAAATGAATTGTTATGTTACTTTATGTATGTGACTGCAAATGTTTTCCCACAAACAGTTTGATAATACAACAGCTAGTCGTAACTACAGCCAGTAGTGGTCTTGGATTTGACCCGAGGGTATGTCTAAATGCGTGGCTCTTCACTTAAAGCTGTTGAAGTGAGGAGGGGATTATACTGTGAAAAATCTTGCTATTATCAATCAAATCACAGCTAACATGGTCTGATTGATTTCTTATATGATTGATTTATTAATTAATGTTAAGATTTTACGCGTCATGTATTTCAACTTCGCCGCAGTGGTATTTGATTTAATTTGAACATATTTTAATTGTTTATTATTTACATGTATCCTACAATGTACTGGAATTGGACATAAGTTCTGATACCTATACACACCCACCCTAACCTCCCTCTAAATGTATTACTTGTATACGTAAGGAATATGGAAATACACAACATTTTTACTACACGTGAAAGAAAAAAAATTAAAAACTCTAAGAAAGTGGACTATTTATTAAGGTCTTCCGTTTCCAACGGAAGACCTTTATATTATTGTGCAGATTAAGATTATTCTTATTTTTCTTTTTTTTTTTTCTTCCTAGACGCGAACTTTGAGGCTTCATATCTTGCTCATTTCTGAACGGTTTTTGCTCAAATTTTCAGGGCTTATAGACTTTACAAAACACTATCTAAACCATTTCATAAATTTTAAAAATCCTCTTCCGTTAACGAGTTATTCCCCTTTTTAAAAAATTTAAGGCCTTTCGTTTCCAGACAAAGGCTCCGAGACTATGATAGCAGGGAATGGGAATCCAACGAATTTGAATAACAGAGACATTGAAGTTTTGCACATCGGTTTTTGTTTTTGTATTACTTTCTTTATTTAGAAAAAGGTAGGGGGTAAAAAAACAGGGTTCCAAAAAGTGCGAAAATTTAGACATATTTTCCTTTGTATCTTTTAAACAAAAAATATTTTGTTACGACATGTAGAATAAAAGTTGTGCAGAATGTCAAGGACTTTCATTTGACACCAATAAAAAAGGGCTGGCCCCTTAAATTAAGGGCCAAGGGCCCTTGAAAGTTTTTGCTAAATAACTAAAAAACGGCTAGGATTTTGATATAGCTGTCGCTGGAAAAGTTGTTTGTTGGGATCCTATAAATGTCGTTACAATGTTATTTTGTTGGTGAGTTGTGTAGTATGAGTGTAAAACGCTTTACATGTTAACATGTACCTGTGTTTTTTTGGCAAGTTAACGAAAGTCATTGTGCGTACAACTGACATTATGTTACGACAGACATACTGCCTGTTTAAAAAGGAGGCTTTAATTCATAAGAAAAAAATAATTTTTTTAGGATACATGCTTTTATGTGAGGAGTTTAAGTCATCTTCGTAAAGTCTGCACAATCCTAAAAAACGAGAAACAGAAAATATAAACATTCTTTTTCTTTTCTAGTAAATCACACAAACTACCGGAAAAAAATAAATCTATGTGATACATTTTAATTATCATTCTACGTGCATTTAAAATATATCTGGAATCAGAGCTGTGTGTGTGAACCATTACGTAAGCTATCCCTCGCTTGCGGCCGAGAAAGTCGGTCGCCATGGTCGCGGCTGGACTACCTAGCGGTCAGCGGTTATCTACATGTAATACACCGGAGTCACGTCTCTCAATTTATGAGTTCATTTAGCAGAAAACAAGAATTGTTTTAATTTTGATCACACATAGACGTTTATTCTTCTCAAATTGAACTAAATGATAGAGTGTCAATTAAGAAAACGTTCTGTTAATTAAGAAAAGAAATGTCATTCTCAATCGGAAGTAATATCAGGCATAGATCAATTGTGGGTTTTAAGTAAAAAAAAAATAATAACTTCTATTTGGTAGATTTTAGTCATTATTACACTGCAAACATTTCAAATCTTCCTGGGTTCTGAGTTGTGTGTGTTGTAACTTTACGTAACCTATTCCTCGCCCGCGGCCGAGGAGATCGGCCGCGGGTGCACTACCATTCGGTCAGCGGTTATCTAATACACCAGATTCGCGTCTTTCATGTACTTGTTTTGAGTTTATATAGCCGCAAATACAGGAACTGTTTTAATTTAAAGTTATTAATGTTTTATTTAAAATGTAAATTAAGAAGTCATTCTGAAAATTATAAAATCCGATATTATTCCTAATCCAAAACATCGTCAGACATAAATCAATGGTGGATTTGTAAGTATAAAATGTTCTAAGAACTGTACTAATAATGTTTTAGATCAACAACAAAAAACCACAAAGATTACCCCTTTAAATGATGATCATCTTTCGCACGCTCGCACATGGCCGAGAAGATCGCGCGCGAGGGGACATCTACATGTACCTTATCACACGTGTATGTTTATTGATATTTTGTACGAACACAAAACTATTTGTTTATTTTATTTTCATTTATATTGGTTTTAGATGAAAGATGAATTTATCTCCCTTATTCAGCTGATTTAGCGTTGATTTAAACGTAAGGGGGGAAAATCTTATAAAAACCTCTCATTAATTGAATAAAAGTAATCTATCAATTCGATTCTAAATATGCAAGGCCGATTGTATAAATAAAAGATTAAATATAATAAAACTCTGAGATATTTACCGGCATATGTAAAATTGATATGTGTTTAACTTAAGATTAATGATACTGCATCGTCGGAACCCACGGGTTTTCAATCCGTTACACTGATTTCAAGCAATGTTACGGATGGAAAACCCGTGGGGTCCGACGATGAATCGACCGTAGTTACTCATGATCATTTCCGTTAATTATTGCTTAGACTTTTTACAGACTTTAACACTTTTAAGACAATATTCAAACTTTGCCTGGCCAACGAGACATATATGCACATGGATATATGTATATATACTGGTGTAAGAATTAATATTCGACCAACGCAAAAATTAAATAGTGTAGAAAGTAAAATAAGTTTTCTTATGAGTTGTACCAAACTTTAGCAGGGTTTACATAGTAAAAAAAATCATTAATTTTCGAAGCGTTCTAGGAAGTTTAAAAACAAAGTCATATTTGTGCTGCTCCGCCCCCTAACCCCCAAGTGCTCGAGCTGAATTTTAAAAATTGGCGAACAAAAATCGAAAATCAATTTCTGGTGACTCCTTATTTGTTAACGTTCTTCCTAATGTGTTTCACTTTGCAATCTGTGTGTTTATTCGGCCAGTCTGCGTGTTAATTCAATCACCCCGTGCGACCGAAAATCTCGTGTCCCAAATAAGCACCGCCTTCAAATTTACGTGGTCAGTGTAACCCTTGTTAATCAACTAAATCGAGGCCTCAGTTTGGATGTTAGAAAATGATTGGCATTTGTTTACTCGTCCTGTGTATACCATGCTTAGCGCTCGCGACGACGGTGCAATAAACGTTTTTCTTTTGATTTGATGCATACCGTGACGATAAATCGCTATCTTTTAGCACTTTAAACAAAAGAAATATTAAAAGATATGAATTAAAAATTTACTCGTTCTTGGTTATGTACCACACTAAATGCGCTGATCACCTATAGTCGTTTATCAATAAAGATGTTTGTGAATAATTGAGAATAAATAATTAAATGAAATCAAATATTGCGCTCATGTTCACGATTTATATCGTTAGTTATCACATTTCTGAGAGAAATTTCACGAGCTGAAACCGGAAGAGAAACAAGTACAGACAGCTCTGGTGCATGCGCAGCTGGTAGAATTATTGTGCACTTTAATTTAGCAGCTGATCGGAAAAGATTTACAAGCATTGGTTGCAAAGTTGCATTAGTATTTGAGTACGGTGGGGTGATTGTATAATTCACAAAACATCAGGATATATTCTCAGTTAATCCCGACAGAAACTTGTTCAATCAAACGAAAGATTTTGCACATGTCGCACGCGGTTTTTCATGCGTTTATATTCATTTCAACGAAGAACAATTTGTTTTATAAGTACATATCAATACGATATTCTTTTTAAATAAACGGAAAAACTCTTTTGAGAGCACTTTAATACTCCGTGTATATAGACATGTATACACAAGCAAGCGTGTTTCCCTCGGGGTTTCACACCTCTTTCAATATAGGCTCCACCCCCACCTGAACTTACCTAAGGTAAACTGACCGGTTAAAAACCTCGGCCTTTAAGTGCACACAACCCTGGACACAGATAGCCATAGGTAATTTATGGATGCAGATCATCAATTGTTATGTAATTAAAATACACTTGGAAGTGAGCTATCACTGTAGTGGTCAATTGTTGAATATAAGTTTAAAGTTTTAAGTCAAAGATGTTAAATAATAATTATTTGTTCTCACGTTTAGAAGTTATGAAATACTTATTCAATGCAGTCGGTCGCCATAGAAATCATCAGAGTACTGCAAGTGTTGACAGTTTCTTATTTCTTTAAAAGGGCATAATTCATTTGACTTACAGATTAGCGACACAGTTGCCTCCCAAAAATGTATGCACTTCTCAAAGTTACAATTAAGTGGTATAGATATGTGTTGTTCAACGGATTTTATTAATTGTTGTAAATGTTAAAGTTAGAGAAATCGTATTTTCTGGAGGTTGACATTATGTAGAACTCTTTTGTTTAAAAAACAAAAACAAATTGTTTTGACGCCACACCATCTCTTTTGGTTTGGTTTAAATATACAATGTACACAGTGCTCTGAACAAAACGCTGGTTTATGCCTTTCTATTACTCAAGTAAAAAACTGAACAAAATTGATTACTTTTAGGTTCACACGTCACATGTTAATACATGTATGCATAAATATATGATTTTTATAAAAAAAAAAACATTGTATCTTTAAAAAATTCCAAAATATTATAACTAAAACATGTATATGTGACATGATAGAAATAATTGTAAACCAGAGGTCTCTCTTCCTGTCACACAAAAGTGACAAAAAGGATTTTTGACTCAGTTGGAGTTCTGCCCCCACCCCTGCCAACATTTTCTGAAATTTACATTTAGAAAATTAAATTTTGGGGTACTGACACCCCCACCCCCACACACTTTCTAGATGAGCGCTCAAGGCAAAAAAAAAATATTGGGATATTTAAAACAAAATCCTATTTGAAAAAAATGAAGTTAGAGATGCCTCACAACCCCTACCACTGCCGCGGATTATGATTTTGAAGATTTGTGAATTTCTTTTACTTGCTTGTGAAGATTTCAGATAAATATGCTCATCCTTTCAAAAACAATACTGAGGCATGTATGGCCAAACATTATACGGATAGTTATCCCTACCACTGAGCACCTCAGTCTCGTATACTAATAGCGCACCCTCAGACGGGAGAAGGCATTATTGTTTATTTACAATTGGTGTTCTTTTCAATCTCTAATTTTAACACTGTACTTTACATAAACTATTCCATGTTTTAGCGGTAGAGGTTTAAGTATGAATATAGGGAATCAAAATGTTTATGAAACATAACACTTTTTTCCATGCATCAGCGCAGTGGATTTTGTGTTTATTACACTATGATATAGGCATACCAGTAGTTTGAATCCTGTCATCAGTTGTACATACATGTAAACGTATTTATCGATTTTCTGGTTGGAATAATTAAATACATGTACATATAAGAGATGTGTTTTAAGTTATCATAAATTGATATAACCGTGAAATAAGTTAAAAGGAGAGTTTGTCTGGTAGGAAAATAATACTTTGAAAGTGAGCCTCGTTTTCTGAACTTACTATTATTATATTGACAATCCAGTTTAATGACAGCCCACCCTTTTCTCCTTACACTCAACGGGGTCGGATAGGTATCAATAAGTTAATTTCTATGACCTTTAAATTTGCATACAATCTAAATATATACCCCTAGCTTATCACAGACATGCCTTTATCTGTTTTATGGGAAGTGTAATTCTTCAATACTATGCAGTCTGGAGGTTGCAGTAATATATAGAAAATAGGCATGAATTAATTTTTCTGTCTCCTTTTGAAGAGTTCAAATTGATTTTCTAAAGCCCTGATTGGTCAGAAGTTAAAGTAGTGTGAAGATTTTATTATGACTGAATGACAATCCTTTCTTGACTTGCAATCTGATTAAAATTTCTATAGCCGCTATACGATGATTTGAAGAAACCCCACTTAAGGTCACCTCCTGGTGAACTTTGCCTTGACCAATGAAATCGTCGGTTCCATTCCTCAGTTACATGATTTGGAAGTTATGCCAATACATTCTTTAGATTCCCTAAGGGCGTCTAATATCAACTTATGCTCCATCTCTTACTTGCTGATACCGAAAGATTCACGAACATGTGGCATCATTTCGTCGTACAACTCAATTTTTGTTTGTAACCCAATATTACCGTTTCTAACACTTGCTCTGATTGCTAGAATAACTCATGTATATTTATAAACAAACGTTCAACAGGGGGTGACCTCAAGAGGGGTTTCTTCAGATCCTCTTGTAGCGAAAATAGAAAAACAAGGAGGGGATCAAGGATATGATTTTAATCAGATTGTCTCGACTTGAAGCTGTAACGGAAGACCTTCTCGTTGCTTGCAACGAGCTCGGCTCTAGTTATATATATAATTTTTGTAAAAAAAAAAAAAATAACCTCGAAAAATTCTAGATTGACAATACAAGTTCAATTTCAAATATTTCTGAGGCGCACAGAAGTTTCGGTGGAAATGTCTGACAGTGTCATATTTGTATTAGGTCTAAAAGATTAAATATGTTCATCAAAACCAATCGCAAAACTGACAGGTGTGTACAGTGACATTTCAAATTCATTTTACTGGTTTGTTATCTGTTTTAAACTACTTTGTGATGAACTTTCAATAGTTGAAACAGTGTTTGTTGATACAGAAGCAGTACAGTTATGGGTTTGACAGCTCGGGAATCATAACGTAACTAGTGTCAGATCCAACCCCTGATTAATCCAAGATTGAGATAAACACGCGTATATGACATACATAAACGAAACGTTTGTCTATATCAAAAACAGCTTGGAAATGTTTAGGACTTTTTTGCTCTAACCGAGCGAATGAAATTTAACTTGAAATCCCTCACAGAAAACAAAGTGAATGATTTTCTCTTGAGGAAATCTTCTTCATCGCATTCTTCACAGTTGTGTTTTTTTTCCTTTCTGCCAAAAAAGAATGAAAAGTCGTGATTGTTACCAAAAATCAATAAGTGCCTCTCATTCTAAAACAATTACTGAGAACAAAATGTGATCAGTCACTCTTTGACGGAGAAAGCTGGCCGCAATTTCCAATCTCCCGTCAAACTTGTCATTTTGCTGGCATAACAGAGGTTTCGAATTTGCTCTGTTTTTTCCAATTGTAATGGAAATGTCGCGGCGAGCTGATAACATGAGATAGCACATCTTTTATTTATGCATACCATGATTGATTAATCTTAGCACGGATTTTCATGTAGTTAAATATCAAATGATATGCAACACTGCAATATTAATACCTGGTATTTTTAATGCATTAAAACATGCATGGTGTTCATTATCGTATGTTTATGTATTTGATATACATTGTATACTAGTATTTTAAATCAAAATATGATAACAGTAACTGTGGTTTCATGCATATTCGCGGACATCAATTTTCGAGGATTAAGTAAAAAATCACTGATTTAAGGATACATAAATCCGTGGCCAGTGTTTCTATTAACCCAACTTGAATTCAAGTTTATTGTTAGAAACTGCATTCCTTTTAAATGAAAATTAAATTTTGTTGATCAAATCAACAACGAAATACACGGAAATTGGTATTCAATGAATATTGATGAAACCAGAGTAGAAGTAATTTGTCTACTCGTCAAACTGAAGCTTGACTAATGACGTCATTCCGATTGATGTTGCAATTTTTGTCATTCAGCAGAACTTTAAGACCTGAACACTCACCTTTGCACCGGCATGGCGGTTTAATTAGCAACAAATCTGGCAAAGGACATGATCAGATTAAATTTAGCCGTACATCTAATTCTCTTTCTGTGATTCCGTTTTCTCGACGAGGCCTCGAAAATGATTTTATGTCAACCTAAATCCCTAGCACGCGACGCTGCCCGGCGGAAGGTAATTTGCTGCATGCTGTGTCAGTAAACGCTCTGTGACAAAATACGCGTTCATCTTCGTGATTAATTTCATATTTTTTGAATTGTTTATCAATTTCCTTCTTACGGTATTACTTTAGTCATTTTTTCACTGTCACTTCCAGACTCGATATGAATTTGGTCTGATATTTCTAGATCGAGTTGGACTGATTCTTCCCTGCGGGTAGACCTTTTAATACAGGCAGACCTGTGCGACTTTGTGCCAGTATGGTATCTCGAGTCAAAGCTGAGTTATGACGACTGATTGTTTGCGCGTTATACAAAGTCTTCGATGAAATTTATGATTTCTAAAGATTTTTTTCAAATAGAAATTATCTTAAATTTTTTGTATCAATTGATTAACAATAATTCATCAATGAAACCTCATTTTTTTATAGAGTATCATAATGATATCTTTTTACAATACTTTCTTACACTAACGTTATAGAATCATTATCACCAAAGCTACGAGGATGTTTAGCATACATATAGATAGATATGGGTATAAACACTAGTACTAAGATTGTTAACAAAAATCATTATCAAAAGGATTGTTATCGACATTATTTTTTTTCATTGCTTTTTTTTAATATGTAAAACAAATTCCTTCCCCTTTCTTCCTTGACTGTTGTGTCACCAACAGTTTGAAGTAACAAATGCAAGATAAATTGCATTCGTTGTCATTGAATTGGTAACCTAACAACAAAACTTTATGATAAACGCGATGACTTCAATTTTTCTATAGTCAACTTTCCCTACAAATGTAGCAATATACCTTCATTACCTGCTTATGGCGTTTTTGTCTCTCAATTAATTCGATACGCAAGGGCATGCTCTTCGTATGAACAGTTTCTAAGGCGAGGCAAGCTACTTACAAACAAGTTGATTAAACAGGACTATCAACAGTCTCGTTTGAAGTTATCTTTTCGTAAGTTCTATGGTCGATACAGCGACCTTGTCAGCAAATACAATCTTCCACTGGGTCACATGCTGACTTACGTTTTTCATACTAATTGTTAGACCATAATTAATCACCTGATTGTCTACGGACTTTTCCGGGGGTTTTTTCCCGATTACGACAAAGAGCACACGACGGGTGTGACCAGTCAGCAGAGGATGCTCACTCCTCCATGGCACTTGATCCTATCTCTATCTTTTTGGAGGTCCGTGTTGCTCTGCTTTAAATTTGTATGACGGTTTGTTATTGTCATTTTTACACTAAATATATTTACATTTTTCAGTGTCTTTGCCTGTGATAACATTACGTATCGATTTTGTACTATACAGTCCAATAACTTCAAATGACGTAAAATTGGGGCGCCAGCGGGGTTTGCATATTTATATTCAACTATTTTACCGTACAATGGCTGAAAATTATATAAATATAAGTAATAAGGAATCATTCTTTGAATATTATGAGGTGATATTTTCGGTTGGAGCTTGGTCAAATCTATCATAAAGCCCTTCAGGCATTATTGGGTTTGATCACGCCCCGACCAACATTATCACCTCATAATACTCAAGAATGATCCCTTATTCCTTAGATAAATACATGCAATACACGTGTGACATTCTGTCCTCCTATTGTGGGTGGAGATTACTTGAAAGTTCAGCAAACACTTCCTTGACCTCACAAACAGATTAACCATCACTTCCTGCATGCGATCTTTCTTTTAATCTTACAACTCGAATAAATAAATGCTTTATGGGCGCACTTCAATGACAGTGTCTTGAGATTTCGATGTTTCTCTCTCATGCTATTTGGTCTTTTAAAGAAGACGCAAGTTGCACCAAAGCCATGAATGTTTTATCTATGTAGATATGTTAACCGTCGCTGACACTTATTTTACCAGTGCTCAGCTCTTAGAATGCGTTCTTCTAGTTCTTGAATCAAGAATTGAACGATTGCTGACTTCTTTAAAGCTGTGCAATACATTTTTAAGTATTCAGTCCATATTGTCTTTCACTGGCGCCAATTGTATTTCGTTTGCAACATCCTGTCAATTCCCTCCCCTTGTTTCCAATTTTACCTGTATATACCTGTGCTTACGTGGAGGCGTCTGTTTAATTCACTTTTCTCATTCTCATTTCGCATATTCGCGACTTTTTGTTCATGGTTATTGAAAAGAAAGACTAGTATCGCTTTACAAATGAATATTCTATCGAACTATTTCTGCATTATCCTCTCTCGTTCATTTGCAACTGATGCTGATATCGGTTCACTTCAAACTATACTGGCGGATGATTCATTATGTCAGGAAATACGCTGGAAAGATTATACATGATACATGCATTAAGATTGCAATCTTTTAAAAAACGAACTGTTACAAGATATTGCTAATATGCCAACAAATGAGTTACTAGAGACATAGCAACATTGAATCTTTCTATGCATTCCTATTATTATTACTCAGTAGAACACAGCTATAAAAGTGCAATGATCCTGCGCTGCATGATGGTGTCAAATATCTTTCTGTGTGTGCCGTATTGTTACAGTTGATTTGTTGTTGTGTTTGTTCCACGCGAGATAATTTCGGGACAGAAAGCGTGTGATTCCCCCGCTGCATGGATAAACATGGAACTACGGGGATCATGCCGCGGGGATTCGTCTTCCCAATTTAGATGCATGTATCCTCTGTAAATTAATGCTTCATTGCAAATATGTAATATTCGACGTGTTTAATTTTGAACGCATGTTCACGTTTATTTTGATTTCACGGTTATATAATACAACAACATATTATTCATAATTCTTAAGTTTTTGGGGAATTTTCTATGATTGTGAAAAAATTTCAATTCAAACATTCAGTTGAGTCCACTTCTTTAATTTATTTAAGAGATGTGTTCGCGTTAGTATTGGCGGTCACTTGTTGCCCAGGCAAAGACGTTTAAAGTTCGTTGATTTTTGATTTATATAACCGATATAAAAATATCAAAGATTTTTTTTTTTCAAAATGCATTTGAATACTAGTAATCAGCAAGTGAGTAGACATTCACAATTTCTATATTTTCTGGTCCAAAGTATACAAAGATCAGGAAAGATTTCTTCGATGAATTTCTCAGATTTGTTATAGTCCATACCCTTGACACTCACATTTTACTCCTGGGGGATAGCTCACTCAGTGTTGATGAAAATGAATACCTTTTTTCGATTGTTCATATTTATATTCAAGGTTCAGGCATATTTAATTAAAACTTCTACTAGTATGGCATTTGTTATGTACTCACATTCTTCCTTCTTTATATATATATATATATATATATATATATATATATATATATATATATATATATATATGTATATATATATAAACTGGGAGAAGTACATGTTATTGAATTCTTTTATACATGTAGGGAGAGGGCGAATTAACTTTTAATCACTTGTGCTTAATCCCTTTGTAACAATTCATTACAATAAAATACTAGTAATTAAAATAAATAAAATACTAGTATGTTCAAATCAAATCAAATCAATAAAGTGAGTAAATAACAGGTATACCCAATATCCTTGAGGTATACTAGCAATCGGTAATAATCGGTACTTTATAATCACAGCACCTGGGACAGTGTGTCATAGATAGATCGATTGATCTGATATGATGTAAATATCTGTAGAATCAGACAACACGCGAAAGAGTTTGCGCCCTCTGGTCGTTTTGCTAGCTGACTTTGGCGTGTACTTAGAAATCAAAGTATGGACATTGGCACAAGTTTTCGCCTTCGTTATGATTGTTTAATGCAACTGGACTTAAAGTTCGATCAAAATGGGGATTACGGTACAATTAGGTCTTAACTGTCTCAGAATTGGTTATTTTTCGGGTTAAAAGGACAAGGCTCGTTTCGATGAAAAATTGGTTATATTCGATTTATGATGGACTGGCTACCGAGGGAGAAATAAAGCATAAACAGGAGTCGCCTCCTTTACTTTGGTGGTTATAAAACCCATTACATTTAATGACGCTGTCATTAGTCATGCACTCTGTATAGTCGGCATGTGGATACCTCACCCATAGGAGCAATATGCTCGTCTATAGGAGTTTAAAATCGTGCATGAAATATGCATATTTCCTGCTAAGCATTAAGAGCATAAAACAAACGGAATAGAAACCGAGAGCATTAGATTATCACCACGAAAAATAGATCAAATATTAATATAGTCATGGTATCTTTTATCCTTTACGAGACACAAGTTTCATCATCTTACCGTTGGTCTAAGTTTTGGCAACGAACTTTTGCTTTGTAAACATCAAAAGACCTCAATAATAATCGCAGACAAACTTATTGACACTAATCATTAAAACATAAGCCAATATCTATATCATTTACATGTATGGCACGAACGGCAATTGTAAAACCTTGTCAAAAATCTTATCGGCATACATTAAAAAGTACATGTACCATGGTTACAGTTGGGTTCAGCAGTTCATCTCTAATGCCGTTTCACAAAAAACCAGATTGCGCAGTGTACTTAGGTCATCTTGCGAAAAATATCGCTTCTTCTTTCAATCGTTTTTACTAGAACAAGCATTAGTACATGTATTAAAGACGTTTTATAAGGTAAGGCAAATCATTTGTATCTTTGTTATGGAGAAGATTGAAGACATCAAGGTACTAGTGTATAACGTTTCCAGTATCAAATTATCTGCCTTACTCTGTTACTTTATTTTTATCTTGATAACAACCTTAATGAAATTTTCTTTTCCAAAATTGATTTATGAATCGTAATCGAGATTCGGTGAAATGAGTATTAACTGATGTAAGCACTTACTACCAATCTTCAACCTACGAATTTAAGCCATTTTTATTGCTCTGCTACAATTTGTTTCCTTCTTGAAATCTTTCTGTCTGAATGGAATAAACATTGGCAGTTTGTTAACTAATAACAACTGCTTGTACATGTAATCAAGTTATACTTTTACAGCAGGTTATAAGTACATGTTTATAGTTATTAGAGCAAAATTTCATCAATGTCTGTAATGTGAAGAAGTTTTGTTTATATTGATGTCAGCAACTCTAATTAAAATTTGACGCCATTGTCATTTAACGGCTGATTATTTCCGGGGAAAGTCGATACTGATTGCGAGTTCGAATTGTACTGTATGTCATGAAAACTATTGCATCTACTCCGCAAAAAATTGTAATGATGTTCCGTTGTGCCTTACTACCAACAATACTGATCGTGAAAAAACTCTGTTCTCTTCTCGCTCTTCTTATGTAATCCATGCATTTTTCCAATCGGCTTCTTAAAGCTCTTTGGTGAAGAAAGTGAATATAAAATCAGCAGCATAATTTTATCATATGATTTTCGTTTTCATATATAAAAAAAGTTTCACTTTCTCAATGGTGGATTGAGAGATAACGAGAAAGTTGAATGAGTTGTTCCATGGTAAAATAGCTCAAGTGTGATTGGTTGATGGTTTCCGATGAATTTAAATATAAAACTGTCTTTTTATATTTTGTATATTTATAGTCTTCGTAGCCCAGATCAGATTTAGAGTTACTTTTAAGATTCGAAATCTATCCTCATCCCTACAGCTACTAGTATTTGTTTTAAAATAACAAGGCAAATCTTTTATCTGTGTATCGATGAAAGCACCATTCAAGTCTTATAAGTCAATAAATAGCTTAAATAGAGTTATATGGTTTGAAATGAAAGGAGGTTATCGAAAGAGCCATTTCCGTCCCTTCTTAATTGTCAGTCAATGAAATACCCAGATAATCCTATCAAGCTGTTTTACCGATGACATCTTATATTGGCTCAGACTCTCTCTCTCTCTCTCTCTCTCTCTCTCTCTCTCTCTCTCTCTCTCTCTCTCTCTCTCAAAATGGTTTATTTTAAATGTACGATAAAGATTTCTGCTAATTGTGTTCGAAGCACTTTTGGTGCCATTTGCCAATGCAAAAGTGAAGATCGTGTCACATTTCATTTTGTGACTTTCTAAGAAATACATTTTCAATCAAAGTCTTGACTTGCATATTATCCTTTTCGCCTTAAGGCATAAAATGTAAATTAATCAAGAGCTCGAGAAAGTGTGCGAAAGAAACGGATGTTAGAAAAGCATCTGTTTTGAGATACATCGTTTGTCCTTGGGCCAGAACTCTTAATAGATGGAAAGTGAATGTAACCAATAGCGATTGTAACAGTCCTCCTCATACGACTAGGGTCCTACTATCTACATGTTATGATCACTAAAGCAACTCGTGTGGTTACATTTCATACTTGTCCTCATCGATCCATCCCTAGTTCATTGATATAGACGTTGAAACAGTACAACCCACAACCCGTTTTACAGACATCTGTTCTTTTGCTTGAATAGCAGCAGACAGGAAAGAGCAATGTCGCAAGAAATGTGCACCAATTTTTTTTTTATTCTAAATTGCATGATCCTGATTAAACATCATAAGCGACCCGTATTACTTTTGAAGTAGGCGTTGGAATATTGATTCTGATATAATGATGTTTTCTATTCAAACGAAAAACAAATAGCCGTGAGTGATGATGAACGTTTTTTTTTACTGTAATGGAGTGCACTTTTATGAAGGGTTTTGGGTTCAGAAAGTCGCTGGATTTGTTTGTAAAAACCCCGCGTTAAATCGTATATGATAGCAAGAAACTCAATCATGATTGCAAAACCGGAAACTTTTTATTTTAATTCCTGTGAAATCCCTCAAAGACATCAGCAAACTGACTGTTTTCACTGTCGTGAACAAAACCATACAAACAAACGTTAAATTCAATAGAAATCACGGCTCTCTCGAGATAATCTACATGGCATTGCAATTATAAATGAAAGCGGCTGGTTCTGTAATACATGTGCAAGTATCCGAAACATCATCATTCCATTTCCCTTATTTCTTAATATTTTATTCACGAGCGGTACCTAAGGTTGGTTTACATTGAACTCAACCAATAGTTTACATAAATTCCAAGATGAAACACATGCTTTCAGCGAAATGGCGACCGCGCGATAGATATACACGCTTTTAAATGGAGAAGAGATCGATCCGAAGATAAAAAGTGTGCAGCTTTTTCTTCTTTTCCACTTGCAGGTGATAGCTTATTTATACAAGGTGTCATCGTGGAAAGCGCTGGCTGCTCTCGGGCCTTGGGGCTGGTGCTATCATATTATCTGCTGACAAACCCTCTGCCAAAGTGGATGTTTACCATTCGATATCCGGAGTAAGGTAAGATTTTGTAAAAGGAAAAAAAGCGCTCATTTAACCTGCATCTTATTTTTTAAATGAAATAACCAATAAAGGCATTGATGGCTGATTATCACACGATAAGACGTTGTGTTACCAAGATCTTGGGAATGAAACCTCGGTCTATATTAATGTGACTTTATTTCTGTATATTCAATGAATTTCCTTTGTGCATGTCCAGACCTCGTTTCTCTACATTCTATTTAAAATGAAAATGAATATGAACTATTCATCCGAGTTGTTTCAGAAAAATCTACAGACACATTAATTTAATTGATGTTTTTTTCAGTATATTGCTGCATACCGTATAACCGAATATTATGTTAGCACGTCATCTGTTGATTTTTAGAACTAAGCAATGTAATGACTGTCAAGTAGCAGTTATGGTTTTAGAAACAAGTTGCATACACCCTTGCATGTAGAATCCGTTGTTAAGCTAAATGGTCCTCTTTAACTATTCAGTGTTATTAACAAAGCTATTAAGCTACGGTTATTACATACATAGAACCAATGACAACTTTATAAATGAATTTGGATGAATGTTTCTTATGATAATGCAATATAATGAAAAACGTGCCGTATCGACGAGAATTTGAAAGTGTTTCAAAACCTCTAAACTTTATTAGTTTTAAACAATGAGCCTCGTTCATAAACAGCGTTAGTGTTTATTGCATTTCTGTGACGTATTCGACGAGGTCCCTACTTCGTTTAAGTAGATACACCACAAAGTGACATCTAGTGTCAATATTTAAATGTTTGAATCTTTTCAAACACAATCAAATTGAAAGTGTTTAGGTGTTGAGGAATTCCCCCGTGAAGCATTCACACATTTACACGAACTTGAATGTTTTGGATTTTACGATCATCTCGTTCAGTTTAAGTATTGCACTAAATTTTCTCCTAATTAGAAACGACGCGAATAGCGTGCTGTAAGTCATGAGTTAAAATGACATGAAAGTGTCACGTGGTTAAAATTGTCGCTGTAAAAGTACTTTTCAATGGGTTAATTTTTATACATCTAAAAATAATCGCTGAAATAATTGGGAAGGGTGAATGTGAAGCTAAGAAATCAAAGGCTTGATGATGCATAAACTACAATCGGATGTAAGAAACTTCCCCATAAAGTTTTGTTATGTTTCAAAGAATTATACAGGCCATCGATGTTTCCGAGCCCGATGTTTAAAATCACTTTATAATGAATAGTACATTTTTTAGAGCCCCATATCTCAAAAACAAGAGATAACCACATCACTGTATTTTCACGGTGGTAGCAGTTTACCACTAGTAGATGACCCTGAAAATTTTTGGCCCAAAATATGAAAAAAAAATTTTGAATTGCGATTTGCGTTCTATAGAACGCAGTTTACTTTTGAATTACGAATAGCGAACTGCTTTCCCAAAACCGATTGCCACTTGTTCCTTGTTGACTTACAATATATATTATATACATCAAGAAAATGTAAACAGCTGTAGAAATATAAGTATCTGTGATATGTATACAGATATTTCATCGTCTTCTCTATGTACTGATAAGGTTCAAATCAACAGTGGTATCTACATATGTGTTAATTCATTAATATAGGCAATATCAGTGGTAAAATTTTACTTATTGGAAAAAAACGTTGCTTTAATTTATATGAATAATGTGTCATTGGTATAAAAAAAATCAAATCTTGTTTTATCTTTAACCGATGTGTTACTTTCAAAAAGTAATTGCTTTGTTTGCTAAAATTTTGAATTCCGATTGAGTGTAGAATTTTTTACAAGGAAATCGATTTCGTTTGAGTTGTTTTAGCTTTATATCACTAGTTTTCAAGCGAAATTAAAAATACAGAGAATAAATGGTGACCGATGTTTCTAATAAATTACACTTATAGGATGAAATTGTCAGGACAGATTAAGATTTATATGTTTTTTCGCGAGGCAAACTATTACCAAACTCCAAGTTTTATCCGCTTCTTCTTATTCTTGTTTGTTTCTTTGATTGTTCAATCAATATACCTCAGCGAATTCAGTAAAATAAATTCATATCTTAAATTTTAAAATGTATTAAACCCCTGCAAAATGGATAATACATTGGTAAAACTGCCAAGTCGTTGTCATGAAATTGAAGAAAGCTTCGCACAGTCCAAAACTTGAGATGTCAGTGTGCGCTTCAGTAGCTTCATCTTGAAAGGTCAATATGTATTGATTGCGAGTAACAAGTCGCAAGTCTCACTTCAACAGAGATGTTCAAAGCAACTGTGCAATACAATTTCGAGATGTTATAAATCTTATTTTTTTCTTTTCAAGTTGCCTAAATATCACTATATAACGCAGCTCTTAATTAAAAAAGGGGATAATAACCCCTGGTATGGGTCTCCAAATCCCTCACTGTTACAATGCTAGCGACCGAAAGTAAATAATGCAATATTTTCTGCTCTATTGCATTGTTCATATTTAAAGCTAACGTGGCAGAATATCTAATGTAAGAAATGCATAATGTAACACAATCGTTCAGCGATGGAGCTTGCCTCCCTATCACGCATTAATAATGCTGCAATCGGCGGAAGAAAGGGATAGTTTATGGTAGTTTTGCGAGACTGAACTTCTCTGTTATAAGCACAAAGGCAGGAAACGCTAATACGAGGTAATCAGTGATACCGGCCATAGCCCTATATATAACTACTTTCAATGCAGTGGATATTTTTCCTGGTAAATAAATCTTGTTACACTGCCGATTCTGCATTTCCGTTGGCCTAATTATCACATTCTATCGGAATATTAATTGTTAATCTAAGTTTCTGGAAAAGGATATCATTTTCTTCTAAATCCCCAGAGAGCATAGCAGACATGTTTTGCTTATATTAGTATACTTGTACCTTACACAATATTTTTGCCGTTTATTTGTATTGCTCAACGCAGACATCCATGAAAACTAACCATTGTTTTAATGACTCGAATCTTGAGTTACTTAAGTCTGTTTTTCAAGTATATTAGTAGCCAGGAAATAATAACCGTGTTTTTGAAAGGTTGTGTGATCGAAGTATGTTCTCTGTGGACCACATCGCATTTAAATCGATCAGATGTAACAATAATCACAATATTCAACAAAAGACCTGCTGGTTCATTGATTACACGTCATCAAATTACATGCATAAGGTATTGGATATGTCATATTGTTTATTATTCTCAAAACTCAGCAGATACAAAGGATCAAGTTAAACATGTGCACAATATTCATCTAATTCATTTATGATAAGGGATAGCTGTTTTAGCATCATTTAAATGGTACAGCTTATTGGGATAGGACTAATATGACACTAAAGATTATTATCACATTGGTAAGCAGGCCACTATTGTACATTTATTATACTTTCATGTTAAATACTGAAATCTGATTGGTTTAGGCGCAGTTGACAATCCGTTCTCATACCCTCAGTGTTAGCAACACACTTGGCAACGGGCCGATAGAACAAATTGTTACATGCTCGTAAATTATGCGCGTACGGTTCGTCGTAGAACTCACGTATTTTCTATGTAAAAGCAGTAAAATTTGCTATAAAATTAAGATATTCAGTATAATAAAATAAATAGTGCCTGTTTGGGAGGGTACCAGTTGAAATTGACACCCCTCGAAAACCATTGTCAACCTCCGCTTCGCATCGGTTGACAATGGTTTCTCGGGGTATCAATTTCAACTGGTACCCTCCCAAACAGGCACTATTTATATAATATCGCAGGTACTTTTATTAATAGAATCGTTCATTATTACGAGTGTGGGATAGTGAAATTCCACCGAGGGGACAAGATTCAGTACGTCATAGACCGTGAATCTTGTCCCTTCGGTGGAATTTCACTATCCCACACTCGTAATAATGAATGATTCTATTAATCCTGCACGAGTTTGTAATGAATGATTATTTTTGCTCGCATTATTGTACATGACAACTTTCTTTTTTGATGCTAAATGTTTACTTTCGGTCTATCCCTCCGCGTGCTGCAAATTGTGCAAGTTAAGAAGAGAACATACGACAATTTTTCAATGAAAATGTGATAAATTGTAGTCAAATAAACAAAACAACGATTTATAGATTAGCTCACTCCATCATTTATCATTTCGTTACAGCATACAATGGTTGTTTATACGCTCATTTATATGGGCGTATATAGTAATACACAAAGACAGAAAAATCTCACACTGCTGTCTCACACCATTCTCTCACCAGAGGTCGTGCTACACAAGCTTGTGTAGCACGACCTCTGGTGAGAGAATGGTCTCACATTGGACAAACCGATCTCACACCGGTGATAATGCGAGAAATATTTTATCCTAAATTGAGATGATATGAGTAATTGACATTTATTCAAATTATTCGTAATGATATCATGTTTTGTAACGATACGAAATTTAAATTTTTATATTTCAAATTACGAAATATTTTGGTGGCACTAAAAATGCTGGGTATATGTAGAGGGAAAAGGTACCTTCAAAATATTATCCACAAATCAGGATTTGTCCGAATTAATATTTAAGAAATGTATTTGTCAGAATCTCGGATTCAGATGGATGAAGCGATGAAGAACTGTTTAAACACATGATTGGTATGAACACGTACATGTATACTCGCCGCTTATATTGCATGCAGACGGAGCTCGCTTTCTTTCTTAGAATAAATCTTTGTATTACGTCAGTCCGGTTTAATATCAAATACATCGTATTTTTATTCTCGTGGTATGTCTTTTAAAATAACATGGTTGTCAAAATTGCATAATACAAAATATCTGTAAAACAGATATTGATAGCAGACTAAGAGAATTGACGTACCCTAAGACATTAGTGGTCAGCCAGGGTCTCGGGAATGGAATAAACCACTATTCATGAGAAAATAGTAAGTGTGTGCTTTCAGTCTTTCTCCTGGCATTAAACGGATTTGACTGCAAAAGCCCGTTGAATCAAAAGATTTGTTGACTGTTATTCCCTTTGAAAAAATTAGTGATGCTGAACGTATTGGTTGATTATTATTTCATTCTCCTTGAACGAACTTTACGAGAAGGGATATGCATTTTTTTTACACAATGCAACCAAAATGCTTTACAAAATTAATAATAATGTTCTAATATTTCAATTATTTATTTATAAAGTCGCATAAAATCAATTGCATCCTTTTGTCGTGTAAAATGTGCATGCTTCTTTATTTCTGTGAAATATAACGACGAGTCTCCGTCTATGTAGGATTCAATTTGTGTTAGAAAAAAAAGTTTTCTACAGTTTTAGCCCAGTAAACGTCCGAGGTAACATACTTCTCCTTAGCGGCGCTTACCATCCGAGTTGAATTACATTCATTTATAGATCAGCTGAGTTAACTCGTTGTAATATCCGCAATGTCTTCGTATGTGTCTCTCTTTGCCTTTAGTTCATTTAGTTGGTAAATATATTACACGTACATGTATATTAAGCAATGTCGTGTACAAACCGGTATATATGTGTAGGATTTTGAAGATAAAAAAATCAGCAAATTACCTGTCCGCTTTAACATTACGTTGACATTGCGAAATATCCTAATATTTGTATTATGAAATCGCGGTGAACATAAAATAATTTTTAGAAAAAAACCGGACAAGGAACCATCTGTCTTTAAGTTACATGTATATATCTATTAATATTTGACTTCTTCCTTTGATCATTACAAATGTCGGAATATGCTTCCAGCAACACAATAGCCTATTGAGTGACAGTTTACTTCAATCTCGGTATTCCTTTTACTATTTCAACAACTGCCCACTTTAGCACCATTTCATCTTTTAAAACAATTACAGATCAAATAAAACTCCATCAGGAGCGGTGCTTCCCGACAGAGAACAGATCGAAGTAGCAGAAAAAATCTATTATCAGAATTATTACAGCACTTCACAATTAACTCATTTCCGTAAAGTGAATTTGAAACAAATTTCTCATTTTTAGACGAATTTGGCATAGTATTTTAGTAATCTATTTTTAAGTTTTGATTGTTTGTTTCTTTTTTTTTTGGGGGGGGGGGTTGTTATTCTTTTTTTCCGTTTTTGTTTCGAAAAAAAGACTTAAATGGTCATTGTACAACGAGCGATCAATTGTGAATATTCTATACTAGTATTTGGAACAAAAATAGAATTTTTATGATGCTGACTATGGCTATATGGCTATTTGAATATTAAATGCACTTTTTCAGCAACAAAATTTTAGGTTCAAAATATTAGCATTACCTTACAATCGATTTTGATAATAAAAAAAATTACCGGAGTTGTGTTTAGAGTTTGATTAAATTTTCTCGACAGAACTTCCCGAGAAGCAATTCTCCTCAAATCGTTGATCACGCAGAAAGTCTCCTGATTCAATCATTGCTGTGGCTGAAAAGTGTGTTTTTGAGAGAATTTAATGTCTTTTTGTAGGAAGAAATTAAAGATGATTGGTTAGATGGTTCAGGAAAAATTTCCTCCGTTGTGTTGGTTAGGACTTTATAATTGGAGTAGATAATCATAATCAATCTCTCAGCATTGTGTCCTAGAAGACGACGCCTGACTAAGCAAAAAGAACTGGACAACTTCAGCAAGTCAACGATCGCATTTACCAATTTCAAGAGCAGTCAAGTTATTGGAATAATTTTATGCATAACTTTATTGATAATCCTCGGCTTTTTTAGGAATAAGAACTTGAATTTGAAAGAAAGCAGTAACCCTTATTATCCAATTTAAAAAAGAAATAATACAGAAACCGACCTGTCGTAAGCAGTGATGGTCGATATTGCATTGATGCTTTTAGGAGCGGCGCTATACAATCAACAATGAATAAAACTAATTTGGTCAGAAGACGACGAACTTACAAAAATAAATAAGCGTTCTTATCCAGTGAAATTAATTGTTTGAACATGTAATCACAGCGCAAGATGTAATGGACATATTTCATGAACGAGAGATGGGTGAGAATGGAGACGTTTTGTTTGAGTTGCCTCTGATTAATGGTCATTCAAATGGACTCTTTGTTGATTTTCGTAATGAAACCAATATCGTTAGCAAATCTTCGTTCGGCTAACAAACGGAGAAGACCTGAAAACCCCATGAATAGTTGGCTATATGTATAATTAAGACATATACTCATTTTCCCAATTAAATTTGCTTCTAAATTTTTAAAACTAAAAGTAAAGGCTTCTTCTATATTTTTTTTTAAGTTTGCCTGAGAGTTTCTATTGGTGTTGTGTTAAAAAAATACACTTTTCCAGTACCCTACTGAAAACACACTATTTAGTACCAAGGGGTTTTAGACATCGGGTACGGAAAACGTTAAGTACATTATTTTTGGCGTGTGACATTTCCGGGTATCTACTAGTGGTTAACTACTACCACCGTAAAAATACAGTGATGAATCATCTCTAGCTTTGTGATGAATCATCTCTAGCTTTAGAGAATTGGGCCTAACTGAAAACACACTATTCAATGTTATAGAGGAGAAGGTCTGAAAAAAAAATCATTTCCAAATAAAAAATCTTATGAATTGTAAACAAATTACATGGAAAAACATATTAAATTTTGGCGCAGTATTATAATCAGAATGAAAAAAGTACTCCTGTAAACCCGTTCGTAGTGTTTGTAAACGCTATGTTCCACAGTCGCGTCGAGTCACGTCTAGTTCATTTTCAACGGGATTAAGACGGCAGTGCTTCCAAAACGTTAGCATCCTGTCCTCCCAAATGATACATAAATGCGTTAGTTTTTAGCACCAATAAGACATTCCCTTTTGTCATAACGACTTTTGTGTCATCAATGTATTGTACACTTGTTTATATTGTACAAAGATGAAAGGCTAATTTCCATTCTCATTTCCTTGTAATATTATATTCGAATTCCAGAACAATGTCAACAATTGTATAACCTAGCGGTATTGGCGTGAGAACTCTAGATATTTTATTGACTTTAGTTGCATGTTTGATTTTCTTCGTGGCTTGCAAATTCAAATTGCACAATTTGACTTTGGCGTGATGTTACTGGTATGTGGTAATTTTTTAATTTCCTTGTGGCAGTAAATACAAAAAATTCAAGACAGAAATTAAAACAAAAATTTAGTCTAAGACAAACATTCAAACAGTATTGGGCAATTCAAGAAGGAAAGGCCTTAATTTTGTTGTTATCTATACGTCATAACTATAGCCTTGCAAAGACATGGTGTGTATATCCATGGCAACTCGCACCAAAATAACTTTCATAACATACTCAACAATAAACATTTCATAGCGAACCATAATTGCACAATTAACTGTATTTGCCCCAGATTGAAAATAGAAAATCCTCTTTTGGAAACGCTTTTGGTCTATTATTATCTATTTTTTTACCCATATTTTTAAGTTTCTGCACAAAAAAATATCTAACTAGTATTTGCAATTGTCACATTGAGGCTAATTCTTTTTTCTGTTTAAAACGAGAAAATACACAGATATCAATCAAAATATGTAAAAAATAATTGTCCTTTTTTCAAGAGATAGATTTTACATTTCATGCAAATCCCATGTATGTATGCATATTTTTAGACGAATATTCGGTTCACTATCCATAATAAATTCTCTAGCTCTGAAGAAATTTGTCGACATATTTTATTGGAATCCAGCTTTATTGATCGGGGGAAAATGACAACGTTTGATACTAGTAATCAGTAGATTTAAATCTATAAAAAAGAAGGGGATGGTGTGTCAGGTCAAATATGATATGATTATACACATTATAAGTAACTGCTTCCCTAAATTACAAATGCATGTGTGTTATTTAGCGAAGAGGTAATAGTCCACCCTAGTGTCTAATTAATACACTGTATAGATTAAGATTCGACCCTTGCAGTAATTTTCTATCACTGACAGGAGCTGACGGCGAGTTTATAACAAACCATAATACTGTCTTCGTATGCAACATTAGGACTTGTTTTCATTAGAATGGCGAACAACAATGCCCCGCAAAGCATCTATTTCCCACAACCTCTTTCTAGTTTTCGATAGCTAAATAGTTTTTTGTATTGGATAGATAAATAATTTATTTTGTGTGTGATTGTTTTTTATGCCCGTGTCACGTTTGAACTGCGGAACATTCATATATGCCCATAGAAATCTATTATCATACATATTTGGTTCTAGATTTAACAGTGGCTTATTGCAAAACATGCAAACATCATACATACATGTAGAACGGCAGATTCTCATTATCTTCAGTACCACGTGACCATGTTTGACTGTTGACGTCATTGCAGAAATGATTATCTGTTGTCTGTGAAATAAAAATAAAAGAAGAAAGGAAAAACGTTATAAAAGCAAATCCACTTATTTGTTGGTGGATTTTATTTCGCTTTTTTCTAAAATTGCGAAGCAGCATCTGATGAAATATCACGCGCAGAATTATCGAGACTAGGGGAATTTTTAGAGAAAGTCCCCGACAAATATGAAAACTACTCACTCGGTCTAGATCAATGTTCAGATGTTCATGCAAACATAATATATCCAGTCTCCGACAAATATGAAAACTACTCACTTAGTCTGGATCAATTTTCAGATGTACATGCAAACATTATATCAACAGTCTATGTAACGAGGACACCAGACACTTAACTATAGTTATAATTTTCGTTCCCTTTCCAAACGAGTGTTTATAACTATTGCTTGAAGATCTATAATTTTTGGCTGAACACATAACATTTTATTGCGGAAAATGGATTTTTTCTCCTTTTAAACAAATGCTACTTTGCAAGTTTTAGAAAGGAATGTATACAGTATGCTTACAAAAGCCAAGCTAACTAATAATTAAACGATTTGCAATATAGGCATTACGATGGAATGATACTTTTCAAAACATATATTATCACGGTTAAAAGTCGAACAATTAAAGCCCAAACCTTACAAAAGCTAACAATAGGAGTGATAAATATTTGAAGGAGGGTCGCTGTTCGATCCGTGCGCGCGCAGGCTGTCGCTTTGGAGGGATGTGGATTCACGAGCTCCACATCCGCCTGATGTGAGTGTCTGTAACTGATGTCATTACAAGCTTAGGTGATGTGTCGAGATCATGAAAATATTGATTATTAAATACAGCTTCCTCCCCGGTGCCTAATTAAAATCTTCCTGGAGTTGTTTACACAACTGTGATCTTGGCATGTATCAACGCCTTGTCACTGTAACTCACTGAATATTTTCATTTACGTTTTGTAGATTTGCTCTTAAATTAAAGAAGAAACATCTGCTGTCGTCTGCAGCTGGACTGTTACCTTTTCACCCAGAAGTTTCCATTGAAATAGAGGCAAAGTCTCTAGATCAGACGGGACAGAGGAAACCCGGGTACTTGTTCGATTATTAAATCTTGATAGCACGTGGAACACACGATTATTCCTGGGGGTTTTTGTGTACTTGGAAGGCTTGCTTTAGACAAAGGATGATTTAAAACAAAGCTGGATAAGAATATTATCTTTTTAGCAATGAAGGATTTACTCTCAAGAAACTGTTATTGATCACAAAGTCATTTTGTCAGTAACTATATCGAAAGACGAGCTAATTGCACCTGAGAACTATTACAAGAAAGTTAGTAAAACGTGTCCATCGATTTTGACATTGTTTGGAGTATTCCGCTCATTGGGGATAGAACTGCATGAAGAGCCCACTATACTTACTGTCGATTGTGGCAGAGCCTTGATTCAGTGTACTTCGCCACAGACCGTTATTTATCACTTTACTCAATGACTGGATTAACTGGCTCCTTACATTGAAAGTACCGTGACGAGACCCGCTAAACTGATAATCATGAGTTTGGAGATTCCCGATGGGTTGGGAGATCTCTTGCGTGATTTCACCGTTGCTGTCTTGCGTGATAGACCAAACGATCTGTACGACTTTGCTGTGGATTATTTTTCTAAAGTTAAGGAAACGAGAAAGCCGAAGTCTATACCTATGTACGTAATTGTGGATGAAGACGATGAAGGGGCAGGGGAACCAGACAAAGAACAATTTAAACCAAAGACCCGAAAGTATAACCGTTACGCCAGGCGTCAATCGGTGTCAGCCGAGAGGTACGATCCGGAGGCAGATGATGATGACGAAGATAAAGTGATTTATCCCAAAACTGACGAGCAGCGAGAGCGACTTACAGAGGCTGTCTGTGGCATTCTTCTTTTTAGATGCCTGGAACCAGAGCAAATGCAAGATGTAATTGACGCCATGTTCGAAAAGGCGGTCAAACCGGGTGAGTACGTTATACACCAGGGTGACGATGGGGACAATTTTTACGTCATAGATCATGGTCTATACGATGTTTTAGTTAACGTTAATGACCAAGAGAAGAAAATACATCGCTTTGATAATAGGGGAAGTTTTGGAGAGCTAGCTTTGATGTACAACATGCCGCGATCGGCGTCCATTGTGGCCGTTTCCGATGGAGTTCTATGGGCAATGGATAGAAATTCCTTCCGCAGGATCATTCTTCGAAGTGCATTTAAGAAACGTAAAATGTACGAAGAACTCTTAGAAAACGTCACCATGTTGAAATCTTTGGAACCCTATGAGCGAATGAATCTTGCAGACGCATTGGTGACTAGAAATTTTTCGGACGGCGAAACCATAATAGCACAAGGAGATGAAGCTGATGGTATGTATTTTGTGGAGTCTGGGATGATACGGGTCACTATAAACCACCCGGAGGGTGGAGAAGAGGAAGTAGGACGTCACGGGGCCGGGAAATATTTCGGAGAACTTGCTCTCATAGAGAACAAACCTAGATCTGCCAATGTGTATGCGATAGGGAAAGTAAAAGTGGCATTTCTGGAACGTGATTCTTTCGAAAGACTTTTAGGTCCTTGTCTTGACATTATGAAAAGAAATTCGGAAATATATAAAAACTACACGGAAAGTTCTTGAAAAAATCAGGAAGGGTAAGAAATTATCTTCATTTTTAATCGTTTGGACGTTGCAACGATATCATACAGGAGAACTGACAATATATTTGCTGAGTTAGTTACTATATTTTATACGTCGTTTGCCCATGCATATAAATGCTGATGAATGAAGGTCCATTTCAGCTCAGCAGAATGAATAATTCTCAAAGTGAAACATTGTCGTTATTAAGCAATTAGATTTTTAATCTGCTTTTCCTGATACCCTGACGATGGCATGCGTGAGATCGTGAGCACGATGCGTTTGATTTCAAAGAACAAGGGATATCCGATGAGGTGTTCTCTATGCTCATAGCCAGCGCACTCCCAAGTTGAACTTTTTCAATCATCTTCTTAATTGAAGTAGTGTTTGTATCGATTTTGTATTATTCCCATTCCTCTTATAAAGTATTCATGCGTTGCATCCGACAGTCAGCGAACGGTGCTTCTGAATGTAATAAATTGATGATTGATTTTGAATATTGTGAAAAACTGCATATCAACTAATTTTAGTATGTGTCCCTCACGTTTAGACAAATGAACAATAAAATTAACCGTTTTTGCAAAAAAAAACCTAGAAATTCTGCAATTTTATCAATGAATTATCATTAATGGTTGGTAGTTTCCTCTTCAATGATATTTGTCGTTCATAATTGGATCCCATTTACTTATCGAGCAAGAAAACGTCCTCTCAATGAGCCGACAGTTCGTAGGTGATGGTGATGATTGATTGAGATTATTATGTTAAAAATGTACGGAATCGAACATGTAATGGTTAACTTCACAGCTATAAAGTAAAAATTTTTTAGATGTTTAAAATTACTTGTAATGGTTAATTCTAGAGATATAAAGTAAAATTTCGTGTAATGGTTAAGTAAACACTAAATCTATAAAGTAAAATGGGTAACATCAATTTAACTCTGAAACTATAAAGTACAATGGGTAAAATAAAAATGGCCCCATCGTACGTGGAAATGCAACGGTACAAATTGATCCTGGTGTTGTTAGAGAATGATACATTTGTATGTAAAAGCCACTGCGGAAATTCAATTTTTTTCAGATGTTTCCCATAGTTTTAGAAGAGCCCCCTAATACATGTATGACAAATGATCGGTCGTATTGTTCTCTGATTTGTTTAACATGAGTCATTTGGTAAAATATTTGATTTTGATAATGATGCTGACAAATGATCAGAACACATTAGTATGAGCGACCTCTCTCGTGAATCCCTGTCATTTTGTGTAAACTTGTCGGCTCAAAGCGTAGGCGCCTCTTCCTTGCAGTGAATACAATTATTACTGTAACCCAGTGTCTAATGATGGGGTATATCTCTGTACGTGTACAATTAAGCCTAGCTGTAGGTTTCCATAGATGGGGAATACTGCACCTGACGTCCACGTTAATACATTTACATACGTCTCGGGGACATCCAGGCCTGATGGGTATAATGTTACAGATAATTGTTTTCAAATAATTTCTTTGTTTTTACCAATATATTCTTCTGTTTTCATTCTCGTGTTTCTTCGCTAGTCGCAAAATGATGTTCAATTTATTTTGTCAGTCTTATTCCATCTGCCTGTCCTATTTTGTATTACGTAAGTCTCGATCGAAAGGCGACATGAAGCATCGATTATACATCGTATACTAATTGTCCTCTTTAACACTTGCACCAGTTTTGACTCCAAGGACATAGTCTAATGGGTTAGAGTTCATCTACTATTTCTCTTACTTTAAAATCGATTTGGTGATGTTAACAATATAGCAATGATACACCTACTCTCACTATAAAGACGAATAAAACTCCAATTCAATTTACTAATTTTTTTACAGAAACAACAATAATAATCGATCCAATTGTACCATCTTTATAAAATGTACGTCTAATGTCAAAGCACTCACGAAATTAATTTTTGCGAATCTTAACATGTAAATCTTTATATTTTTGGAGATTTTTCTGTAAATTTCAAAGATCTCCATCGTATAATGGGGACGACTATATCGATATATCATTTTCTGCATTCATTTATGTAAAGTGGTTTGTTTTCTGTCCAATTTCCATTGCATAATTAAACTCGACCTCAATAATTTTAATAAAATGATTCAAATCACAAGCTCTTTCAACATGCGACCAAAGTTCCAAATTTGCTTCTCTTGAACATTTAATCCTCAAACTTTTTCTATTCTACTCACGAAGAGCTTTGAAAATAAAAGATTTTCCGACATATTTATAAAACTATACATGTAAATGCATGCATTATTTATGACATGTTCAATGGTCTAATAGTTTTCAACATCGTAAAATGAATATTATTTCTACAGAGAATAGCGAAATGTTCAATAATTGATGAGAAGATACAGACATAAAGCACCGTGTGTTGTTAAAACGTTCTTAGACTATATGATTCATTGTGTCTCTATTCATTGACTGGGCGTGTGTATATTTGCTTGATGTGTATACATTTTATGGGTGTGATTACTATAATTTTCCTTCGTGCGAGTATATATTGACTGGGTGTGTGCATATTTACTTGGCGTGAGTACATTTAATGGGTGTGAGTACAATATCTTTACTTTGTGTGTGTGTTTTAAGTTTTACTGTGTGGGTCTAAATGGTTTGTTTACATTTATTGAGTGTGTACATTTGCCGGTTTGCTGTAATTTTATTTTAATGCGTGTATGCATTTACTGAGTGGGTGTAAATTTACTGGGCTTGTTTCCATTTACTGTGTGGGTGTAAATTTACTGGGCTTGTTTCCATTTACTGAGTGGGTGTAAATTTACTGGGTTTGTTTCCATTTACTGAGTGGGTGTAAATAGTGGGCTTGTTTCCATTTACTGAGTGGGTGTAAATTAACTGGGCTTGTTTCCATTTACTGTGTGGGTGTAAATTTACTGAGCTTGTTTCCATTTACTGAGTGGGTGTAAATTTACTAGTTTGATGTAAATTTAATGGGTTTGTGTAATTTTTCTTGGTGGGTACATTTTCTGGGTGATTGTACATTTTACTGAGTGTGTGTACTTTACGTAGGTGTTTAAAGTTACTGAGTGGGTGTAATTTTACAGTGTGTGTAAATTGAGTGGTTGGTATTCATTAGGGTGTGGCGATAAATGTTTATTTGCCAATAATGTGTAAATTTACTGCTTGTGTGAATTGACGAGATGTGTGTAAATCTAATTGGGGTTTAAACATAAAGTGTGTGTGAATTTAATTGTTTTACGTAACTCTTGATTGTAGTTTGAATATTTACTGGGTCAGTGTTCCTTTGAGTGGGTATGAATAGATACGTAAATACATGTACATAACTGGAAATACATAAGATTGCAGAAAAGCAGGTTCAGATAGCCGTTTTTAAAATAGTTTTTCCAGAATGGCGTACTTTTTTACGTTACTTTTGAAGTCATATGGTATTATCTCAAAAGAAATTATAAATACGCAATGGAAAATTTTCTAGCTTATAGCAAAATTTGAAATTGTAAACAACTTGTAATTTTTGTTAACAAAGATATTAATAGTATGTAGTATTAGTTTATTCCGTGTCCCATATTATGTAAAAGTGATGCATTAAATCACTTAAATCAAAAAAGGGTATCAAACTTCTTTTTTTATTTCAATAAACCACGTTTATTTTAACCAATTATTGAGTTGTATAGGCGTTAAAGTTCTAATAAATAAATAATTTATCAAATTCAAATTGGAGAACCAGTTTGTGTTTTCTAATGACTTGACAAATGCAGAAATATCCAGTCATTGTATACAACTGGCCAGCATTATTCAGTGTAAACAACTTGCTGAAACTTCCCTATGCTTCTAAGCATGCGTACATCGAGCAAAACAGTAGCGTAGAAGCAGCCAGCAGTAATAGTAGCAAGGAATGTAAAGGTCTCTGCTTCGAAACACTGAACGCTTTTATTGTCTAATTACAACAAAATATGTCTCTAGAGTATTCTCAGCCAATTAAATAACCACTAGCTATACAGCATAACCCCGCTATAAAGAAAAGAATTGCAAATATCGTTCTCAAAACCTCAAAGGAATTTCATAGATATGAATAAATGTGAAAACAATAAAAAAAAATCTATTATACAATTAGTTTGATTTAGAGTTCGGAAAAAAATTGATCCCGTTAAAAAAACAAACCATATAACAATCAGTTAACTTAATATATAGAAATGGGTCTTCTGTTACTGAAAAAAACCTCCCAGAAAGGGAATTAGACAAAACAAAAATATTACAACAGCAAGGATATCAGAAGCAATTCAACAACCTGACAGAAACAGCGATTGGTGTCGACTCTCCCTAGAAGCCTTTAGGCATGTCGGGACTGCGATTACTCATCTCCACAGCAGGGCTATAATACAGAGCAATAGGATTGCATGTATGTACGCCAACAAAACTTCTTTGACAGACATGATTCTTTATCTTTTTTATTGGCACTGTTTATTTTTATTTTTTTTTTAAATAAACGTCCAAGCCATTTGCTACCCCCCCCCCCCAACCAACGTTTTGTTAGCCCCCCCCTTCCATTTCAAAATATAATGCTACATCCCTGTTTGAAAGCAAAATAGAGATGATAATCATCTTTATAATTAATATTGTATCTTATATCTATGTAAAAGTAATTTTACAAAAGGTTCGCTAAATGTGTCAAAAAGTGGTTTTATTTGTTTGTGTGATCTGTAAGTGTATTAAGCACGTGACCACCTTAGATATCTCAGTTGTGGAAACTAAACGTAATGTGAAGGAAAAAATACAAAATTCTTAAGTTGAAAAAGTGATAATTTTTTATGTCTCAACATTTTAACATTCATTTAGAAATATAAATAGTTCCATCTTTTTTCTATTTTTTTTTTTGAAATGCCTCAACAGGTATTTATCGTAAATATTACTGGCATAGTTTTGCTTAATTTTATATCATAGACCGGTGAAGGTACTGAAAATCGAAAGAAATCAAATATATCCATTACAGTAAAAAAAACATTACTGTTCTATAAAACTTTATTTTACACTTTTTTTTTCAATTAGAAATTTTTGAAATAATTTTTTTACAATATCATTTGAGACTTTTTTATGTTAAGTATGTAAATAAAGAATTTCATTGTTATTGAATAATAGAGAAAGTAAAATTTTGCATAAATAAAGAAGATTTGCTGAAATTTTATATGCACAACATAGTTTTGAATGATGAGTTGAATTGGAATACTTAATACTTGGTTGTAATCGAATTTTAGCTAAATTGATTTTAATGGCTTCCACCCACACCGTCGATCTGCTCGTGATAACACCCGTGTCAACGAGAACCATTATTCAACTTGTTTATCAGTAATTGTAAAATGAATATAGTTGTAATGTAAATTGGAAATATCTTCAAATCATGACAATTGAGCCACCAATTATGGACGAAAGATATTTTTATTTTTTGCATGAAGTGGTTGATCTCTGTTTTTTGAAATGACAAAGAATTTTTGATTCTACATGCACAATCATTTGTTTATTATGTAATTTTCGTGCTTTTAGTTATCAACTTGATTTTTCAAGTCATAGAACTTAAAAATTAGTATCTGCTTTCTTTCGTCCCAGGTTTTGGTGTCTGTTCACTGCCCGCGCAATATGAAAAATATTCTCAATTTTTGTTGCTGTTAATTTTCTTTTTAAAAGGAGGGGTGTTCAATGTGCCAGTTCCTGTAGTGTTTGTATTTTTATTTTAAAGGGACTTGGACACGATTTGAGCTCAAAATTAAAAATTTTATTTTTCCAAATTTAATGTTTAGAATGGTTGATATGGGTACTTTTAATGCTTTATCAAAATTTGAAAGTCAAATATTAAGTTACAAGCAAGATACAGAGTTTGAAAATCTTTGTTTTGTAAACAAAGCTCGAGCTTTGTAATGGTTTACATATGTGTTTTATTGGTATAAGTTTCTATCAAATGTTGCTTTTTTCTGTTTATCATATTATCTATGAACACTTTGAATCAGTTTACCTGGTTTGCCACGAGTAATTTGTTCAAAGAAATGGTAATTCCATAATTAACATTATTTGTAAACAAATATAAGACTCGAGCTTTGTTTACATAACAATGACTTTTTACCTCTGTATCTCTCTTAAAACTTGACTTCTAACATTCAAATTTTGGTCAATCATTCAAAATGAGCAAGTAAACCATTTTATACATAAAATAAGAAAAAGAAAATTTTGATCTAAAATCGTGTCCAAGTCCCTTTAAATTATTCTTTAGGTTTTACTTATCACTGCAAATACCAATTTATCTAATCTAAATTAATCTGTTTCACTGCCATCTTAGTTAAAATGCAGTGGTTTGATATTCAAAACAATATATTTCTGTTCACAAAATTAATTTAAATCTCTTATCACATTACCATACATGTAATTAATTGAAATTTTTCTGAGTTTTTTTTTTTTTGGTTGATCGCAAATCAACAACAGCAAAAAACACTGTACCTTTGGACTTTTACCTTTGAGATAAAAGGCATTTCAGACATACAGTGAATTCCTGTTTTCTTTAAATCTAGCTGCACTATTCCCTAGTTTATAAGAGTGTATATCGATTGATATATATGATTTATCGTGAGTCGTTTTATATCAAGACATAGTAGGCTGAATCAATATTGTAGGCTAATGGATCTGGCACTGTGAGTTACCGACTGCAGGTAAATCAAACACCTTATTAAACAGACTTCTAAATCACACCGGTGCTTTCTTCTCCAACCCAATTCCTGGCATTGCGTAACATTATGTCTGTTTTATCATTTTGCTTCATTGATCAGAAAATTGATGGTTATTCTGGGTAAAAAAAACTAATTCCTTTTCTATTGAAGGTAAAACACAAAATTGCAATAGTTTGTGGTGTAAAAAGATATTAGACGAGATATTGGTAAAATGCTAAAAAGAAATTATTACAAAATCCCACTTTTATGTACATGTAGCTACAGTATATTGCATAGAAGTAAAAACGTATTTTCGCTCATTTTCTATTGTTACAGAACAAAGTCTACATCGCATTCACACATACTTTTGTTTACCGGGTTTTCCAAAGGAAAAATCCCGTTATTGAAATGGTGAAAATGGCGGGCGGGCTGGCGACTGCCAAAAGGGCACCCCTTTTGTACGGATAACTCCTCCAGTTTTTAAGATAGGAAATTGATGTTTTTTAGATCAAATGTACATATATCAGAGATGTGCATATTGTTTTGATTTTGATTTTTAATAACTTATGAAAAAAAAATGCTACCTGTTGAACTTAGTTATTTTTGGCAAAACAATGCATAAAGGATACTCCATTTCTCTGGATAAGTAGAGTTTATCAATTCAGGGTTGACAAATGGATTATGGATACTGTTCACATAAAAGAAAGCCCAGTTTGTTGTCACATCACCTTTTAACTATTTTCTGTAGTTTAAAGCCAAATGATCAATTACCTTTACAAATCATTAACTTTCATTAAACATTTTCAGATGGCAGATAACAGTATTACAACCATTTTACTATATAACAACAGCATCAATTTTCACCATCTCTATGGCATGTCAAATGTTGCAATATTCGATCTTTTCCATTTGTATTGTATAAATATTCATTTATATTGTATAATTTTCTATTTGTATTGTATAATTTTCCATTTGTATTGTATAATTTCTGATTTGTATTCTATAATTTTACATTTGCATTGTATAAATTTTATTTGTATTGTATAATTTTCTATGTGTATGCTATAATTTTACATTTGTATTCTATAAATTTCATTTGTATTGTATAATTTTCTATTTGTATTCTATAATTTTCCATTTGTATTGAATAAGTTTTCACTTGTATTCTATAATTTTCCATTTGTATTCTATAATTTTCCATTTGTATTGTATATTTTTTTATCTGTATTGTAAAATTTCCTATTTGTATTCTATTATTATACAATACAAATGAAAAATTATTGAATACAAATGGAAAATTATAGAATACAAATAAGAAATTATACAATACAAATGAAATTTATACAATGCAAATGGAAAATTATAGAATACAAATGGAGAATTATAGAATACAAATAGAAAATTATACAATACAAATGAAATTTATAGAATACAAATGGAGAATTATAGAATACAAATAGAAAATTATACAATACAAATGAAATTTATAGAATACAAATGGAGAATTATAGACTACAAATAGAAAATTATACAATACAAATGAAATTTATACAATGCAAATGGAAAATTATAGAATACAAATAGAAAATTATACAATATAAATGAATATTTATACAATACAAATGGAAAAGATCGAATATTGCAACGTTTGACAAGCATACCATCTCACTCTCTTAAACTTTGATTTCGAACCATATGGAATATTTTCTTCACTGTGTTAAACTTTGCTTGGTTTCATGACCACAAATAAGGAGAGAGCTTTATGATACTGTGCGGGATCGTGTAAATCGATCCAACGTAAAAAACTGAATTAGAATGGATGAAGTATTTCCAGGCCTTCCTACTAAACGATGATAACAAAAATTAAATGCTGTTCGCCGACTCCTTCCTCTCAGAAGTGTATAGACCAAAAGGTTAGTATTCAAAACGAAACATAAAGAAATTTTATGACAAGCATAAGATTTAAAATCAGGAGTGCTTGTTCTCGTACAAAACGAACGATACAAGTTCACAGTTTTAAGTTTGTTTTGATTTTCTGTTTTGTTCATATACATGTATTATTAACCATATAATTATAAGTTGCGCATCACATGGACATCACGTGAATTTAACCTAAAAACCTCATGAAGCGTTTTACGAATGAATTTCACATGACGCACACTGGCTGTGTATCAGTTAATTACATTATGTATAGTACACGTATAATGTATTAGCTACTATATTTAACGAGGCCGAGTACAATTCGAGTGCGCATCACTTTACGCAGGTTTTTATTTTCATTCAGTCGTAGGTGCGAAGATATAACGTTCTTTTTTATTGTGCATAAATTTATTAACGTTATATTTAACGTTTGTAATTTTATTAGATTAATCAGGTAACATCCTAAAATGGCGCTTGCGACAGCATTGTTAACCGGTATTGTTAAATATGCATGAAGCCGAAGAGAAAAGAATGACTTGCTCGCATATTCGAGGCGTCCATGGATTTTTAACTTTTAATTTTTTGAAAGGGCATCAGTAGAATCATATAAGAATAGTTTTATTTCTTAAAAATTACTTTTTCAAAGGCAATATACACCGATTTGTGCTGCTAAATTAAGAAAGATGGGACATTGATTTAAAAAAAAACACAACACACTTTGATATCACATGTATCCCTGGACCAAACCAGGAGGTCAACTGTGTTTTCTAACTTCGCCATTTGGTGACTTTTTACTATAGTTTTAATATATTTGAAAACAAAGAAATCTCTATGGTAGAAATTATACTAAAAAGTAAAAACTTGCCGCATTTCCAACAAATTCTCAAAGGGTCCAATAGTTAAAATTGATAACCTCTTTTCTTTTGTCCCATTTTCTGTTGTCTTTTCACTGCCGGCGTGATATGAAAAAAATTCTCAATTTTGTTGTAAATCTTTTTTTATTAATTTTATTAAGGAGGGGTGTTCAATGTGCCAGTTCCTGTAGTGTTTTTAATTATTTTTTTGTTTCTACTTATTACTGCAAATACCAATTTATCTAATCTAAATAAATCTGTTTCACTGCCATCTTAGTTAAAATGCAGTGGTTTGATATTCAATTTAATTCATTTATTTTCTCAAAACCATATAAATAGTACAAGTGGTACAATATATATATATATAACACATATCTACATATATACAAACAGTCTGAATGCGCAGAACTAGCTCATTTTGCGTTTGGAGAACAGATCTCATAAATTTTTGTTATTAAAATATTTTTTTTTTAAATAAAATAAAGAGTTGGTATTCGTCAATAGATTACAGAACGTAATAATATTTGATTGGACATAATATATTCTTGCTAAAAAATCTTTTCTAATTGAAGCTAATGCGTTGCATTCTCACATATATAATGATATTCGTCCCCAATTTGGTTATTATTACACAGACTGCAGATTCTTTCGTGACGTTGTAAATTATTCCAGCGACCAACCTCTATGGGACGACGGTGATAACTTGTTCTTAATTTCACAAGAATATTACTCAATTTTCTAGGCGGTGTATGTATTTAAATATTCTTCATAAACAAATTCTGCAACTGATTCCTTTACTGGAGTACAAAATACAAAGATCATCTTCAAAATCTTTAGAAATACTCTCTAAACTACTTATTCCCATTTCAATAAGATACTTCTCTAGGTCATTTATATAAAATAAAAATAAAAAAGGGAATTTATTTTTTCGCCTTAATGGACCCCGGCATTACAATTTAAAAAATCAGAATCAGCATACATATTTTTAACAAATAAAAAACATTTCCCGGTGATGCCACTTGAAAAAAAGTTTGTACCAAAGACCATCTCCCTAAACATTATAGAGTGCCTGTTTGAAATCAATAAAAGCACACTTTAACCTTTTTTTTTTTACAATTAATAAGTGTTTGATATTCAAAACATTATATTTTTGTTCACAAAACTAATGCACATCTCTAAGACTTATCACATTACCATATATGTACATGTAAATGATTAAAATTTTTCTGAGTTTTTTTTCTTTGATCGCAAATCAACATCAGCAAAAACACTGTACCTTTGAACATTTACCTTTGAGATAAAAGACATTTCGGACATGCAGTGAATTCCTGATTTCTTTGCATCTAGCTGCACTATTCCATAGTTTATAAGAGTGTACATGTATATCGATTGATATGATTTATCGTGAGTCGTTTTGTATCAAGGCATAGTAGACTGAATTAATATTGTAGGCTAATGGATCTGTCACTGTGAGTTACCGACTGCAGGTAAATCAAACACCTTATTAAACAGACTTCTAAATCACATCGGTGCTTTCTTCTCCGACCCAATTCCTGGCATTGCGTAACACAATGTCTGTTTTATCATTTTGGTATTGATCAGAAAATTGATGATTATTCTGGGTAAAAAACTATTTGCTTTTCTTTTGAAGTTAAAACAAAATTGCAATACTTAGTGATGTAAAAAGATATTAGATGAGATATTGGTAAAACGCTAAAAAGAAATGATTACACAATCTCACTTTTATGCAGTACAGTGTATTTGCATAGAAGTAAAATCTGTGTTTTTTATTATGTAAATCTCTCTCTCTCTCTCTCTCTCTCTCTCTCTCTCTGTGTGTGACCTGTTTGATATTTCGTTTAATGAATTCATATTTATGACTTACTGCCTTTCCCTTCAATCTCATATAGATATGAACTCATTGTTTGTGTATATTTGTCTTAGCAATACTTTGTTTGTTCTTCAGAAGTGAAACTAACGACAAAAATTGACAGGCATTTCAATTTCATTCTTAAAACAGGGATAAAATGTTTGCTTTGCTGAAATGTCATTTAGCCACTGTAAACACTTTCGGCTAAGTTTTTAGTCTTTTAAAAATGACAATATTACCGTGGAATTCATAATCGATCTTATGGATTGCTGATCTTTTAGGGGCCATTTCATTTTTTCCCGCCATATTTTCCATGGTATTTTAACTGGCATATAAGTGATGGATACTTTTGAGACCGACCAACAAAATCAATACGTGATATTATGATAACTGATAAGTTACCAGTTAACTGTGTGCTTTAAGTGTTCATGCTCATTTTCTATTCTAACAAAACAAATTCTACATCGCAATTTACACCTACTTTTGTAAACTATTTTCTGTAGTTTGATGGTTGTTAGAATGATGTGTGTTGCTAACGCTGATGGTAAGAGAACGGATTGTCAGCTGCGTCTAAACCAATTAGATTTCAGTATTTAATATGAAAGTATAATAAAACATAATCTCAGACATTCTATATGCATAGCATCAGACAAATTAAGAAAATGTCTTTCAAAAGTGGTGAACACGAGCTAGTGTACTTAAAATTATGTGCGTGATGGGTTTTCATATTTCGGGTCACGTAATCAGGTAATATAAATAGGAGGACCATGCAGTGGCTGTAAATATGTGTTTTTGTGTAAAATAAAATAAACGCTACATGTATTATTCTATCAATCCCTCCACCCTCAAATAAATGTCTGCACATGCGCTTAACCCAATAAAGAGGTAAAGAAATCAATTGGCAGTAAGCAGTTGACAGTTGGCAGTAAGCAGTTGGCAGCTGACAGTTAGCTGTCGTATATGGAATTCCATAATTTTGATCCAAATAATAAAGAATACAGCGAAAAAAAAAACAGTTAAAAAATATATGCAGATATTGCATATTGTCTAACCATTAAATTGGAAAATGGGAACATTACACACCTACAAACAGGGACAGGGGCACGGATACAACGTATGCCAAAATAAACAGATTTCATTAAAAACAATTATGAATCAGGAAAAAACAATGAAACTCAGTTAACAACAAGGTACAAAAGAAAAATAATACACTTTACACTTTTGACCAAATTAAACACAAATTAAATACAGACTTATCAATTTTCTCCAAAAGTAAAGAACAGTTTTAAGGGAAGCAAGTCTCCGATTTTGTAGGATTTTTTTTAAACTTAGAAAAATTATATAATTCTCTCTCTATCTCTCTAAAAAAAAATTTTGATGTTAAATGATACCTGTCAAAATATCACTAAGGTAACAATGATGCAAGGTATGAGTAATTCTTGCTGCGCTCGCCACAACGGTAGCACCGTAAAACATATTACCAATTAGCTTAACAAATTAGTAACCTTCATAAAAACATTTTCAGATGGCAGATTATGATAACTATAAAACAACAGCATCAATTTCCGCCATCTCACTCTCTTGAACTTTTATTTCGAAGTATATGGAACAATTTTTTTTCCCTGTGTTAAACTTTGCTTGGTTTCATGACCACAAATTAGAAGAGAGCTTTATGATACTGTGTGGGATCGTGTAAATCGATCCAACGTAAAAAACTAAATTAGATTGGATGAAGTATTTCCAGATCTTCCTACAAAACGATATTAACCAAAATAAATGCTGTTCGCCGACTCTTTCCTTTCACAAGTGTATAGACCAAAAGGATTACATTCAAAACGAAACATAAAGAAATTTTATGACAAGCAATAAGAATTTCAAATCATGTGTCACTGGAATGCTTGTTCGCGTACAAAACGAACAAGATGCAAGTTCAACTTTTTAAGTTTGTTTTAATGTTCTGTTTTGGTCATATAGGTAACTATATAGGTGATTGTGCATCACATGAACTTCACGTGAATTTAACATGAAAAATCACATGATCCAATTTACAAATGACTTTCACGTGTCCCACATTGGCTGTGTACCAGTTGATTTTATTATGTATATATGTATAATGTTAAGTGAGGTCGAGTACAATTCCAGTGCGCATCACTTTCGGCAGGTTTTTATATTCATGTAATTGTAGGTGCGAAGACATACCGGTTGTTCTTTTTTGTATTCTGGTTTTTTTTTTTGTATTTGTTTTAAAAATTTTTGATTTTTATTACATTAATCAGGTAACATGCTAAAATGGCGCTTACGACAGCATTTTTTACCGGTATTGTTGACTATGCGTGAAGCCGAAGAAAAAATTAAAGGGCATCAGAAGAAATATATGCAGTTTAAATTGTTTTATTTCTTCATAATTTTTTTTTACAAAAGCAATATATACCGATTTATAATAAATTAAGAAAGATGGGGGATTAAAAAATTATTTTAAAAAAAAACCACACTTTGATATTTCATGTCAACTGTGTTTTTTAATTTCACCATTTGGTGACTTTTTACTAAAGTTTTAATTTATTTGAAAGAAAAAAAAATCTCTTTGGCAGAAATTGTATGAAAAAGTAAAAACTTGGCGCATTTCCAACAAATTCCCATAGGGTCCAATACTAAAAATTGATAACTTTCTAGATGACCCCTTAGGAAATCAGGATGGTAAATAAATGATTTTTTAATCTTAACATTATTGATTAATTAGTATAACTCCACGTAATTTTTTTTCTATCAAACTATCTACGGTAGAAAGAAGAAAGAAAAAGATAAAATTGAAATTACCTTACTGAAAGATATTGAGAATATTGAGTCACAGTCTGATATTGATTTTGAGCTTTGCATGAAAAAACGTCTGAACTTGAAAAAGTTCGAAAGGAAAAGTTACAAGGTCATATTATAAGATCCCGGGCTAAGTGGGTAAAAGAAGGATAGAAACCAAGCAAAAATTTCTGCTCATTAGTCTCGCAACTTTCTAAATAAAACTATTTAAAAAGTTGAAACACACAACAATAATACTATATATGATCAATGCAGTATCCTTCATCAGGTCAAAATTTTTTATGAATCTCTCTTTTCTTGTAAAGACTCAGATCTTCTAGATATTAATCTTGAAGATATAATAAAAACTGACATTCCAAGGTTAGATGCATCCACTTCAATCTCCCTTGAAGGCGACATATTGGAAAGTGAGATGTACAATGTGTTGAAAATATGAAAAATAACAAATCTCCAGGGAGTGATTTATTATTAGTGTTTTACTGTTGAATATTTTAAGTTTTTCTGGAAGAATTTTAAACATTACATTGTGTCTGCTGTTAACCATATTTTTGTTAAAAAAAGAGCTCCCTATATCACAAAGGCTAGGAATTATTACATGTTTACCAAAAGGGGACAAACCCAGACAATATCTGAAAAACTGGCGTCCAATTACCTTGTTGAATGTACTATATAAATTAATATCAGGATGTCTCAGTTATAGAATTAAATCTGTTTTAAATTATTTGATATCAGAAACTCAGTCTGGTTTCATAAAACGGTCGTTACATAGGAGAAATAACAGATTTGTTTACGATCTATTGTCTTTTACTGAAACAAGAAATATGCCTGGTTTACTTGTGCTTATAGATTTTGAGAAAGCTTTTGATTCCATATCTTGGAAATTTATTTATAAAGTTTTAGAATATTTGGGTTTTAGGGAAAATATGATTACATGGATAAAACTTTTAAATACACAGATCAAAGCATCAGTCTTGCAGTGTGGTTTCCTTTCAGAACAGTTTTATGTATATAGAGGATGTAGACAGGGGGATCCTATTGCTCCATATCTATTTATTCTATGTGATTAGCTATTTAGCTGTTTAGCTATTCTAGTAAAACAAAATACAAGTATCAAAGGTATTGTGGTTAATGGTAAGGAACATAAGATTACCCAATATGCAGATGACACAAGTTAAATACTTGATGGTTCACCAAAATCACTTTTTTCTGCACTTGAAACTGTAGATTTTTTTCTACTTTCTCGGGACTAAATATCAACAGCTCGAAAACAAAAATTGTTTGGATTGGTGCTAAAAACATTTCTAAGCAAGTATATTACCACACAAGATGGAAACTAGTGTGGTGATGTACAACATTTAGTTTATTGGGAATAGAATTTTCTGTAGATTTGGAAGAAATAGTTAACCTAAATTATGATATCCAAATACCAAAAATTAAAGCTATGATACAACAGTGGAACAGAAGAATACTCACTCCCATTGGTCGAGTCACTGTAGCTAAAACATTACTTTATCCATAGCTTAACCATCTTTTTATTTCCCTCCCAAACCCTGATAAAGAAACTTTGTCTTTTTAAAGTAATTTTTTCTATGAATTTGTATGTAATTCAAAGATTGACAAAGTGAAGAGACAAATTATCACTCAAGGGGATTTAAAATGCTAGAAATTAACAATTTTTTAAAGTCATTAAAATGCTCCTGGATTAGGAGACTTTTTAAAGATAAGAAACCATGGATGGACATCTTTTTTGAAATCCATGGCAATGAGGTTACAAAAAATATGCTTGATTTTGGTGACAAATATATGCATAATATTATAAAACATAGTAATGTTTTCTGAAAAGATGTATTTCAGTCATACTTACCAATATTTCAAGCTTCGAATAACATAATATTTAAGCAAAAATTCTTTTCTATGCCAGTTTGGTACAAAACAAATATTTGTGTTGGTAATAAAACAATTTGTGTCAAATTGTGGTATGAACATGGTGTGAAAATAGTAAGTGACTTTTTTAATAATGATGGAACTTTTTTATCACAACATGATTTTGAAAAGCAATTTAGCTTGACAAATGTTTGTACAATGCAATTTAATAGTGTTATTAGTGCAATATCTAAGTTTTTCAAGACCATGTTAGTTAATAGATCTGGTGTGAGTAAAGATTTTTCACCATTCATTCCCTTTTACTTTGAATATATATTGTTGAATGAAAAATGTTCCAAAGTTTTGTATCAACTCATTAATAGTAAAGATATGGTTCCCAAGGCAATTCAAAAATGGAACACTGAACTATCACTTCACTTAGATATAAATGATTCTGTTAAAGATTTTTTTAAAGTTTGTTTTAAGACAACTACTGATACTTCAATACAATTGCTACAATACAGAATTCTTCACAGAATTCTTCAAACAAATTATTATTGAAAAAGAGTTATTACATATGATGTATGTGCTTTTTGTAAGGAAAATGTGGAAACAATTCAGCATGTATTAATGACATGTTCAGAAATACTACCTAAATGGAATAATCTTAGTATGTATATTTATAGAAAAACTTCAAATAGAGTTGGCTTTAATGTTAATAATGTACTATTTGGTGAACTACCATTCAGTGGTTACAACAAAGTTATAATTCTGTACTCCAAGCAATACATTTTTAATTGTTCAAAACAAGACAAAAAACATGACGTTGTTGGGATGTTACATCATCTATTATTCAAATATAAAGTTGAAAAATATAAAGCTATCAAATTATGTGAGATTACAAAATTTAATAAACTCTGGGAAAATTGGAAAAACATATTTGAGATATAATTTTAAACATGGTAAACAACTGTGCTATTTGTGTGTGTGTGTGTGTGTGTGTGTGTGTGTGTGTGTGTGTATATATATATATATATATATATATGTTTGATCTGAAGAAAATGTAGTATAAAAGGGAGAGAAAGAGTGTGAAAGTGAGAATGCCAAAAAACCTTATATATTACCTTGTTTATGAAATCATATATTATTATGGAAATGGAAAACAAAAATAAATTATTAAAAAATATATATATATCTAGGGTAGAAATAATTCGACTCGGTGTATAAATATTATATTCATGTCTACATGATGTAGAGCAAAATCTAAAAAGCAAAATTTCTTAGCAATACATACAAAAAACAATTTTTAAAAATGCAGTTTTACTTGCAGAATTGTATCAATATACAAGTATCGCTATCCTTATTAAGTTTCTTATCTGGGTTACCAGGTTATCGGTTCTCCATAGCTCTGAAGAGCTAGTGCAGATACGCCAGAGGCCTTGACTTCTTTTCCAAGTTGACACTTGATTTTTACAGTATTTATAAAGCAACAATTTCAATCAATTATGTAAATCGATGGCGTCAAAGAATATGTTTTGCACAGTGGCAGAAGAAAGGAATAAATTCGAAATGAAAAATTTACATAAACAATGCATTATCATTATTAGCACATAGAACTACGAAAACTTCACTCACTTCGGCAGGTCGACAATCAAAACCACAAGTCTGAGTTTTGATTTCTTCGTCATAAATATTTTGTTAATGACAAATTGACGCCAATGGTTAACCCTTATTTTGTCGTGTTAACTCAACCTTTTGATTTTCGTCTTTGACAAGAGCACAAAAAATCTAGGTCAATTTTCTCTTCCAAATTTCTAAATTGGTCAGGCTGTTTAATGATGATGTTAAAGATTCGTTATGTGCAAAGTGTATCGTTAATAAGATAAGGGCTACCTCTCCATGTCTCGATCAAAGTAATAGGAGAACTCATGACCAGACCAAATGGATCCTGGTAAATTTGAAATCAATGACAATATTCGTAACTAGTTCCCAAAAAAATATTTTTTGGAGACCTTTTAAAAAAACTAACCAGCACACGTATCACTGATGAGTTATGCAATGAGATTGAAGTTTGGAAAAAGACAAGATTCTTCTCTAATTCGTCAGGTTTTAGGACATGACTGAAAATGAAATATATATGAAGGTGTCGTATTGTATTAAAAGAAAAGTACATTAACAATTTTCAGAATATTTGTTCATCAGGTTTTGAATACATCAAAGTTGTCGGATAATTTAAAATTATGAACGAAAGAATGTTCTCTTTTTGTAAAAGGAGGGGACGTGCATATGTATTATTTTCAGAAACAATTGAATTTTTACCTGGTGTCAATTGTCCATAAGTAAAAGGGTTTTTCTTCAGAACTGTGCTAAAGACGATGCTCCTTTGACAAAGGTGCCGAATGTTGGTTTTACCATTTTCATGAATATCTTCTAAGCATGGTTATGTCTGTATAAGTTAATATGATAAAATTAATACCATTATATTCATTAAACATGTCTTCATCACTATAGTAACACTCATTTTTCTTGTATAAGAACCTTATCTTCCATGTATAGTAGCACTCACCCCAGCAGTTCAATTCTCTGAATGTTTTCATTCTGGTGATTTTGATTCTATTGATTCTTTTCCAAAGAGTGTCAGTAAGCCAAAGATTAACTGTGTGTTCAAACATCGTCCTAAGGAGGGAGATAAAGATATAAATGAGCTGTGTTTGCAGTCTAATTGTTAATGGTGTCTCTCGTGGATGTAAAATTGTTTTCATTTGCCGGGATGAGCCCCGGGACTCCGTCCGTCGTCAGTACCAATAACACACCGTCTAAAAACTAAAGACTGATTAATTCTTCGATCAACCTTTAAAAACAGTCATTAGGCCTATTTGATAGACAGCTCGTCTCGAAGAAAATACAACTGTGGAAGAAAAGTCGGAGCCTACACCGATTATTTAACAACTGAAACTTCAAAGAAGACAGTAATTGGACGTGAACTTTTCATTTAATTAGTCTGTTGTTCAAGACCCCAGGAGATGCCTCTTTTACCCACACGTGCAATGATCCAGCAAGCCTGGAACGCTCTCAGTATTGACTGTCTCTCAACAGGTCACTTCTGAATTTCTGACCTTAAAAATAAGACCAGATCCAGGATGGATTGACAGTATAAAATGAATTAGTCAGTCGACTGAGAGCTAAACTTATGGGTATTGTATGGACGGAAAACTTGCAATGTTAGGAGAAACAATCATAGTAGATGAACTAGTAAGTGACAGAAGAGATAGATAAAGCTGGACTACGCACAGGGACCAGCCAAATAGTATGAAACTAGCATTTATCAAGTAATCTCTAAGGATTCTTTTCATCCCTGAACGCCAGAAAAAGGATTTATCAGTCTACAAATTTTGACTTCCCATTAAGGCCATTTGCTTTGCAAATATCAGACACGATGGAAATCAGGGCTCCAGTATCGTTCTTCCTCACGTAAGTCTAACGGAAGCCCGTTAGTGTTATAACATCTTCCCAAGTCAAGGGTTTCTGATTTGCACCTCTCCTCACAATTTTGTTTGTGGGGAGCAGAGTAGACCGAAAACACTTGGCTAGCGAAGATGGTGTTATAATAGATATATAAACATCCAGGGGTCAGTTTTAAAAAGCATATTTTGAACTCAGTTATTGTTTCCTTTAAGTAAGTCTTGCGCAGGCGTGTAGGGGTATAATAATTATTGATAAATAGACGCATGTTATGCGGACCAAGGACCGTAAGTAAAGAAAGATATTTTTACGAAGATTTTATACTGAAAAACTTAACAAATACAGAAGCAGCAGAAAAGACAGAGCACAGTTTAGTGGGTCAAAAAATATGGAATTTTGACATATTTAAACTTGTTTCTCCTTTAAAGTAATTTAGCCGGGCTCGTTCCGAAAGCAATGGCCAGTCTATTGCTAAGGTGCGCGGTTTACAGGATGTTGACGGAACAACCGTTGAAAACGTTCTTAGCAAAAAACTGTAGTTCTAAATTAAACGAAAACGTAGAATGTATAGTTGGTCTGTGTTAGTTTACATCTATATTTAAAGACTGCAAGGTAATCTTGTTCTTTGTAACATTCTAAATACTTCGAGCTTGCAATGCACAATTGCTGAGCTGCGGAATATATTGTGTGCACTTATAGCCTAAACCATTCTAACATTAGAAGATAGATATTATTGCGGAAATTGTTTTATGAGCATGTAAAAAAGTTAATCTTAGTTGGGGCGTTCAATATCTAACCCTCCCACGATTTGATATCAATATTAATGTGCATTAATACGGTTATAAACTTTGCTAGTTTATTATGACTCAATGTGTCTATTTAGTCTGTTTGATTCCAATTCATGAAACCGTTTTCAATACACATCAAATGAGTCCGGATAAATGTACTTTGAGTACTTTGATTTTTAAATTCAATGCCAGAATCATTATTTCACGAAATTAAGGTCTACTAACCCCCGTCGTGAGATCTCTAATATGGAATTTTTCTGAAACAAGTCTCAGTCTGATTTAATCAAATAAAAATGCTTACTTACTTACTTACTTACTTACTCACTCACTCACTCACTCACTCACTCACTCACTCAATCACTTTTTTACTTACTTACTTATTCTTATAGGAATATACGGTTTAAAAAAATACTCTATAATAAGTATACCGATGTAAAAAAAAAAAAAAAAAAAAAAAGGTAGTTTTTATTCAAAGCATAAAATTCGTCACTAACTTTTTAAGCAAGAATTGGCATTTAAGTAAATGAAAACCGTGCGACTTTCCGCAGAAGTGATATATTGATTTCGCAAATAATATCATAATATAATGGAGGTCGTAAAAATGCTTACCTTGTCATTGGAAATCTAAAAAAATTTGTTTAAAACCATTCTGCTTGCACACACAAGTACTCTGAAGTTGACATTAAAAAGATGCTTGAGTTTCTGATAGACAACATCTATGTAGTTTTTGGAAATCAAGTCTTCCAACAATCTGTTGGAATTCCCATGGATACCAATTGTGCCCCATTGTTAGCAGACCTATATTTGTATTCTTATGAAGCAGAATTTTTTCAAAAACTTGTACGTGAAAAAAATAAATCACTCGCTGTGGCCTTCAACTCAACATTCAGGTATATCGACGACGTATTATCAATTAACAATTGAAATAATAATGTCTAAAACTTGTTTGATTCTAAAACTTAGGCAACCAGATGTATATAATCTTGTAAAGAACATTTCAAAGGGTTAGTGGTCGCCAGTTCTTTAGAATATTCTACAACTTACTATGCTTTATCAAATTATGGAAATACAAAAGTTTCGATGTTTCCTTGGACTGATAAAAATGTTTTACGTAAAAAAGATATATGGATCATATTCTTTTGTACAATAGCCAGTATGCTAGCGTGCTAAAAATGCGCTTAGTAGTTATTCTTTGTAATCGATTTTAAAATTATACTAAGAACTAGACACGATCTCGTTGCGAGCAACGAGGAGGTCTTCCGTCCGATTTTTAGAAGAAAATATGACATCATCGACTTTGGTTTTCGACAAAAAAACATGGAAAAAAGAGTGAAGAACTAATGCTTTTTTGTATCGCATTTTATAAGTTCTCTTATATTGCTTTTTCAAATACTTGCATTTCTTCCAATTAAGATAGAAAAGATTAAACTTGTGTACCTCTGGCTCCTAAAAACCCTAATTAGGTAATGCAAGAGAAAATCGTTATATTGTAAGAATACTCAGTATATACACGTATTATACCTAATTCAGCTTAAATAACCTTTCACAAAATAGTTATTAGTAAAACGCTATAGATAAAAGACTTTTGAGCCCTTTGATCCCCTAATTTAAGGGGCCAGCCCCTTTTTCTTGAAATCAAATGAAAGGTCATTTAATTCTAAACACATTTTGTTCAACAAGTGTTCAGAAATTCCTTACCGTTCTGGAGATATATGAGAAGAAAGGTTTTAGGGGCGGATCCCTAATCTCCTTATAGGGGCCGTTAAACGAAATTTTGATGGTTGCATAATTTTAAGAACATCATTTTGAATAACTTTTCTTCTGTACTGCATTTCAAAATATTTTTGCTCTCTGAGATATGGGTGATCAAAATTTTGGACTTTTGGCCCCTAAAAACCCCTAATTACATAACACATGATAAAATCATTACATTGCTTGGATACATAACTGTAAGATAAACATATTTGCTTCTATAACATATCACAAAATATCCCTCAGTAAAGGGCTATAGATTAAAGACTTTAGAGCCCTTTGGTCCCCTAATTTAAGAGGCCACCCCCTTTTTCTTGATATCAAATGAAAGGTCTTGTAAATAAAAACTTTTTTTACATTACATGTTTTAACAAAATATTTTTCAGAAAAGAGATAAACAAAGAAAACCAGAAAAAAATACGACGTTTTTTTAATCTCAATTTTCGGGTCCAGGCGAGCTTCGACGCCTTTTAAACCAGACAACTATAAATGCCTTTAGACACATCTACAATCTTTGGTCTACCATCCCTGAAAATTTGAATTCAATATCTCTGTTCGTTTAGGAGGAGATAACAGGACAATCAGACCCTCTGAAAATCGCTAAAACGTCAATATCTCACGAACGGAAATGACGTCATTAAAATAAAAAAAATATATATCAAGCTTTCATCAATATATACAAGATCTGAAAATTTCACGAAAATCGGTTGAGTCGTTTTCAAGAAACCGCTTGTACAAAAAAGCGTAAGAAAAAAAATAATAACTAGACACGATCTCGTTGCGAGCAACGAGGAGGTCTTCCGTCCGATTTTAAGAAGGAAATACGAGATCATCGACTTTGATTTTCGACAAAAAAAAACATGATGTGGAAAAAAGAGTGACGAACTAATGCTTTTTTGTATCGCATTTTATAAGTTCCCTTATATTGCTTTTTTAAATACTTGCATTTCTTCCAATTAAGATAGAAAAGATTAAACTTGTTTACCTCTGGCTCCTAAAAACCCTAATTAGGTAACGCAAGAGAAAATCATTATATTGTTAGGATATATAAACGTATTATACCTAATTCAGCTTAAATAACCTTTCACAAAATAGCTCTTAGTAAAACGCTATAGATAAAAGACTTTAGAGCCCTTTGATCTGCTTATTTAAGCGGCCAGCCCCTTTTTCTTGAAATCAAATGAAAGGACATTTAATTCTGAACACATTTTGTCAACAAGTGTTTAGAAATTCATTACCGTTCTTGAGATATATAGGAAAGAAGGTTTTATGGGCCGATCCCTTATCTTCTTATAGGGGCCGTTAAACGAAATTTTGAAGGTTGGATATTGTTAAGAACATCATTTTGAACAACTTTTCTTCCGTATGCATTTCAAAATATGTTTCCTTTCTGAGATATGGGTGATCAAATTTTGGACTTTTGACCCCTAAAACCCCCTAATTACGTAACACACGATGAAATCATTACATTGCTTGGATACGTAACTCTAATATAAACATATTTGCTTCTATAATATTTCACAAAATATCTCTCAGTAAAGGGCTTCAGATAAAAGACTTTTGAGCCCTTTGATCCCCTAATTTAAGGGGCCAGCCCCTTTTTCTTGATATCAAATGAAAGGACATTTAATTCTGAACACATTTTGTTCAGCAAGTGTTTAGAAATTCGTTACCGTTCTTGAGATATATGGGAAGAAGGTTTTAGGGGCCGATCCCTTATCTCCTTATAGGGGCCAGAAAACAAAATGTTGATGGTTGAATATTGTTTAAAACATCATTCTAAGCATCTTTTATTCCATAATGCTTTTCAAAATATTTTTCCTTTCTGAGATATGGGTGATCAAATTTTGGACTTTTGACCCCTAAAAACCCCTAATTACGTAACACACGATGAAATCATTACATTACTTGGATACATAACTCTAATATAAACATATTTGCTTCTATAACCTTTCACAAAATATCCCTCAGTAAAGGGCTATAGATAAAAGACTTTAGAGTCCTTTGATCCCCTAATTTAAGGGACCAGCCCCTTTTTCATGAAATCAAATGAAAGGTCACTTAATTCTAAACACATTTTGTTCAACAAGTGTTTAGAAATTTGTTACCGTTCTGGAGATATATGAGAAAGAAGGTTTTAGGGGCCGATCCCTTATCTCCTTTTAGGGGCCGTTTAACGAAATTTTGAAGGTTGCATATTGTTAAGAACATCATTTTGAACAACTTTTCTTCTAAACTGCATTTCAAAATATTTTTACTTTCTGAGATATGGGTGATGAAAATTTTGGACTTTCGGCCCCTCATTTTCTTAATATCAAATGAAAGGTCATTTACTTTTAAAGACATTTTGTTCAACAAGTGTTAAGAAATTCGATACCGTTCTTGAGATATCTGAGAAAGAACGTTTTAGGGGCCGGTCCCTTATCTCCTTATTGGGGCCGCTGAACAAAATTTTGAAAATTGCATATTGTTAAGTACATCATTTTGAGCATCTCTTCTTCTATACTGCATTTCAAAATATTTTTCCTTTTTGAGTTATAGTTGATCAAAGTTTTGGACTTTTGACCCCTAAAAACCCCTAATTACGTAACACATGAGAAAATCATAATACTTTTAGGCTACATAACTGTAAGATAAACATATTTGCTTCTATAATTTATAACAAAATATCCGTCAGTAAAGGGTTATAGATAAAAGACTTTTAAGCCATCTAGGTCCCACATTTGAGGGACCAGCCCCTTTTTCTTGGTATCAAATGAAAGGTCATTTAATATTTAAGACATTTTGTTCAACAAGTGTTTAGAAATTCGTTACCGTTCTTGAGATATCTGAGAAAGAACGTTTTAGGGGCCGGTCCCTTTTCTCCTTATTGGGGCCGCTGAACAAAATTTTGAAAATTGCATATTGTTAAGTACATCATTTTGAGCATCTCTTCTTCTATACTGCATTTCAAAATATTTTTCCTTTTTGAGTTATAGGTGTCAAAAGTTTTGGACTTTTGACCCCTAAAAATCCCTAATTACGTAACACATGAGAAAATCATAATACTGTCAGGCTACATAACTGTAAGATAAACATATTTGCTTCTATAATTTATTACAAAATATCCCTCAGTAAAGGGTTATAGATAAAAGACTGTAGAGCCCTCTAGGTCCCTTATTTGAGGGGCCAGCCTCTTTTTCTTGGTATCAAATGAAACGTCTTGTAAATCTTAACTTTTTTTGCGTTTCATGTTTTATCAAAATATTTTCAAGAAAAGAGATAAACAAAGAAAACCTCGAAAAATGATGACGTTTTTTTAATCTCAATTTTCGGGTTCAGGCGAGCTTCGGCGCCTTTTGAGTCAGATAAAAATGAATGCCTAAAGACACATCTTCAATGTTTCGTCTACAATCCCTGAAAGTTTGAACTCAATATCTTCAATCGTTTAGGAGAAGATCCCAGGACAAGCCGACCCTCTGAAAATCGCTAAAACGTCAATATCTCAAAAACGGAGATGACGTCATCAAAATAACACATTGCGTATAAAGTTCAAATCAGTATCTATCATATCTGTAAATTTGATGAAAATCGGTCGAGTCGTTTTTGAGAAATCGCGTGCACAAAATTTGTTGGAAAAAAAAGAAAAATAATGAAGAACTAGATCGTTCTCGTTGCGAGCAACGAGTGGGTCTTCCGTCCGATTTTTGAATAAATGAGATAAAACTCATCGTTTTAAAGATAAAATTGTGAGTCTACGCAAAAAAAAAAACGAAAAAAAAATTTTCGACACTCGGGGCTTGAACCCGGGTCGCCTGGGCACTGTCCACGACTGAGCTACTCGGGCTCTCGCTTCAGGACTTTGACGCTTAATATCTCGAGAATGCGTTGATTGTTTTTAAAACAAGTTACATATTCTGAATCAGTAAAAGAGTCACTATCAAACCTACAAAAAATATTAAAAAACAAAAAAGTTGAAAAATTCGATTTTTTTAATTTCCTTCCGGTGACGACCGGAAGTGATGTATGACGTTTTTATGACCATGTTGCACCAGAAAAACGGTATATCTATCATCACTGATAATATCAGCCCTCTATCTTTACTCGATTTTGAGAAACGTCGCAGACAAAATTGACTTTAAAAAATCGTTTAACGACGATAACTTCCGACCGGAAGTAAAATTTGAAAATCTTTCACGGAGGTACAAACTTCAGATAAGGAGGCATCAGCCCTAAAAATTTGAAGGAAATTGAACGAGCCATCTCTGAGAAATTGCCTGCACAAAATTTGCGAGGAAAAAAAGAATAATAATAAGAAAATTGAAAAAGAAACAATAGAATAATAGTAGGGTCTTCCGCTGAAGACGGAAGACCCTAAAAAGAAACCGAAGAATAACAATAAGGTCTTCCGTTGGAAACGGAAGACCTTAATAAAAGGGAAAAAGAAACAAAGCAATAACAATAAGGTCTTCCGTTGGAAACGGAAGACCTTAATTGTATGCTGTAAATGTTATCATTTTCATCAATACGGTCATATTATTGTTTTTGATTTGCATTAATCCTTTAAAAGTTTATTACATGGTTAAAATGTTTATGATGCAATTCATACATACAGCCTCTACACGTTCATATATTTGGGTGTATTTAATTATATCACTTTTTAGACCACCTGAGCTTTTCTGTTTAGCGTTCACCTGCGCCTGTCCTTTGCATTGGTTGCTATCGATTCGTCTGTTAACATTTTAGACATTTTTTGACATTTCAAAACTTGAAACAAAATATTCTTACGTGAAATTTGATCATAGATTGTTAAAATAAAGGGTCATGCTTTATTTGTGAGAAAAATAATAAAATAATTTCAAATAAAATGGAAATGTGAAAAATAGAGAAGATATCATAAAAAAAACTATTTAAGGAATAAGGAATCATTCCTTGAGTATTATGATGTGATAATTTCGGTCGGGGCGTGGTCAAATCCAATAAAGCCTGAAAGGGCTTTATGATAGGTTTGAATCTATTTGAATCTAATGAAAATAGATTTGAATTATTTACTCACACTGTCTGAAATAAAAAAAAAAACGAAAACTTTACACTAATATCTAAATTGCCAATTTTTTATAAAGAAATATTTAGTTACTTTAATGAATGTAAAAAGACAATAGATGTATCTAATTTATCAGACGTCAAGTTTGCACAACAGCCATTGTGGAATAACAATTTGTTTCAATACAAGGGCCAAACATTATGTTTTAAGAATTGGATAGCGAGTAATATTTTGTATGTAAAAGATGTATTTAATGAAAATGGCGTATTTAAATCATTACAGGAATTTTCAGATATTCTGTCAAAAAGATCAAATTGGTTGTGCGAGTATAATTCGAAATGTAATTAAGAAAAAGAGTATACTGTTTGATATGAAATGCTGTGTTTTTACTAGAACAGATTTTGTAAATACATTCAATTTTCATAACGGTGTTCACTGTATCTTTGAGAAAAAAGAAAAAATGTAATTTTTACTACGAAAATATGTTGTCAAGAAAGTTTAAACCTCCTTGCCATCAATCTTATTTAGGCAGAAATTATTGTGTAAATAAAGAATATTGACCAAGCATATATACAAATAAGATAAAGAACATGTATGACAAGCGTTTAAGTGAATTCAACTACAAACTGCTTAACAATATTTTATGTACCAATTCTTTTTTGCAAAAATGTAAATTAAGACAAAATGCAGAATGTGACTATTGTGACATCTCAAATGAAGATATTAAACATCTTATTTTTGATTGTGATCGATAATGTCAAACAGGTATGGCATAATTTGAACAATGCTTTAAAATTTATTATTAAATGGAAACATGTTGTAATTGGTTTTTATGTTGAAACCAACCCCAAAGTATTGTTTTATAATACAATTATATCTTATATAGCTTTTAAAATATACAAATTCAAAATGGGATGTAAAATAAAAAACGAGTGTCAAGATGGTTTAAAATTAAAACAATTTGTTAAAAATTCAAAATGGGATGTAGAATAAAAAACGAGTGTCAAGATGGTTTAAAATTAAAACAATTTGTTAAAAATTCTTTATACATGGATATGGATATCATGCTAGATTTTTCAAAGATGACGATGTTCAAAAATACGGTAAAGCGTTTGACAAACCTGTTATGAATTACTTTTGTTCTGTCATTTTCATAATTATTATAATGATGCCAACTTTCCTAATATCCGGGATATCTGGCTTTTGTAAATGGGTATTGTTGTTAGAAGTGAAATAAAGCATAATTATAAAAAAACAAGAGGCCCAGGGGCCACATCGCTCACCTGAGGAACAATAGCCTTAACTCGGATCAAATTAGCATTACAGTATCAAAATCAAAATATCTTGACAACTAAGTACAGTAGATATTGCTCAAAATTTTTTAAATATCTGCTGATTTTCATCCATATATTTTTATGGTAAATACCAAGTCCCTTTTGAAGATTTTCTCTATTCCTATATACCCCCCCCCCCCCACACACACACTTTGTGGCCCCACTTTTCTCTAGGGAATCATGGTTTGATCAAACTTTAATCTGCACAACCCGTGCTTTCACACAAGTTACTGCTTTTTGGACTGTAAACTTTCCGAGAATATTTTTCAAGATTTTCTGTATATATTCCTATGTAAAAATTCATCCCCCATTGTGGCCCCACCCTACCCCTGGGGACCATGATTTAAACAAACTTGAATCTCCACTATCTGTGGATGCTTCCACTCCAATTTGAGCTTTTTTGGCCTAATAGTTTTTGAGAAGAAGATTTTTAAAGATTTTCTCTATATATTCATATGTAAAAATTCATCCCCCCATTGTGGCCCCACCCTACCCCTGTAGACCATGATTTGAACAAACTTGAATCTACACTATCTGAGGATGCTTCCGCTCAAATTGGAGCATTTCTGGCCTAATAGTTTTTGAGAAGAAGATTTTTAAAGATTTTCTCTATATATTCCTATGTAAAAATTCACCCTTCCATTGTGGCCCCACCCTACCCCCGGGAACCATGATTTAATAAACTTGAATCTACACTATCTGAGGATGCTTCCACTCAATTTTTAGTTTTCCTGGCCTAATAGTTTTTGAGAAGAAGATTTTTAAAGATGTTCTCTATATATTCCTATGTAAAAATTCATCCCCCCATTGTGGCCCCACCCTACCCCTGGGGACCATGATTTAAACAAACTTGAATCTCCACTATCTGTGGATGCTTCCACTCCAATTTGAGCTTTTCTGGCCTAATAGTTTTTGAGAAGAAGTTTTTTAAAGATTTTCTCTATATTCCTATGTAAAAATTCATCCCCAATTGTGGCCCCACCCTACCCCCTGGGGACCATGATTTAAACAAACTTGAATCTACACTATCTGTGGATGCTTCCGCTCAAATTGGAGCATTTCTGGCCTAATAGTTTTTGAGAAGAAGATTTTTAAAGATTTTCTCTATATATTCCTATGTAAAAATTCATCCCCCCATTGTGGTCCCACCCTACCCCTGGGGACCATGATTTAAACAAACTTGAATCTACACTATCTGAGGATGCTTCCACTCCAATTTGAGCTTTTCTGGCCTAATAGTTTTTGAGAAGAAGATTTTTAAAAGATTTTCTCTATATATTCCTATGTAAAAATTCATCCCCCCATTGTGGCCCCACCCTACCCCGTGGGGACCATGATTTAAACAAACTTGATTCACACTATCTGAGGATGCTTCCACTCCAATTTAAGCTTTCCTGACCTAAAAGTTTTTGAGAAGAAGATTTTTATAGATTTTCTCTTTATATTCCTATGTAAAAATTCATCTCCCATTGTGGCCCCACCCTACCCCTGTGGACCATGATTTAAACAAACTTGAATCTACACTATCTGAGGATGCTTTCGCTCAAATTGGAGCAATTCTGGCCTAATAGTTTTTGAGAAGAAGATTTTTAAAGATTTTCTCTATATATTCCTATGTAAAAATTCATCCCCCCCCCCATTGTGGCCCCACCCTACCCCCGGGGACCATGATTTAAACAAACTTGAATCTACACTATCTGAGGATGCTTCCACTCCAATTTAAGCTTTTCTGGCCTAATAGTTTTTGAGAAGAAGATTTTTAAAGATTTTCTCTATATATTCTTATATAAAAATTTATCCCCCTATTGTGGCCTCACCCTACCCCCGGGGACCATGATTTAAACAAACTTGAATCTACACTATCTGTGGATGCTTCCGCTCAAATTGGAGCATTTCTGGCCTAATAGTTTTTGAGAAGAAGATTTTTAAAGATTTTCTCTATATATTCCTATGTAAAAATTCATCCCCCCATTGTGGTCCCACCCTACCCCCTGGGGACCATGATTTAAAGAAACTTGATTCACACTATCTGAGGATGCTTCCACTCCAATTTGAGCTTTTCTGGCCTAATAGTTTTTGAGAAGAAAATTTTAAAAGATTTTCTCTATATATTCCTATGTAAAAATTCATCCCCCCATTGTGGCCCCACCCTACCCCCTGGGGACCATGATTTAAAGAAACTTGATTCACACTATCTGAGGATGCTTCCACTCCAATTTAAGCTTTCCTGACCTAAAAGTTTTTGAGAAGAAGATTTTTATAGATTTTCTCTTTATATTCCTATGTAAAAATTCATCTCCCATTGTGGCCCCACCCTACCCCTGGGGACCATGATTTAAACAAACTTGAATCTACACTATCTGAGGATGCTTTCGCTCAAATTGGAGCAATTCTGGCCTAATAGTTTTTGAGAAGAAGATTTTTAAAGATTTTCTCTATATATTCCTATGTAAAAATTCATCCCCCCCCATTGTGGCCCCACCCTACCCCCGGGGACCATGATTTAAACAAACTTGAATCTACACTATCTGAGGATGCTTCCACTCCAATTTAAGCTTTTCTGGCCTAATAGTTTTTGAGAAGAAGATTTTTAAAGATTTTCTCTATATATTCTTATATAAAAATTTATCCCCCTATTGTGGCCCCACCCTACCCCCGGGGACCATGATTTAAACAAACTTGAATCTACACTATCTGAGGATGCTTCCGCTCAAATTTTAGCTTTCCTGGCCGAATAGTTTTTGAGAAGAAGATTTTTAAAAATTTCTTTATATATTCCTATGTAAAAATTCATCCCCCATTTGTGGCCCCACCCTACCCCGGGGGACCACTACCTGAGGATGCTTCCATACAAGTTACAGCTTTTCTGGCCTAATAGTTTTTGAGAAGAAGATTTTTGAAAAATACCTACAAATTTTCAATAATTCTAAATTATCTCCCCTTTAAAGAGGGTGTGGCCCTTCATTTGAACAAACTTGAATCCCCTTCACCCAGTGATGCTTTGTGCCAAATTTGGTTGAAATATGCCCAGTGGTTCTGGAGAAGAAGATGAAAATGTGAAAAGTTTACAACGACAACAACGCCAACGCCGACAGACAACGGACAAATTTTGATCAGAAAAGCTTACTTGAGCTTTCAGCTCAGGTGAGCTAAGAATTAAAAAAAGAAGTTATTGGGTTTTAGGGTTCGAAATTGATTCGTAATGTTATCACAGAGACAGTTGAAAATGTGAATATAAAAATATAACGACAGAGGATTATATATATAAGATTGTATGAACATCACTTTAGGAATTGTTGATAGTTGTTGATAGTAAGAAGGGAGAATGATGAACTGTGCAACACACAGATATTGGAAAGTCAGTTTTGTAATTAATCAATTGACTATGGTGGATGACGTGATAAATCAATAAGCCACAAACAATAGTTTTTATGTTTTATATAACGGCATTGCATAATCAAATTAGATCGTGACAATTTTTGCTTTGAAAGTGTTATAGAAAAACCGGTATGAACAAAAATAATAAATAATACGTTTGTGACAAAACATTAATTTAGGCAAAAGTTCTTTTTTATATATGTGGACTTTCCCAAAACTTCTACGATTGTTTAGTATAAAAGGGCGAAATATTCTTCATATAATTTTAGTAGATGTAAACAGGATGTTAATTTAAATAAATATCTCATTTGAGTCAAACATTATCACTTACATACTTAATCTCTCTCTCATTCTCTCTCTCTCTCTCTCTCTCTCTCTCTCTCTCTGTCATATGGATCCTGTTTGGTATGAATTTTTAAAAACTGACAGCCAGTTTAATATTATTACCATTCAACCCCTGTTTTGCTTGATTACCATTTTACCTGTGCTATGCTTGAATAAAGGTTATTGTTCAAGTGAGGAACCGGATGTATTTATATTCTTTAATAGTTTTAGTAGAGCGTAGAAAAGTGTTTTAAAATATACATATCAGTGTCGTATTTTAAAACACATACGTACACGTCTTTCTGCAACAGGTGTCTAGCACCGGCTATCTGCCCGTATCCACACAACAACTGATGCCTGGCTGAGGAACCTGCTGTTTGAAACAAAATGTTAAAACTTACTATCTGTGTTATAGCCTTGCTCAGCCAACATGTAGTGGACTCGGAGGACCACCCTAAGGGTCACCTACAGCCCCTTGGGCGTCACCGACCACCCGTTGGGAATATCGAGGAACGTGACAGCTTCCCTACACCACTAGAGATGTTTGAGAAATACGTAAGGGGCAGCAAGCCCGTAATATTTCGCGGAATCTTGGAGAAGGGTATGCTGCCCGCGTATAAGTTGTGGACGGACTCCTATCTGAGGTAATCAGGTGTTTGTTGTCAACTTCTTTTTAAAGCCCATTTTAGTTTATAGTCTATTTATGCGCTAAAATGCATATTGACATACTGTATATTATTTGATAATTCACATAAGAATGACGAAAGAAAATAATTTTTTTCATTGTGTCTTTATCATTCAATAAGCTTATTGTTTACTGCCACCAATTCCAGGATGTGTATAATAATATCCTGTTCGCCTTTATATTTAGAACAGTTCTGTTATATTTCATGCAAATGTTTACATGTGAATGTGATTAATTAAATAGTTACACGGATGAACATTTAATGGTCGGACGACCAATGTCTCTTCGTTTTTTAAAGCTTCAACGGTAATTATAGTGTTCAAAATTCTAATTGTTTACTAATTTCATATTTCCAAGTCAATATATTGTATGTATTATTCCTTATCAATTTTTACCTGGTAGTATAATTGAAAATTAGAAGCTATATTGACGATATTGTTGAGTACGATTGCGGACACCTGTTGCCAGTATTATTTGCGTGTACATGTAATACTATATGTTCTAACATGCAATTTTGGAAAACTGTTTGTCCAAAATCTTATTTGTCCATCAGTCGATATAGTTATATTCATGAAAGTGATATATGGTAAAATTGATTATGTTGAAGCTATTCTATTTCATTTTACAAAATTCATCCATTGTCGGAAACCCAAGGTCAGTCTTATAAGCATAAGCTTATTGACCATATTATGGCCAATCTCACTAATCAATCAATATTCTCAATCAACCAATGACGAAGCAAAACGCTTCAGTACTTGGAGGTATGAATAATAAATAATTTTACAAGACATGCAAATATTTTTTTATATAAAAATGCACGCGTAAGCATTTAAGCCATTGGTCAAACTTTCTACAAGAGAATGTGAAAGAGCCAACTGAAATACAAGTAAGGCATAAATGATTCATGGTGGCATATCTCTGCCCTTGTGTGCAAGTTATTTTTCAATCAAATATGTCGACATGCAAGATAAATATGTTGACATGCAAGATAATTATGTCAACATGCAACATAACTATGTTGACATGCAAGAAAATTGAAATCAAATAAGAATTATAAAAAATCTCAAAAAATCTCAAATATCGCCCACATGTGACATCCAAGATGCTAGATGCTACCTATTTATGTCGACATGCAACTTATTTATGTTAACATGCAAGATAAATATGCTGACATGCAACTTATTTATGTCAACATGCAACTTCTTTATGTCGACATGCAACTTATTTATGTCAACATGCAACTTACTTATGTTGACATGCGAGATAAATATGTTGACATGCAACTTAGTTATGTTTACATGCGAGATAAATATGTTGACATGCAGCTTATAAGTTGTATGTCAACATAACTAAGTTGTATGTCGACATAAATATGTTGCATGTCGACATAAATATGTTGCATGTCAACATATTTATCTTGCATGTTAACATAACTAAGTTGCATGTCGACATTAAGAAGTTGCATGTTAACATAAATTAGTTGCATGTCGACATAAATATGTTGCATATCAGCATATTTATTTTGCATGTTAACATTAATAAGTTCCATGTCGACATAAATAGATAGCATCTAGCATCTTGGATGCCACATGTTGGCGATATTTGATATTTTTGATATTTTTTATAATTCTTATTTGATTGCAGTTTTCTTGCATGTCAACATAGTTATGTTGCATGTTGACATAACTATCTTGCATGTCAACATATTTATCTTGCATGTCGACATAATTAATAGAAAAATAACTTGCACACAAGGGGCAGAGATATGCTACCATATTATGGAGATTCGTGATAACCAGTAAAATTCAGTGAGTGAGTAAAATTCAGTGAGTTGATTCACGGTCAGTGAGTTGATTCACGGTCAGTGAGTGCAAGTAAAACAGAAATATATATATGTACATGACTAGATTACAAGATACATGTATATATAAAAATGTGGACCTACAACACGTGAATTTTTTACTTCCCACGGTCTTGTCCGCTGGCGTTGAAAATTTCATGTCTTGTTCAAATAAGCAACGGCAGTATGTGTTTCGTAGTATACACTAGGGAAAAGTTCAATTTTGACATGTATAACATATCTCCTCTCAAATAATAATAATCAAACATGATTCAGATATAGACAATATAAAGTTGTAAAGAACACAGACCTTCGATAATTATGATATAGGTCGAAAGCATCTTATATTTGAATAATTCTGTTAAATTTTATTGATATATTTATTTCATTAATGATCCGACTCTTAGGATCTAGTTTCTGTTTTGAATATACCATATATTTACAGAGAGAATATTTAATGTATCAAACATTTCATAATTCAATCAATATGGATACGTGATAAACTATCGTGTTTGAAACATTGGGTCTTCTTGAAACTAACGCAAAGTTGTTGGGAGGCAGTTTATTGGCGATGCTGACCACAGCTGCTACGTGCACTTGTGCTTATTTAAACAATAAATTGGATATAAACTTTGGTGGTTCAGCTGATGTGTGTCGAGTGAACTTCCTATATATGGAAGAATTGGCTGTTCTGTCTATGCAGCATACTTAGTACTTATCGACAACATGATACTTTACATACCTTTACTCATTCATTAAATATATATAACAAGATGCAGATTGAATTCCCAGCTTTAATTTAAATATAACCAGTAAAATGCTCTCTCTGATGGATCACACGTATGCGGGTTCAATCATTGCAGAAAAAATGATAAATGAAAAATGAAAACCCTCTTACGCAGATGTGCATTTTTCCTGCAGTGTTCATTACCTTCATACCCGCATGAACGACCAAAGATATCATTATATTGTTTGATTAAATATTGAATAAAACCTTCAAGTTTACATATTGCATTGATCACGATTTTGTCTCACTAATAGAATGCAATGCATCGTTCTGATTTTAGTGGATTTGAATTTTATATACAATGTAACACCGTTTATGGGTGCAATATTTGGTCTTATTGATTTCAATGCATCTCATGCACGTGTTGATGTTGGATTTTAGAGACGGCTTGAGTATCAGCCTTGTCGTCCTCCATCGTGTTTTTAGATAGTGGCTCGAGACACTCAGACGGGTGGTGGGTCAGTGATGGGCATCATTCATACCTCCCCCGGGCCTGCTTAATTCCGGTACATTTCTACAGTCTAAGATCTGATCTTAATAGCCTCATATTATTATCCACTCAGAGTACCCATTTGTCACAAAATCTTTTACAGGAAAAATCTAAGTTTGTAATTTAAAAAAAGGAGAATGGAATCTTTTCTCAAACGAAAGTTGTCAGTTTCCTCACATACATTTCATTTGCTTGATAGGGATTTATCATAATCTCACATTTTTCTTTAAAGGATGACTTATAAATATACAATAGTATACATGTATTGTAAAGATATAAACATACTTTCATAGTAAATTTGGATGTATTTTAGACGTTTTATACATGAATTTTTATTTATAGATGCATTTCTGTAGGTTCTGTGTTTAAATTTGCTTGGGGTTTTTTTAATGGATGTTTATATACACGCTCATGTCATGTGTATATTACATAACATGTATATACATGTATGTATCAAATTAGTTGATATGAATATTTATCATATTCCAGTAATTATTTATTAATATCTGTAGAGAAAACCATGGTTCCGAATACGTGTCAGTGGAGAAAGGGAAAAAAGAGAACAGGAAATGGGATATGCTGAACCTTACAATGTCGGAGTTCCTGGATAAATACCATAAGGAGGATATCTATATGGTCAACGACGCCTCAGAGAGAATGGCGGGTAAAACTGTCAACGTTGACAAGTATTGATCACCTCTCACTCACTTTGTTCGCAGAAATTCGCAAAACAAACTACACTTATATAATATAAAAGTATTTGTTTTTCCAACACGTCCCCTTTTTAGAGAAAAGCCCCCCCCCCCCCCCAAAAAAAATATTACATTTACTAGTATATCCTTTTGCGTATGGATGTTAATGAGAGTTAATTTAAATATATGAGAGCTACACGCATCACTGGAATTCTGTAATGTTTTAATAAATATATGTCATGACGGCGCGGGGTATGCACTCATAATGCTAGCCATATTTCTTGCAGAGGAGATTAACATGCCGTCCATGCTGTTATGCGGTGGTTTCCAGAGAGTGGTGCAGAACGTCATCATGTGGTTCAGCAGCGGGGGGACCAAGTCTGTCCTCCACAACGACGGTCTAGACAACGTCAACTGTCTGATCGACGGCCAGAAATACCTTGTCATGATGGACAAGGTTGGGAGTAATCTGTTGATCTAAATTCATGGTTTTTATTACGTCTCACCGGCTTTTGGTAAAAATGTTAACAAACACACACACAAAAATTAGCTTTCGTATTTAGACTTCGATTTTGATAATTTTTGGAATATTGTAAACTTGCTGTAGTTGTAAAGTCGAAAACACAAGACCAGTCCCGAGTACGTGCGCTTACTGAATGTTGGCAAACTCGCTGATATTTCCTCGGGTTTATGAATAATATTCATGTCCTATTCAAACATGGCCAATCATAATTTTGTGAGGGAAATCTAACCAATCGGGTGAATCTTCTTTTCACACCATTTAAAAAAAAACATTTCATTTCTTCATTGGTAGACTGAAAATGATGAATATTTATGAAACCAAGGGAAATTTCAGCGAGTTTATCCAGTTGGCATATATGAGAATGGCCGTGGGTTTCCATCGGTACTAGTTTGTGGTCACTAGTTAAAACTTTATATTTTTTTCTCTCAAGAAACTAAAAGCAGATGTAGAGGAGACGGGATGGATTCAAAATGGACAGTATAGCCAAGTGGACGTGGAAAAAGTAGATATGTACAAGTTTCCTAAATTCCGGAATTTACCGTGGTATGAGGTTAAAATGCAGAAGGGTGATTGCATTTTTATACCTTTCAAGTAAGTAAAATGTAGGATCGAGACTATGACCATTTAACTGTTATATAACAGTATCTTCCTCCTCTTCTTATAATTATATATTAATTAACATCGTCAACATCATCAAAATGCACATGTTTATAGGTGTGATGATAATGCGACAAAGCTTACACAGTATCAGTCTGGTGCCATCTTCAGCTAACTGTTTAGCCATTACTCATTTTAATTCATACAGATGGTACCACCATGTAGACTCAAAGAATGGACGGAACCTGGCTATAAATGTTTGGATACACCATCTCTCTAAATTCAACGCAAGCGATTGCAATGCAACCCCCACAGACGAAAGCCGATTTGTTTCTGTAGCCAAGTTCATGCAAGATAACAAAAAGATAGATTTAAGGTCAGAAAAAATAGCACAGACCCATGAACTTGGGATTTCATTGCTGTATAATATGACAAACTATTTCACATCCGGGGTTCCATTTTTTCAGAGATTTTCTACTTGGAGAGCTAGAGGATAAGGAGTTCATTGATTGGTCATTCTTTGAAGATCTTTTGAAACCATCAGGGCAGGAGAGAGCTGATTTAAAAAAGGTGGACTTCCTCGATAACTTTTTTTTTTTTAAATACGCTTCCGTAAACTTTCATGTCAAAAACGTCCAAAATCGATGCATGTGAACGACTTCCATCAACGGATAACCAGTGGGTCGTGTTTCATCTCCACCCCCTTTTTTTAACATCCATTTCACGTCCTTTATGGTTATTCGGTGGTACAGGTGTATGTGACAGACCAAATACATGCAACATCAATAGAAGGCCTACTGGCCACTTCACTCACCGGATACGTATATATTCATTTCGTTCTTGCCGTTTTAAACTTCGAACTATAACACCCCTGCGAATGTTATTGTCATTCAAATTTAGACCATGTGGTTTTATTTGACCCTTTCAGTTTCGCAGTAAAAATCGTGCCTCGTGTTTATCGTTTATTTCCTGGAATCTAGGTACTTTTAATCAAATATAAAATCTAGACGTTTATTGATTTTAGACTTTACCTTCATTAATTGGTGGATAAAATGAGTTCTAGAAATAAATGTGACAATAGAAAATTTGGGGTTTTTTTCTGCTGTTGCAACTATTAACATGCTTAGTAGCGATCCACCCTAAGGAATAATTTTCGATCCGCGCCTGATCTAGGAGTAGCATCAATAGTGAAACAGACTATACTATTTTATGCAGAATGTTACTTGAAAATGGCTCGATATACTAAATTTTTATACAAAACAGACACCAATTCTTTTTTTTTTTAAAGCATGGTATTACACACCAAAAACATAAAACGTGGCTATGATTTTATCAAGCAACCCAATGTTTACATTTTCAACCACGTGTAGAGTGGTTGAACACGAACGATAACTCTTTTCTGAATATCATCGTTTAGTTTAAATAACCACTAGATGATGAAGTAAGACATATATCTTAATAGATTTTCATGTTTTAACATAAATCAAAGTATGGTATGATATGAAAAACGGCCTGTACTTACGTATTTTGAGAATATTATCCGAACACTTATACTTCCGCTCGAATTTTCACAGGAACTGAACAAATATCGGCGAAGTCTCGTGAACTTTCATTCGAGCACCTCTGGATTTATTACATACTTAGCAACGATATAGAAAACATTCCGAACACATTCGCATGGGTTTATAATTTTGGGCACAATCTGACAGAGAGGGGGGTCTAGTGAATTCAACGATAGTTTGAATGTAAAGAAATACATAACATACGCGGTTCTAGAGGGTGGTCGGGGGCACCCCGCTGGAAAATGAAAATTTATTAAATTTACATATTAAAATTATCGCAAATATGTATATGCCTTGGACCCCCCCCCCCCCCCCCGGCAAACACAATTATCCTTCGGACCCCCCCCCCCCCCCCCACAAAGCATTCCATGTGACAACGAATTTTAGTAGATTTATTCCGGATATTCCAGATACATTTCTGTAAAGAACTTTGCACCCTTCCAATGACCAATGTATTGGACAGAATATCACGGTTTCTACTAAAAGGATTCTTGTGTTTAGCAGGTCTTGTTGCAACATTTTTAAAAGACAAATATTTTATCAGACATAATTATCACTACATACTCTGGATGCCTTATAAACTGTCAAATTTTCGAGACGAAAATTCGCACTCGTGGGTTAGCGGTATTCACATTATTGGTGAGGGGGTTGAGGTTTAAATAAACTTGAAACTGCACCACATCTAAAAACGCTCTTGTAAATATTCAAAGTTCTAATGCAATGAGGGTTTTTATTTTCAATATATTACCTAAGGCTTTTTAAAGGGATGTGGGTATTGACTTTTTATTTGTACAAACTTGGAAGCAAATCTCTCCTAGCTTGGATAATATATGACGCATACGTTCTTTAAAAAAAAAATATCAGGAGAATGTTTCACCGGAAAGGCTGAAATGTTAGATTTTAGATCATGTGTATGTGTCGTAGAGTGTTTCATCATTTTTGACAGTTGATTGCAATGTGGACAGATATTATAAAACACCCTGTGTTATAACGAAATCATTTGATGGACATTTATGAAGTATAATTCTGTCCATTTCAGCTCTTCATTGATTTGGATGCTGATGACGACGGAAAAATTGTCGAGTACGAGGTGATGACGGGAGACCTGACCAGAATTCTGGAGAAGTTGCCGACTCTACGGTCACTTTTACAAGACGAAAATCCGTATAACACTAGTGATCAAGAAGAGAGTGTAGCAGACTCGCAGGACCCCGAAGACATAATGGACGACTACACTGAAGACATGTTTGATGGCGTATTAAGCGAGGACTTGGAACATTTTGTTAATTCGCCCAAACAAACAGAGACAAGTAGAGATGAACTTTGATTGTCGTTTAAAGTATGAAATCGATTACAATGTAATCGAGTCGCAATTGTTCATGTAAATAACTTTAAAATACATATTTCATTTGAGTCCGAAATATCTGATGTTTTCTTGGCTGTTTAAATGATTGTGATATTTTACTTGCCGTCCGAAATATCCGACGTTTTCCTGGCTTCTTTAATGATTTCGATATTTTACTTGCCAGTTTTTACTGGCAAGTAAAATGCCAAAATCACTGACATTTTCCTGGCTTTTTTAATGATTTCGACTTATCTGACGTTTTCCTGGCTATTTTTTAAAATGATATATGTCTTTAAGATGGAAGTTGAGCGTCTGTATTAGAAAAAAAATTCTTTCTTTTTCACTTTATTTAATTGTGCAAAATTGCTATATTTTGTACCACATTTTTAAAATTGACCATATTTCTAAATAAACATCTTATCTTCCGTTCCAAAATTGAAATCCTTCCCTTAATGTTAATTTCAATCCAAATCAATTTACAAGAGAATCATTTACATGTTTAAAAGAGAATTTAATGATGAAGTCTTTAAGAAAATCTGAGACATACAAAGGAAGTAAAGATCGTTAGGCTTTGACAAAAAGTGGCTGCTTTCAAAGCAAACCTCTCATATTTGTTCTAGTCAACTTTACTAAATCAACTTTAATTTATTCTCATTGGTTTGCTAGCTCAACAAAATAATGATATGAAGAATCAAACAGATGGCAATTCGTCTTCTTGAAAGATATCGTTCATTTCTTTAATGCATTACTGGTTAATAAATCATACCAGTGAATGTTTATGCAAACACATGTATTACCTTGTAAATACTGTCTGAAAAGTCAAGAATGAACATTTCTAACTAAATTTTATTGCAATGCTGTAACCAAAAGCAGAAGGAGACTGGGTCTTTGTTACATACAGGTAGCACTGTAACCTTGACCTATTATCAGGGAGAAAGCTACAATAAAAACTTCAGGTTTTATTGTTCTCTGTATGACAAACCACACAAACTTTTAACTTTTATTAATGAATGAAAAATTCAAAATGTAAAAACTGATAAATTGATCAAAGAATTATCTGTATAACTGGATATCCTCAAAATTAACAGTATCCAACTACTGTGGAATCATCATTGTTCGTGGGGGACCAATGTTCGTGGCTTTCGTTGGTAACCCTTGCCCACGAATTTACATCCCCACCAACGTTTATACATAGTACAAGCATTTGTTTAATATTTATCAAAATTATCCCGAACTTGCAACCAACGAAATTAGGTCCCCGCGAACCAGGAAAATTTTGGCTACCCACGAACATTGACCCCCACGAATAAAAATGATTTCACAGTAAGTGGAAATCATAATGTGAAATGATATGCATGTATTAACATTTTTACACAGCAAGAATACAATCTTTTGCGGTAAGGTATGTTTGAAAATCATGAACATTTAGCACAAGATAACAAATACTGTATAAACATGTGCTTTGTTCAAGAAAAAGAATTCCATACACATGAAATTACATACAAATTTAAATCCATCCAAGTAAAAATTAAAATGATCTTTACCTTTCCCAACCTTGACTGAAACATGTATCAATTATAAGGTTACAAATTACTTCTTCTTCTATCACCATGTATTTTGAAAGACAATGGATATTCAACAACAGTCAACCACACCAAAAAAAAAAACATTTGAAAAATCTGTTGCTGTGTGACACAAACTGTGTACCTCAATTATCATCTTTTGGTCCAAATAGTCTAAAGTTAAAGAATCTGTCTAACAAGGATCTTCCATCTATCTGTTGTGTTATAAATGGGGGGCTCTCTGGTAGTAACATTGGCTGGGAGTGTGATCTTGACGGGTGTTTCCAGTTCTCATCAAAATCTTTCTTTTTGTCTACAGAAGTAAAGATAATAAATTAGAGTAATTTCCCTTAGATTTACACCCAAATATTTTTCATTATGTTATAAATCTAAATGATCATCATTTTTAGAAATGAGAACTACATGTAAATGAATTTCGACATGCCTTCATCGATATTGGTGAATGTTTCGGTGGTTTCTGGGATTCCTGAGGGGTCCACTCTAGTGGTCACTGTGTGAGACCTGTCCCCCAGGGTTCTTGTCACGGTGGTTTCCTCTCTGCCTGAAGAGTCCCTGACCGTCTTCTTCTGTTCTATTTTCTATTTAAATACATGTATTATATGAAGTGTAGACTAGGAACAAACTTAACAAAATTCAGTAATATACCATAAACTTTTTTAAAACTATTCATTTTCCTTCAATCCAAATCTGATGAAAATATGTTCCTGTAAGTAGGTATTTTAAGACTTTCATTTAGTAAGAATATGGTATATTTGATTGTTTGGTCTCTTTTTGAAATGTTCTGCATGTTTGTATTTTGGTTTAAATTTTATTTGAAATGTTTTGCATGCATGTATTTTACCAGTAGTCTCTATTTGTAATGTTTTGCATGTGTGTGTCTTTTCTGCTTTGTTTGTTGTTAAATTTCTTAATCTCCTTCATTATAAGTCTTATGTTGATTAAGACAGACATTATAATTACCCCATCAGCCCCTCTGATTGTGGTGACCGAAACACTGCTCCCCCTACTAAAGAATCCCCCTCTCTGGGGGGCTGAGGGAACCAACCCAGCTCTGGGGTCTGTGAAAACTTGTGAAAGGTCAATATTGTCTCCTTCTCTGTCCAAATCTGTTAAATGAAAGAAAAAAAAAATAACCAGATATCCAAGTACGAGTTTTAAATACAATCTAAGCTTATAACATAGCTACATGTACTACTGGGACCAGCATGTACATATAAAATAATATTTTCTATTAAAAGCCTCTAATTCTTAAAATGTTTTTTTCCCATTCATATTTCAGTCATATCTATTAAACTCACACACACATGTAGAGATCATCATTCAACATTTTTCAAAAGAAAGTCTCTATGAAATGAGTTTAATGGTACCTTGCCTACCTGTGCTATGTTTTTTAAGAAAATGCTGGCATAAATACAACACATAGTCTGAGTCAATCAAAAGTGGTATCCAAATGACATGCAACTGTATTTATATGTGATGGAGCGGGAAGTTTTTTCACTCTCATAAGTTGATATACCAGTATTCAACTTCAAAAAATGTATGCTTTTTGGAAAGGTAACAATAGATGTGCCACTATCCTACCTTTATCTTCTTTGATGACAGGTTCTTGGGGACCAAACTTGTGGAAAAAATCATCAAACTGAAATAACACAAAAAATAACTTGCAACATGTTGTTTAATTCTTTACATTAACAATCAACTAAGTCCCTATAAAGGTGTTTTAAGTATGTTAGAATTTTAGAACAAAAATGGGTTTTTTTCATCTGTTTTACCATTAGGAGTTTTAATATTAGCAATTAATAGATGAACCTTTGGATACTAAGATATAATGTTTGTTTAAGCCTGTGCTCAATATTCCCTCGAAAAAACTGCTGGCAAATTGTATGCCAAAAAAATGAATAATGTTTTGTAAAATTTTTCTCCATTTTTCTTCATTAGAGGCTTTTATTTCAGGGTTTTTTTTAAATAAAGGACAAAGATTGATTGAAATAAAACACATAAACTTCACATGTAATTGTATCTGTACAAATTTAATCTTTATATAAAATATAGTTCATCTTCGCTAGCCAAGGGTTTTCGGTCCACTCTGCTCCCCATAAACCCCTCGTAACGAAAACTCTGTGACAAGCTCCGTTTTCTGATTGGCTGCAGCTGCGAGTAGCTGATCCAATCGCAGCATTTAAACCCGGCGCTTGTAAATAAACTTTGAAAGAAACACAGGTGTGATCTTTGGTAAAATATTCGGTGCTTTTAACAAGACGAGGCACAAGTGCTCGAGTACAGTGGATCCCCAACGATGGTCTAACCAGATTGCTTTAAAAAACGATATATTTTACTGCATGGGATTAAACATATTAACAATATTAATAATAGTATGGGAAGTAAACATGGCAAATGTAGAAGTTGCCTATCCTGTTAGTATATACATGTACGTCTCTGTTTATGGTTATTTGCTTTTAAAGGATCAATGAGCTGTATTTTATTTAATTTCTTTTGTCCGCCATATTAAAGACGACGATATCTGGTTTTATGGCATGAATGCTTTCATATATCAGTGACTTTTTCACTCCCAGTACAGGTTCCTACAAACACTATAAATAAAACATTCCTTGCTTTCTTTAGGTTACATCTTCATTCCTAATTAATAGCATCGTTGATTATGTTCCGATTCTCGCTCGTCAACATGTTTACAAGTTGTAGTTATGCGGTAGTATGTATATATCCTGTTGTTTCATTCGATTAAAATGTAAATGTGCAAGGGGCGCAACACAAGTTGCTCGCTAGATAGTGCCACCGCATCACCGAGTTTTCGTAATGAGATCTGCCAAGGGTTTATGGGGAGCAGAGTGGACCGAAAACCCTTGGCTAGCGAAGATGAGTATAGTTATGATGTTTTATCAATAGGGCCATGTTTGCCCTCATCATACATGGTACACATATAGTCCTTCAAAGATAGACTTTTTCAAAACATATCAAAACTCCCCCACCACTACAGTAATTTTCCCACTATAAGCCAAAACTGGTTAAAACAAGCATTGGCATTTCAAAGATTAATGGCTGAAATAATTTCATAGAAGTTAATAGAAGTTGATAATTTTAAATCCTTAGCTCATTTGAAACTACTCACAAAGTGATGAAACCCCCCATGCCTTGGTGGCATCGGAGTTATCCGATTGTCAGGTGAAGATTCTGGTTCTTTCAGCATGAAGTCTCGTGGGTTACCTCCCCTTGCATTATCACTCTCAGGAACCCCTCCTGGAAAATCACCAACTGCAAGAAGAATTTTGAGAACAAGGAAATAAATATTTTGCACACTTCTTCTTTTATTCAAAACTTCTTAAACAATCAATGATTTAAAACCAATTATTTGAACTTACATGGGATATGCATCCCCCCAAAACCACGGAATATGGCCTCCATTTCTCTCTGCATCATTTCCATATGTTTCTGCATATCACCAAAACTCTCTGAGAAAATGACATTTAAATCTTCCTCATCCTGTATGTTAGGTGTCTGGTGTCTCTCTCTGAAGAAGAAACTTTTCAGAAAAGAAATAAATACACGAGACAGATTAAATGGTGGTGATAAAAATTATTATAGTGTTGACGATTCAAAAAAATTTCATGTTTAAAAAATTACTACAAAGGATAAAAATCAAACATATGACATCAAACAAGAATTATATCAATCATGTTCATTCATTGACCCCCAGTAGATGAAAAGACAAATTTAGTCCAATATATCTGAAGTTTTCTTGGCTTTTATTTAACGATTTTTATATTTTACTTGCCAGGAATACGTCAGAACTGGAGCCCACTTACGAAAACTGGAAATTCACTGCCTCCAACTGGAAGCAGAATTATTCTTGACTTGATTTTGAATATTTGCAAGTCGAATTAAATGTTTAACTCACAACTTATTAATAAAACGACCATACTACTACTCACTGATTTTGTTTTTATGGGTTCTTGCTTACATCCCATAAATAGACTGTTGAACTGTTTTAATTTTGTGCATTTTTTAAATCTCTTGAGAATAGGGCTGTCACGGTTCCAAAATTTTTCGGTTGGGTCGGGTCATTAAATTTTCGGTTCTGTTTCGGGTTTTTCGGTTCGGGTCAACTTTCAAATCAAATTCATTTTTTGTAACTTCAAAAGTTTATTTTTGTATTTCTTCACTCTTTAATATTAACAATCTTCAACACAATAACTAGTTTCCGGATTAGAAATTCAAATGACATTTGATGATTTTAAATTAAATTAAAAAAAAAACTATATTAATTCATAGAATAATTTCACCACAGATAACTTAATTACTGAACATTTTTAAAGCCTTATGTACAACAAAGGATTATTTGAAAAAAATCATTGTAAACTTCTGTTTTCATTATGAAGTTCCTTTCTTGATAGTTATAAATAAGTTAACCCGTGGCCGATTTTTCAATACATGTCTTTCGTTTTAAGATATATCTTGTTGCTTGTTTTAATAAATGGTTACAGGAAATTTGATAAATCAAATATGTTAACAAAGTAAGTATTAGTTATGATTTGAAACGAGTCAAGTCAAATGATATGTTCGTATATTTTTAAGTTGCAGGTAATGCACATCGTGTGTTCTGTTTTCTGTAACCACGCAGATTTCCCCACATTATTTGGCATGGATTTGACTTCTGGCTTTCCTAATTCAATCTTACTATTATTAAATCCAGAAAATTCTTACCCTTATAAACATTTCTATTAACAAATATTGACAACATGCTCGATGTCCGAATCGTAAGCCGCCATCTTTGTTTATTGAACTAGTATTCCTCCTTTCTACACAGGTGAATGGCGTGATACTTTTATTTAGGATGAGTGAATAATCATTGGTATACATGGCCAGTTGTATACATTTCAATGTTTATTAAAAACAAAAAGTCCACACTACTGAGCCTTTCAATTTCGACGCCATTTTTCATAGAATATGGATTCTAATACACAAATTGGAACCAATCGAAATCCAGAAAAACAAAACCAAAACCGAACCCAACAAATTGTTTCGCGGTTCTCTGTTATTTCGGGTACCCGTGACAGCTCTACTTGAGAATATAGGGTCTACTACAATTTTTTATCAGTGTGATTATCAAAATATTGAGTAGGTTTGCTCTAAGCAATATTGGTGTGTTTAAATTTATAACTTATTAAAATTTAGCAAAGAATGTCGTTTCCAGATGGAAACGGTGAGTTTCCTGTTTTCATAATGGCGCCTGTTCTGATGTTTTCCTAGCAAGTTATCTATCAAAATTTTTTTTAAAAAGCCTGAAAAACATCAGATATTTCTGACTCATATGTATTTAGCTGAGAGAAAAATCTATATCTATCATTTGGTTTCACCTTCCTGTTCCTTCAATACAATATTATATAGATTTTTTTTTTAATTTCACACAATGTTGAGACTTATAAAACCAACTAGACAAAGACTGGAACTAATTGTGTTGTATCTTTAATCAGGTGAGCTACCCTTCTATCAAACAAACAAACCATCAGACTACTTCCACTTTTAAAGCTGTCTATACTGTCCCGAGTTTTTGCTTCCACCACTTTTTGCTTGATATTTCGATAATCATAAATACCTTTGTGCAACTACTTTCATCCACTAATATGAAAAATGTCCAGATTATCTGTTCTGAAACGCCCCCTCTACCGCTTCAGGTTTCAATACACATCCCAAAATAGAAAGTCTACGGAAATTTTGCATTGCATCAGCCATTATTAAGCCCGGATGATAACGTTGAAAAATTGTGCGAGGTGTCCCGAGGACTTCCGAATGGAGAAAAGATGTAAACATTTCCCATTATAAATCTCCGTAAGAAATTTGTTTTCGTTCCTGTGAACTTTTATGAGTAAGAAATGATAATTTGTCAATGAAGATATATTGGATATTTTCCCTTTTATCGATTTCAACAGCATTTCTTTCACAGGTACGTGTATTTTTATTAAAAATCATCAAAAAGTGATGGAAGCAATAACTTGGGACAGACTATAAACAGCTGCTGAATAAATTGTACACAGCTGTTACAGACTGTTGTATAACTGGTGGTTTAAAAAAGCATCTCAAAGGTATGATGATAATTCATGTTTGATGTTATTAATAGTAAATGTCCAATCACCGTGAAGCAAAATATAATTAATATCATGATATAATTAATATCATGGTCCACATCTGCTGACTGTAACAGATTTCATCAGGCAACAATCATGTCAATGAAAATTCTCAGAAACTTACGGATTTGTATCTTCGTTCGGTGCTGGTGGTTTTGCTGGACCAAAGAAAAAGTCATGAAACATGTCACTGATGCCCATGGTCGTTAAAATAAAAACTGTACTTGTTCGCAATATTAAAGATTTTTCTCGTCCTTTCTGTTTATACCGGAAGTGATCACGCGTAAGAGATGTCATGATCATATCTTACTGCAAATAATTCGTATATTATTCGTAAATCTTGAGTAATTTAAAGGAGAACCGACTTCGTTTTTTTTTTATATAAAAAATAAAATGGAATAAAAAAATAAAGCCATACATAAAAAAATTACCAAACAAATAAATAATTTTTTAAAAAATTGTAAAGGATGACTGCACTTATAAGGACATGCGATATTTGCGAGAAAATCATAACTTTTAAAAGAAGAATTTTTCTTTTAATTGCAGAAATGGTCAACATCTAAACTGCAACTTAACGTAATTGCGTTAAACAAAAGTATGTTGTTACCAAGTACGAAATTGTTTTCATAGGCGGGGGTCATCACGATTTCTTGAATCTCCATACGTACGATAATGAGGAGCCCACTTTTATACTGACTTTATACATAGTCAGCTCATGTTTGTCTATTGTTCTCCGTTTAACAGTAGTTGTATATTTGCATTATCAAAGTTATGTCAAAGGGAGATTAATAGACAAACATGCGCTCATGGTTCAAATGAGAAAAAAATCCTTCTTCTTACTTTCTCTTTCCCTGTTGCAACCAGGGGTTGATACATGTTGAATATTATAATTCACCACGTGGTTTCTCCCCTCAGGTAACTTAGTGAATACAAAATTATATCACGTGACGTGTAAGGTATGTTATGTGCTAACTAGGACAATGTTTTCGAACACGTTAAAGGGACCTGGACACGATTTCAGATGAAAATTTTATTTTTGATTTTTATGTATTAAATAGTTTACTTGTGTATTTTGAATGATTTACCAAAATGTGAATGTTAGAAGTCGTGTTACAAGCGAGATATAGAGGAAAGAAGTCATAGTTATGTAAACAATGCTCGAGTCTTGTATTTGTTTACAAATAATGTAAAGTAAAGAAATTACCATTTCTTTGACAAAATAACTTGTGGAAACAAGAGCAACTCATTAAATGTGTTCATAAATAAGTTTATCAACAACAAAATGCAACATTAGATTGAAACTTTTACCAATTCAAGACATACGTAAACAATAACAGGACTCGAGCCTTGTTTACAAAACAAAGAATGTTAATCTCTGTAACTCGCTTGCAACTCGATATGTTGACTTTCAAATTTTGACAGAGCATTAAAAACATCCATATTGACCATTCTAGACATTAAAAATGAAAAAATAATTTTTTTTAAAAATTTAGCTCAAATCGTGTCCAAGTCCCTTTAAGTTGTCAAGCATTGATTTAAAGTCTTCTGTACTTACATGGGCGTGATCTTATTGTTGAAACTATAGTAAATAGTATACTTGTACCATATAGAATAGAAAAGAGTGATCACATAATTTTTGTACATGGTATTGTTATTCATACTCATTCTAATAATGTCAGCTCCACCTTTCATGCATATGTTTGATCAAGGGCAGATAAGCGAAATTCTCCTTTTTTCGAAAGTTGGAAGGAGAAAAACATAGAATGATCTTATTGTATCACAGTTTAAAATCTTAATTCATGTTGGAAATTGACTAGACTCTTTACAAAATAAACAAACGTGATATTAGGTTAAGAAATAACGCAACAGAAGCGACCGAAAGGGGCCCAAATCCCGGCGCTAAGTGTAGTCATCCTTTACCATCTATAAGTAAAGGGGTTGTCTCAAAGTACATTAACATATCAAAAGCAAATTGTGTAAAATTACTACAACGTGGTCCGCAAAACAATGTTATTTACATGTATATACATTTTTCCCAACGTCGGGGAAAAATTAAAACGAACCCCGTTAATAGATCGACTTTAACTTTATTAGGTTTTTTTTTTAAAGAAAAATGACATATCAAGTTGCTTTGCAGAAATATTCTTTTTCTAAAATATATGATATATAATTATATCACAATAGATATCATTCATAAATTATCATAATTCAGAAAAACTGATGATGAGCGATGTTTTACCATACATAAGATAAGGTACAGTTGTACATGTACAACACAAGTTTTGTATAAAAGAAAAAAAAATCCCCAGCAATTGTGCATCAGTCAATGGCCTTTGTTTTATTGCAGTGTTTACTTTTGAATTGTTACACACTGTATGTACATGTAGTATGACAGTGGATGATTGAAAAAAAAAACTATAAAATGTTTATAATTGTAGAAAGTATGGAGGCATATTTCTGCCCCCTACATGCAAGATAAATTATGTCAACATGCAAGAAAATTATGTCAACATGTAAAATAATTATGTCTACATGCAAGATATATATGTTGACATGGAAATTACAAATCTTTTTAGATAATTTACTTTTTATATGGGTAAAATGACTTACTAATGCCCTAATCTGACATCATGGATGCAAGATGCAACATAATTATGACAACATGCGACTTATTTATATTGACATGCGAAATAATCATGTAGACATGCAAGATATTTATGTCGACATGCGAGTTAATTATGTTAATATGCAATATATTTATGTTGACATGCGAGTTAATTATGTCGGCATGCGACTTATTTATGTCGACATGCGATTTAAGTATGATAACATGCAAGATATTTATATCAACATCCAAGTTACCTCGCATGTTGTTATATCTCGCATGTTGACATAAATATATTGCATGTTAACCGTAATTAACTCGCATGTTGACATAAATAAGTTGCATGTCAACATAATTATCTCGCATGTTGACATATATTTCTCGCATGTTAACATAATTAACTTGCATGTTCACATAAATAAGTCGCATGTCAAAATAAATAAATAAATAATAAAATAAATGCTGTCGTAATTTTGTTGCATCTTGCATCTATGATGTCAGATACGGGCGTAAGTAAGTGATTTTACCCATTTAAAAATCAGGTTCTCTTTAAAAAATTTGTAACTTGCATGTAGATATGTAGACATAATTATCTTGCATGTTTACAGAATTTTCTTGCATGTTGATATAATTTACCTTGCATGTAGGGGCAGAAATCTGGCACCATAAGGAAGAGAATATTGCAGAAAAATTTAAATCATTGGATACATTTGCATCCATAACGCATAATTTAAGTATTGTAGGTCATTTTACAATGCAACCAAAATTAAAACTTAATTTTAAAAAAACCGTGTACGGTCGATAAAAAACGGGAAATGAAGTAAAGAATCGAATATCATAGGTTTTAGATCTAATATGGTAGTGATCAAAAAAGGATAGGAGAGAGAGAGAGAGAGAGAGAGAGAGAGAGAGAGAGAGAGAGAGAGAGAGAGAGAGAGAGAACAAACACAGACAGAGAGCGATATTAGCCATAGGTTACTATGTCAAGGATTTTATAGGGAAAAAAACTTTCTCCGCGTTTCAAGACTCTTGCGTAGTAAAACTTAATAATAAGAAATTAAAACATACGGGTGCATGGATGGAATTAATTAGATTTACCGGTATAATCTATGCCATCCGCTCCCCGGTTTTTGGTGGGGTGTTGTTAGATCATCGAAATCCAAATTTTGAAAGGTAGTGCAGACCTCCCGGCCCTAAATATTGACAAGCAATTTTTTTTTTTTAAAGAGCCCAATTTTCAAAATACTAATCCCTGGAAAGGACCCCCCCCCCCCTCTAGATCCGCGCATGCATGTTGTCACGAGCACTGCCAATTGATATCAGCATTTTGGCCGATTTTAGTAGAAAACGTTTTTAGTTCGACTGTGGGAAAAAAATTCTATAGTACAAGTATTACAGTGCACCGCCAAGTGCCCGTGTACACTGGTCGGATGTCGCGTGAAGCGGTATGTACTGTCTGTGTACACGAATGAGTGGGTCATGTTAACCACAATTTTAATAGTATAAGGAATTTAGAGTAACCCTTGACATATTGCCATTTTCCTGCCTCTCCCACCTAATAGTTTGTCGTCATTGAATTTGTTGATGGCCGTTTTAAAAAATTACCGCCACATTATCAAATCTATTATTAGACTGAAAAGTCACATGACCGTAGGGTTTCAGTGTAGCGTATGAATGAATGAACGGCATAAACACAAGGGAACTTGACACGAGCGGTCGGTTGACAGACTGTGTATAGGAACCACGATGGATTTTAGGAAAATAGCAGAGGGGGTTGAAGACAGGCTACAGAAATATTACAAAACGGCAGAAGGCTGGACATCCGCAAAGAAATCGGTGAGTTTCCTTGCACGTGTACCCTCTGTTGTGTTCTATATCGGTACGTTATTACCAAGTCGATAGTTTTTAAAGCATTGCTCAACACGGCAGAAACAATTAGCAAATGGGCATTCTAGGTTTTTATTGTATTGTTCTATGTGGTGATTAGTTCGATTGTTAATTATTCCAAAATTATGAAGTGTAGCAGAAAACCGCAATGCATAGTATGAACCTTCACGTGGGCCCTGATAAATGGAAATCCGAGGGCAGTGGTAAGCAAATATTTGCATGATTAATTTATGCAAATTTAAAGACCAGACCTTGAACATTTGAGCAGCTACACCTGGTTGTCTTAATCACTCTGATTAAAGTACCTTTATAACTTATCTGGGGTTCATGGCAGGGAATAAGTATTTTAATAGATCAAATGGTCAGGAAGCTCCAAGGATGAGTTGGCAGGCACGTACCACAATCCCAAGGTTGATAAATTGTTCACTATGAGCAAAAAAAAAAAAGAAAAAGAAATGCAGCTTTCCATATCTCTTTTTGCCCCCCCCCACCCCTTCCTCAATAAATAAATGAGCTAATAATAACCTTGTGGTTGATGTCTAGGGGCAGGGAATCCTGATACAGATAGCTGCACCGATGAGATATTGTTGGGCATGTAAGCCTTGTTACACATAGTTGGAGTGACCCAGAGTGACCCTGATCCCTTAAAGATTGCCTTGAGCTTTACTCCAATCTTAAATAAGAGCAACATTATATTTGTACATGTACGTATTAAAGGTACATGCTGCTTACAGATGCACATGGATAATCTTCACCTGTTACTTATATGACAGATCAGACACATCTATTTCAAAATGTTATAATTGAAATCAAATACGCTGTACTTATTTTTTACACTGGATCGATACACAAGTTGTGAATCACCAATTTTCATGAAATTTCATGAAATGAGTTTGTAAACTACAATTAGTGATTCTCTTTTCAATTAAAAGTACATTAATTACCCTGGGCATGTATGTTAATACATGTAATGATATGCATTCTTTTTTTTTTTCTTTCTTTTCAGAAAAATTTTGAAATTTCCTACAGACAATCAGATGAATTTTCTGGGCACTTGTAAGTATAGCATTTGGATTTTTTTTACTCACTGCAGGCTTAAACATTTCTCTGCAGTCATTATTCCCACAAAATGTCTGTAGATCTGGCACTTTGCATGTGGTCTCTCAGTTATGGTCTGGGTTTAAATATTTTCCAGTACATTTTTGGGGGGTGCACCAACTCTCTTCCATGTTTTCTTTGTGACAGCAGAAAACCTCTTGATTTGGAGCAGAAGTGTAGTGTTTTAATGTGAAGCCTACAGAAATACCTGCACTCAGGTGTGCCTTGTACCTATGTTAGACTGCTCTTTAATTTTCCAGTACCTGTCAATTTTAATTGACAGGTGAGATGGATACGAACATGTGAATTGAGATTTTAAAGATGAAACTTCATTCTGCATGGAAGAAATACACTGTCAGCTTCTTTCTAATGAATTTTGGAATGTGTTGGTTCATTTCAAATGTTCATCTTCTTAATGAAACATGACATCTCTGCTCAGCAGCAATTCAAATTTTAATTCAGAACCAGCGCAGTATTCCAAGACTTAATTAAGTGCAAGCCCCTATGTGCCCTTCTCATTAAAAACTGTTGAAATTCTGCTTACCGGTACTTAGATGAAATTATCCCAATGGAGTACCAGTGAGTTCAGTAAATGGTTATTGGATCATCATCACATGTAACAGATGACAGTACTACTTCTATAGCTATGAGACTGCAAACTGAGGCTCCAGATGAGATTAAAAAATGTGAGCAAGATAAAAATAAATGAATTACCATCCCTTATTCTTTATTGACATTGCATTACATAGAATATCCACCTCTGCAAACCCACTAATTCTCCCTAGGGCCCCATATGGTACCTTACAAGTATTCCACTGTCATTGATGTCATTTTGGGAAGAGATAAGTAAATTAAGTTCCCAGAGGAGGTTGATAAATGTAGTGTCTACATAATCAGACAATGATACACGTGCTGAACAGAAAACGTACTTACATTCTATAAAGAATGAAATGAAGTGCACCAGTTCATTGGTTGTTAATTAGATATTATTTAGTATAAAGTACACACTAAAATTGGGTTTTTTTTTTTATTATAAACCATGTATTTTTCATTGTGTACTTATATTCACAACAAACTTTTGTATGTTCTTACAAAATGAAGCTTTACGCCCAAGAATTTTGTAAGGCTAATTTAAAGATAGTGATCATAAGTAATGGAGGAAAGAGGTGTTAAAACAATTAATCTCTTGTTTAAGCCCAAACAGCCAAAGAACAAGTCATGGCAAGATGCTTTAGATTAGACCAAATTTTTTATATCAAAACCACAGACTCAGCATGAAAGAAACAACTGTTGAGAATAAATGGTCAGGTGCTTGTTTCATGCAGTGAGATTTTATCACACCAACTGCAGCATGGAAATATTCTCCTCATGGATAAAAAACATTTGTTGGTTGTAAATGGAGAGAGAGAGAGAGAGAGAGAGATTGAGATTCAGTTGTTCAACTGGTTCTGGTATTTGTTAGGAAATAGGAATTTGATGTTTTGACTGTTTGCTCAGCTCCAAGATAAAATAAATTACCAGTACACGTCCATTGTTGCGCCTTAGATGTCCTATGCAAATATTGAATTTTAAAATATTAACTTAATGATTTGGAGTGGGTTGAAAGCTCTTGCCAGATTCTTTTCACTCTCTGAAATTCCAAGATGAGCCTATATCGATAAAAAAAACCTTCAGATAAACTGTCAATAAAAATCACATAAAAGGCTGGCATTTTTTCCATCAGAGCATATTATAATACAATTGACAGCGTGCTACAATGTTGAGAAATGCACATGACCCAGGCAGAAACCAGCATGAGTCTGTGCAGCACCTCTTACTAAATTCAAGAGCAGGCATCTTGAGAGGAAACATTAATTTCCTATCAATGAAAATGAATGCATGCTTAAGCTTATAAATCTGCCTTGTCAGTTAATTACATGTACATGTTGATTTAATATGGAGCCATGTCTTATGTAGCCTGATACTCAATTAAATTTTATGCAACTGTGTGTTGATTTTAAGACTTCATCATTTTTCCTACTGGCTTCCAAAAATCAAATAGATCAATTGGGCAGACTGGTATAAAGCCATTTTCAATGTGTCCTGTCTTGTATTTACAAAATGTACATCTAACATTTCTTCTGAATTTGTGGCAACTTCCGCTGCACTTGCTTTATTTCGAGCTCTTTCATTGTAGTGAGAGAATCTGATATCTTATTCAGAGTATTTTGTACAAATATTTAGAATGCCTTTGAGTGGTACACACAAAGCCCTGAAGTCTGACCATGAATTGGAGCTATCTTATACATTCCTAAGATTTTGTCTTGACGCAAACTGTGGCTTATAAGGTTTTGAATAATGCTTAAGTGACAGAATTATGATTGTGTAATGGACTCGCACTCTTCAGAAACTTGAGAAAGAGGATTAGATTAATGGAAATGATAAATGTTTTTCATAAATTTAAGCATTTTTTTTATAAACTTACTTCCTGAACTTGTGTGTGGTTATTCACTATTTCAGTGTTTTAAGTATTTCATGAGTAATTTTAGGTATTGGTCAAAGAAGGGATTTGGGGAATGGAGCTTGGCTTTGGTCAAGTTTTATATTCTTCCGAATCAATATATTCATTTAGTCATACAGCACTGATATTGGCAATGACGGCATCAAAATAGTAATTTTTTTATTAGTCCTATTCTATTTGAATCTGTAATGCTGATATGGCAAAACTCATGATTAAAAAATTATATCAATATATGCCCTCATTTTCAAAATATATATATAAACACGTATCATGTATCATGTATATAGGGCTAATTTGTGAGAAATATGAGATATTTTAACAGTAAGTACATGAAGTATCAAGACACAGTTTATTTTGACCCTGAAGTAAAGTGAGAGCCTGTCCTGAAATGGCTGGTCACTTTGAGGTCACCCATTAATAGGCTGCGCGTCTGATCTCTCTGTACACTGTAGGTGTTGGCAGTGTCTGGCAGGTGTTAATACAGGTATTACAGGATGACCAAGGTAGCAGTGTCAGCCAGTACATATATATCAAAAGTACCTGCTGACACCGCATACATTTAGGTAGATATAGGTAGATATACAATGTACAGTGCACGTGGAGTTTTTTTTATTTGGTTTAAGGTCTGTAAAAAATCCTGGGATTTTGTCTGGCATGATTAAGTAAAAACTGTGCAATCATGTTACATAACATTGAAGAATCCAGGAAGCCTAGCTCACATGACTTTTGGTGAAATATACTTTATAACTCTTACTTATCCTTGATAATTCTGTATTACTGTTAGATATTTTTAAAAAATGATTTTTGTGAATTAAATACAAGATTTGGTTAGGTTATGAATTTCAACACTTAACTTTTATTAATCATTGTTTTAATTGAAACTGATTCTGTTGAGATAGAGATGGTTTTTGTTGGAGAATACTATACATGAAAATGAGTGGAAAAAGATTTAAGGTTTTTGTTAATGCTAGGAACTGGCTTAATTAAATGGAAAACTGACTTAATGCATGTATAATTGAGGTGCCTGTTCCAAATTTATAACAGCATAATTATTTACTTTTATCACATGTTTGCAACAATATGCTGTAGATATCACTCATCTTATATAAATTTTTGATGATACAATGTATACATGTATTGACATCACAATAGATTTTTACCGTTATGTATTTCTATTGAAACTCACAACTTGTGCGATATTAAAAACCATATACATTTACCACCACTTATCATGAGAGACCTATATACTTCATATATTTTTTTCATAGTTTACATACATCTGTAATGAAATCAAGTACAGTGTGTATTGTAAAGTACTGGTACATGCACAATGTACTCGGTTCCTCATTTAGCAGTTTTCCGTACACGGGTTATTCCAGCCTTTGAAGAATTGTAACTAAGTATACCGTTACCATAAAATGAAAGATTTTAAACAGTCATTGAATTATCTGTCATATTAATGTTCTTGTACTGAATGACATGGTGTCTGTGTGCGAAAGTTCGGAAGTGGACCAAGTTAAACCTATTGAAAAAGAGGTATGCCACACAAACACTTGATGAACAGATAACAGTTTTATAACGTTCATTTAGAAAACTTCATGGCATTTAAAATGTTTGATTTTGGATGGGATTTTACGAGTTTTGCCAGTTGCTCATGAAGCCATTTATATAATGATCATCCTTAGGTGCAAGTCTTAAATTTTCAATTAATTTAAATTTCCCTTTAGTTACTCTGTAATTTTATTTCTTTGCGATGAAATTTGATTTATAGCGTTTAAGAATAGCATTGGTGCAAATCTATGCACCTCATCAAGGGTTAACTCTCCGTTGATTTTGCTGACTTCAAAATTAGACCCAGTTACGTGTACTTGTTCTGTTTTATTTTAGAACAGTTCAGGGGTTTTTTTTTCAGTTCAGTCATAATTACCTCAGTTTAATTAAGTACACTTTTACTCCAGAATCTGTCTAATTTATCTTAAATTAAAGCTCTCTCCTTGACAGTAATTAAATGTAGTAATAATTACTTGGGACCATCCTGTGATTTAGAAATCAGCAGCACCTGCTTTGGATGATTATCCCATTTACTGGGGGGGGGGGGGGAGAGATCCAGACAGCAGACAGTTCTTTGGAGATTTCGGAAGGTTAAATTCTAATCATTCCAACAGGTGCAGTTTGATTACTGCAAATCAATGTCTGCACTAGCTGAGAATTTTTTTAATTTAGATTTTAACTCCTGGTAATGTTAAATTAATGAAACCTTAAGAGGCAAGTATAAGTTCATTTTTAGAATGAAAATTTGATAATTAAAATTGTTCCTTCTGTATTATTTTACCCCATGTCAAACTAGATTTAAGGTACAGCAAACTCAATTTTTACTAAATTGTAGAATATGGGTTTTTAATATTTCATTGATGCACCATGAGGTCGGAATTTCCTCAGTTCTGCTTATAATTTGAGAGATGTTTTCAATAACCACGATGATATCGTCACTCACTTAACAAGCTAGAAACAAGGACATAGGATCAAATATTCAGATACTTATAGCAATATGAATGAAAAGCTTTCAGTGATATCAATGTATCTATTATGAATGAAAAGCTTTCAGTGATATCAATGTATCTATTATTGTTATTAAAGGTGTTCCAAGTTTAGATACTTTTTTTAAGAATTTTAAATTTGAATTATGGAGGAATTTTATCTCTTTATACAAATATGTGGCATTATTGCACCAAGCTCCAATGTTCAAAATAACTAATGATACATTTATTGTGGCATATTTCCATGTAACAGATTTAACCATAAAGTATTTGTATTGCAGTAGGATTTGTGAAGTATTCGTGAAGACCATTATGATTATCTTTGTCATCATTCAGTCTGAGAGATTTCCTTCCGGTAATGTGTGAATAAAGTGCCCTGATAATATAATTCTCTGTCTTTGAAGTTTTCCTGTATTTATGTGTTGGATATTTAAAAAATGGTGAAGATAAAATGATGGGACTAAAATATTGAAATATGAAGTCAATGATCAATTGATACATGTGTATATTTAATGGAGCTGACCTTAAATATTCAAAATAACAACAATATTAACAACCAACAATGGCAGTCCTTCATAATACCGGTAATCTATTTTTTGTCAAAAAAAAACAGAAAATTGAAATGAAAAAAGTAATAAATTTATAACTTTTTGAACTAACATGTTTGGCCATTAATATGAGAGTTTATCATGGAAATCAATTATATTTACTGTGATCGATACAGTAAAACCTGTCTTAACTGCCTTAAGGTTTATACAGGTCGGCTTAGAAACAAATGCATGAGTTTTCACATTCAGATTCTGATCATTTCCAACTTAGTCAGAAATATTTTGGACTAGTTTTTAATATTACGAAGGTTTCAGATTCCAGTAATTGACTGTTACATCATAAAGTCTTATTACCTGTAGACTGAAAAATGTTGTCTTAGATAGTACATATACATAAGGATTGGATCTCATTAAAACTTTTTTTTCCTTTTCAATATCAGATATAGAGGTGAAGCTATTTACAGATGTCCTCCTTAAACTGTGTTTGACTATGTGGTAGAGTAGGATATATATTGCATTCCTACTAGCTCTGGCTAGTGGGTTAACCCTTTAGCTCGATCGGTAGAGTGCTGGATTTGCATGCCAGCTAGAGGACCCAGGTTCAAACCCCAGCAGAGGCAATAAGTGTCTCTGTTACACATATACATAAGGATTGAATGTCATTAAAACTTTTTTTCTTCTCAATCACAGATATAAAGGTGAAGCTATTTACAACTGTCCTCCTAAAACTGTGTTTGACTATGTGGAACCGTTACCAGATGGTCCCAGGGCAAAATGGGACACCAACATGAAGAAAATTGAAATCCTAAAGTGGATTGAACAAGTAGGTGAACTCTCTGAGAATTAGGGTATGGTGAAATCTTTATTTGAATTTTAAAGGAAAAATTGTAGCAATATTTGTAAATCTAGCATGTGAGAATTTTACACTGTAGATACAGGCACCTGACATTATAAATATTTTTCTCATAATAAAAATAAATACCCTATATCTAATAATACACAAGGTACCCATCGCTGCCATCTTGGATTTATTTCAAACTGTCACTTTGCTTGAAACTCATCGGTAAAATTATTTTGCGATCCTCTCCGTCTTCCGATCGGTCATTCGACATCTAAGCTTACAACCAATTCAACCAAAACGGTGCATTACACCTGTCATTAATAAAAATCACCCCTCAATCTGCATCTACTGCCTTATATAGATATGCGACAAAAGGCTAAAGGGTGGATGGAAGTTGTCACGTATATGTAAATGAGATTTCCCTGCACTGTGTGTTTGTTTCAATATTTCAAAATATATGCATTTATAAACATGTTTATATATAAACTTTGTGTAATAAAAAAATTATAATTGACTGTTTATAGTATCCCTTTCCTTAATTTTACTTGTATGTTGATCGAATTCAAAATTGACGCCTTTTGAATATTTGTATCAGTGCTATATTTGGAAGGGATTACCCAAAGTATGACGCAATTTATGTCAACTTCCGTCCACCCTTTAGCCTTTTGTCGCATATCTAAGGCAGTAGATGCAGATTGAGGGGTGATTTTTATTAATGGCAGGTGTAATGCACTGTTTTGGTTGAATTGGTTGTAAGCTTAGATGTTGAATGACCGATCGGAAGACGGAGAGGATCGCAAAATAATTTTACCGATGAGTTTCAAGCAAAACTTCCAGCTGATGTGACAGTTTGAAATAAATCCAAGATGGTGGTGATGGGTATCTTGTGTATTATTAGATATAGGGTATTTATTTTTATTATGAGAAAAATATATATAACATCAGGTGCCTGTGACTGTAGACTATAACCTTACTCTCTGTCCCTTGATTTACCTGGTAAGTTCAGAAGCACAAACTAGCTTTCACTGTCCTGTTACTGTAACAAAAATGAGATCTTTTGAGGAAAAAGGAATACTAAAGTACCGGGTGGTATTAATGATATTAAAGGCAAGTGATACATAGGATAGATGACAAATATAAGCGATGAATGATCTTGATAAAAAAGCAGAAACTGTAAGCTACGTGTGTTGTTGTTGATAATGTACATGTATTATATGTTAAGTCATCATGTGAATTGACAGTGCATTTGATACATGATCTATATCATTCAAGGGTACCTTTCTAGCAAGACGGATTGAGCTGAGGAATTGACATTTACATGCTGTTTCAGATTAACAGTATTTAAGCAATGCATTGCATCATTAAGTGACTATTCAATACATTGGCCATTTTGTTTTGTATGTACAGTAACATCTATATAATGAGAATATCTGTATGTGTGATTGCTAAAGGTGAATATATAGATAGAATAACAAAAACTTCAATCAATTTATTCCAATTATACAGAGTATATGAGACAAAAACAGCCATGATGAAAAAGTGTGGTCTATTTACATTTTTATTGTCCAGAATAAAACACATACTACCTCATCCATTGAGTATGCAAGAATGACTGTGCTTCTAGATTGTCAAGATGATTGGTTGAACTGAATTTTCTGTGTTCTTTAAAATTGAGCTACACACCAACTTACACTTATTGTGGGCAGACAGTTTTTCCTTATTACAACCCATTTTATTAATGTTGTTATTTTATCGAGCAAGAGATCAATGCAATTTCTGGGATGACATCTGTCTGAATTTGCTGGAATCATTGATTTCTGAGACACTTTTGTTCCGCAATTAGCGTGGGCGTTGGTGAACATTTCTAAATCTTATATGGCTCTGAGTTATAGAAAAGAGAGGGTAATCTTTATTGGATAAAAAGGAAAGATTTAATGAAGGCTGTTTAATGCACCAAAATAATGTCAAAATCTCATTGATTCTTGCACAGTCATTGCCGAGAGCGATATCTAGGTTTTCGTGACAAAGGGAGATAAACAGAATAATTAATCTGAATGTAACACTTTATGGGGCAGCAGCAGACACATGGTATAAATAAGGAAGTATGTAAACACAGTTTTCTCTCCTCGGCGTGTAGACGACCTAGATTTTAGCACTGCATTTTTAATGCAAAAACAATTACAGAAGTGTTTGGAAAGTACATGAGCAAGTATACAAATTTGTGTCAGTGATGGGGGAGACCACAATCTCTTCATTCCAGACAAGTAGTTGTCTGGGGAACTCCCTGATTCTTGTTTGTACTCATCTAACAGTTGTTAAAATTTCAGAACACACCAAGAAAACTATAGAATATGAAATTGACAGCATGTATTTATAATACAGTTAGATATTGTTTTAAATACCAATCATTTCATATAAATGAATTTCAGTCATGCACATGAGTTCATTAGGCTTCGAACTACAACTGGATGAAGTGGAAGATTGAAATGTCTCACTTCTGAGTTCTCGAAAACAAACTTTTTACTGTGAACTACTACATATTTACAACAAAAAACCCGACAATTTCCTCTCGTTCAACACATGCACTTACATAATACCCAATATGAACAGTTGTTTATCTACCAGTACATGCATACCATCATGACATTAAATCATTCATGAATCATGAAGGAGATAACTTAAGCTGCATGATATTTTAGCTATGTAAATGATGCAAGAAATAAAACATATGGAAAACATGACATCATTAACTCTTTCAATGGGTAGATTATGAAAAAGCAGCAAACTTTCTTGAGGTGCTAATGAAAGTTTCTGTCTTAGAAAGCTAATCTAAAAGGCACCTGCTGTATATCATAGCATGAGTGTGTTTATCAGCAATGATATGTTTTTTCTTTTGGTTTCAGCCTGATTTAAGAATCAATCATGCCTGTACAGCCAGTGCTATGCTTGGTCTGATCTCGCCTCGTGACTTTGTGGACCTCATTCTAGTGCGAGAAACCGAGGAATGCTTTTCTACCAATGGTAAATAAGTCATATAACACCAATCTTTAACATCTCTTTTGTGAATATTGTCTTTGTTTCATTATATTCATTTTCTGACTCTGTTTATAAACATGCTTACATTCAAAGTTTTATAGAGAATCCTTTATATTTACTACATGTTCTTGAAATACATAAGATTATCTTTCATTGACAAAATAATAGGACATGACTTCCCCCCTAAGTTTAATAAGCTGCATCTTTGCATAATATTGAACAATCTAGACATTTTATACCAATAAATCTAGAAATCTGGAGACTTAGATGGCATGTTACTGGCTTATTCTGATGTTCTTATTCAATTAGTTTAGGATACTGTTACAGTAGTTTATTAAGGGGGAGTTACAACTTAAGTTATGGAGAATGACACTTTCTTAGGCTTCTCACAAGGCTAATTATGGGTTTCAAAATTCAACATTCTGAAATATTGAGATCTTTAGCTGTGATATACCGGTACAACTGTTCCGTTATGAATTTTGCCATAATATGAAGAGCCCTTTAAAAAACAACATTCCTATCTGTTTTAATAACAGTGATACATGAGAAGTATTGATTGGAACTGATAAGATTAACTATGATGGATTTTTAAATGCAGCATCTTTTCAAAGTTTAGAGGAGAGCAAATGATTTCATGTCCAGAATATAAAAACATTTCAATAAAATTATCTCACAATTATCTCTGATTGATTTTAATGAGGCAAAAATCAATTTCGTTTGTAACAAAATGTGATGCCAAATTAATATTACTAGAGGTCATAATGTGCTGCAAACCCCAGCTGGTTGAGTGCCTTTTGTTAAATCATTGAGATACACAGAGTACTGAATTTACCTTGAAGCACCACCCGTCAATAATTCCCCTGATAAATTATCATCTGAATTAAATAGGGATCAGAAACATCCAATCTTATCCTGATAAAATTTCTAAATTGGAGGTGTTAGGTCATACAAAGCTGGTATTTAGAAACAAAAGGCTAAAAATAAACAGATGTGGATTAAGTTTTACAAATAACTTGTACCTAGGGGGAGCTTAGTTCATTGTGGTAATACCAAACTCTTTTATGATCCCGATATACAGTAAAATGATATAAATGTAAGATAATGGACAAATTTTGACTGCCATGACGTACCATATTTGTTCAAGTATGATTATTTTTAGACTGTTTAACAAAAAAAAAGTTTCAGAGTCTTTTCTTTATCATTTTAATGGAACTATTAGATAATGTGGTAAACTTGAAGGGAGAGTAAATATGTCAGCTTGGTTTGTTTTCAGCTATCAGTATTGAATACCCTGAATGTCCAGAGGTCAAAGATCATGTGCGGGGTTGGAACTGGTCATGTGGCATGATCTGTGTCAAATACCCAGAGTAAGTCACATGACTGTACCCAGCATGCCATGCGACTTTGGGAATGGCTTGATTTAGACTAACTCCTCACATTCTTTTCTATTTTCTAATAACCTTTTATTTCTGTCCCAGTATTCCTGCTTATGTACTTGAATTTATCATACGAAGTCTTACATATTGTATATCCATACATGTACGTAATGAATATCATGCTCCCAGATAACATCATCTGTAGATTTTACAGAGTTACAGATTTGTATTTAACCAGACCCATGTGAATCATGCAAGTAATTATATGTCTTGTATTGATTTAAAAGCAATAAACACAAAAAGATCAAGGTATAAATACAAAGTACAATTGATTTAGGAATTTTTCAATGGGCAACACTTAAGATATAATGTCTTCTGAGGTTTTCGTCTTTCTTGATCTTGTGTAGCTTTAGAGGCATCTATTTTGTTACTAAGAGCCATTGACCATATGGAAAGCTTTGGTTGTGGCTGATGTTAATGTGTGAGAGATCTACCGGTAAGCAGCTTGAGTGAGCTAGAGTGAGCACCTGTAGGAGTGGTCAAAGCTTGTTACTTTGAGCTTGTTTTGTAGCATGTAGCGTGGAGCTAGATGAATTTCCTGAAGAGAAGAAGTATGTAAGAGGCTGGAATTATTCCTGTGGAGTGCTAGTTATAAAATTTCCATCGTAAGTAGGACACACCCACCCTCTCTCTATGAAGTCCTTGCTCATTTAGACTTTTTTCATTTATTTTTACAACAGTCATACCAATTTAGCTATTTTTCGATTGTATGTTTGACATGAAAGATTTTTTTACAAATCTATTACATCTTAAAATTTCAAAGACAATTGCCAACCGTTGCTTACATATGATCTTTGAATGTGATGATTAGTTCTATACGATATCTTATCTAAAGTTGCAAAAAATCCTGAAAATAAATGCAAATTATATTTGGATAAACCATAATAACCACCAAGTACAATTAATCATGTAATCACTGAAAAAATATATGTATAATTAATCAGGAGATGTATTTTCCTTATACATGTACGTTTAAGTCAGATTACGACATAGATTTGGGCGAGAATTAGAACGTTTGCATAATGTTTTGAGACCTATTTCTGAAATGTTGAATAATCCATGAAACCATTTTCCTTAGCATCTGTATTTATTTAAGTAGCGCATCGAAAACAATTGTGTTTAATTTCAAAATTAAGATAACAAGGCAAGTGCTCCAAGTTTTCGCCATCCGCTACAAGATTTATTAAGTGTATCTTCACGGGAGCCAGGGGTTGGATGTGATCCTTGATGAGGGACTGTCTATCCTATATTTACCATGATGCGAGCTATCGATCTTGGAACTTGGATGTCGGTAGCATGCCATTAATTTATAGCCGCTGGAGTACTAGCTGTTTTCAGTCAGGTCGGCGTTAGAAAAATGTCTTCAAATTTCCAAAAGACTCGTGTTTGATTCATTACAGATAGCCTCGAAAATTATTCAAAGAAAATTATTAAGATTTCTTTTATATAGGGTGTCGAATTTGGAATGCCGATATTCTTATTAGAAAACTCGGTGGAAATTGCATTCGTATCACTAAAACAACATCCTTTTTACTCACAGAAGGATACATGAAAGCTTCATTTGTTAAACAGAACGCGGTAGATAAAGTTAATATTTCACATCATCCTAGATGCTACAAAAATGTTACCACAAAATGATAGCGTAGGTATGGAATTTTGATAATTTTGTTTCTGATATTCATCACAGTGCATAGGTTTCAACGATAACCGGCCTTGCATTATACATGTATTTCCGCCATTAACGATTAACAAGCAGTGCAGACAAATCATCGGTAGCGTAACGTTGTCCAGCAGATTCACCACTGTAACCCGCCATCATCGAATAGTCATAAAAAGTATTAACACTTCATCATGGCAATTTTTTCATGATCTTCTTTTCATTTCATGTTTTATACATATTTAAGGGTTAGGAAGTTACTATCATTCATACAACCATTGATCAAATTGTAGAGATTGCAGCATATCACAACAATTGAGCATATTGATAATCAAAGTTTATGAACGATCTTTACATAATTTTGATTATGTCGGGGGTCTGGAATTCGCTAAAGGTTGATTCTCAGAAACTGTAACTTCAATGTACGTCAATATTGTTATTCAGTTACATAAGAATTACAAACCCATTTTGAAACAGCAGTATCACCTTGGTTTGATGCCCTACACTACATCGCATTTGATCTGCCTGTTTTCATCATGATTTTTATGTTGTATAAATGCTTTTACAGTGATACTTTATTCTTATTGCTTCAATTGGCATGCTGTTTGTAAAGGCATTTTGTTGAAACACTTTAATCTGATTTCTTTTAAAGGGTGTAGTTTACAGCTGTTAAGTGAAATCAAATAGGGTTTTATTACGATGTTTTTTTAATGATATTTTCCTTTGAATTTTATGCAGAATGAAATGATTCGGCATAAAAGTATTTAAAAAAAATACAGTCTTTTATTTTCCTTTTATACGTTACGTATAAATTGACTTGAGATGTAATATGTTTTTCTTTTTAATCAGCAATTCATTTGCTTATGTTACTTATAGTGATCCAAACAAGTGTAAATTAGTCAGCCTAATTCAGCCAGACATCAAGGGCATGCTCCCGAAAAACGTGGTGGAATCCGCCATTCCTGGCTCCATGGTGGAATTCTTCACTAAACTGGAGGATGCACTGAAAAAGGACGGCAAGATATCGAGCTGAGGGGCTAGGGATAAGGTCCGGGAGGGTTCAGGGGGAGGGGACCGTGACGTGTTGTGTATATTTGTGTTGTTGCCTGGCCATCTGGGACCGTGTTGAAGTATTATGTTATACTTTCTGTTCCGGGTTCAAAAGCGCTCTGAACAAAGGTCTTCATCAACAACTTTTCTTATGTTGAATGATGATTACACATCATCCACTACATTTTCGATCCATATCTTGATTTGATTTGTTTTTAATGTACGTAGATCTGAAGAGTTAGACCAGATGTCATACCTTTGAAATTGCAAACACCGTTTTTATAGTGCTTATTGTTAAATGTAGTATGGTAACACTTCTATGAGGCGTGGTCTTTCACTCCTGTAATAAACTTTTATTTGTCCCTAACATGAAACACTGGAAAAGTATCTCAAATCAGCAAGGTATTGTTTAATCTTTTAATGTTTTATGTTCTCGCTTTCAAATATAAAAATGACCAAGAAAAAAATGATCTTCGTGGAAAAAAAACCCACAAATCAAAAACAAAATATCTAATCATGTAAACAAAGGTCATTTTAATTCGCTAGTCTGATGCTTCACCCACCGCAGTTTGAAGTTAAATGATGTCATATTTTATTTATATACTGTCATAAAGAGTGTAAGTCAAGAGACGTAGAGGACTTAAATTGTGAACATTTTTCGTATTTTACAAATTTACAGGATTTTTAAGCATTATTTATTGTACACAGGTTATTTATTTTGAATATACAATGTATGTGAAACAAATAAATAGAGATATATGTTAATATATTCGTTATGTTTTATGATATAAGATTCTAGTATCAACAACGTTTGTAAAAGTAAAGAGTGAAGCTGATATAACCAGATTCTTACGTTATTAAGCTGTTAATTAGCGAGTAAACGGATTGGCAAGCTGACAAAGGATTCGCCCAGATTTGTGAAAAATGATTTTTTAACCGGGTTTTCCGTATGAAAATCCGGTTATTGAAATGGTGAAAATAGCGGATGGGAGGGTGCCCCTTTTGTAAGGATAACTCCTCCTACAGTTTTCAAGATAAGAATTTTTATGTTTTGCATATCAATTGTACATATACCAAGATTGTAAATTCCATGTTCCGCTGGGTAGGGGTTGACTCTAGGGTGGGCCAAACTGGTCATATTGTGCATATAATGTTTGAAAATCTTCTTCTTTACTTCTGCTGATACTGAATAGAAACTGACTGCATATTAAGAAATACAATCATGCCATCTACCAAAATTGTAAATTTCATGTCCCTCAAAGTAAGGGTTCTGACTCTTGAGCGGGTCCAAAACAGTCATGGGGTTTAAATGTATATTTTGTTTAAATATCTTCTTCTTTACTCTTACTGGATGACAGTGACTGAATAGAAACTGAATATTTAGTAAAACTAAAGCCCTCTAACAAATTATAAATTTCGTGTCCTCTGGGGAAGGGGTTCTGACTCTAGGGCGGGGCCAAAACAGTCATTTAGTGTAAATATATGTTATGTTTAAAAATCTTATTTACCTATACTGAAACTGAATTAAAACTGAATGTATAATAAGATAAACTCTATCAAATTTATAAATTTCATGTCCCCAGGGTAGGGGTTCTTACAGCAGGGTGTGGCCAAAATGGTCATATAGTGTTAATGTATATGTTATATAATCAACGTTAAGCTGCCTTCTTTTGGGAGAAGAGCGTACAGTACCTGTCAAATCCCCCGCACTTAGTATATTTAAACGACTTGTGTACATCTTTTATTTGAAGAGTGCCTGTTTGGGAGGGTAACAGTTGAAATTGACACCCCGAGAAAACCATTGTCAACCGACGCGAAAAGCGGAGGTTGACCATGGTTTTCTCGGGGTGTCAATTTCAACTTTTACCCTCCCAAACAGGCACTATTTATATAGTGTAACCCGTTGCCAAGTGTGTTGCTAACGCTGAGGGTAATAGAACGGATTATCAATGCGTCTAAACCAATCAGATGTCAGTATTTAACATGAAAGTATAATAAAAATAAATTTTACATTTGGAAATGTGCATCAGTGCATGCTTCATTAGAACTGTCTTAACTGAACATAAACATATAATTATTATTGAAACCGATTTGGGATTTGGTTGACTTTCTACGATAGCGTCGCGTTCAATTCTGTCAGCTACGTCATGCATAAACAATACCCGCACCTTAACCACACACTTTCTAATTGGTGGATTCAGCTTACCGCTGATTGGCTGCTGGTTCAGACTAAATTATGCACTGACAGAAGAACAACTTACATGTATCAGAGAATGAAAATTTCACCGGGCTACTCGTGACTGTCGAAATTGGGGTATTTTTCGAAAGTGTACACTTGTGACAAAACATATATACTGTACATTTAGCTGTAGCCCAACGAATAAAATTTGGGTTAGTAATATAAATCTACAGTGCATATCACCCATGCGAATGTTATTGTCATTTAAATGTAAAGAACATGGTTTTATTTGACCATTTCAGTTTCGCAGTAAAAATCGTGCCTCGTGTTTATAGAATATTTACGGGAATCTATAGGTACTTGGAGTCAAATATAAAATCTAGACGTTTATTGATTTTAAGCTTTATCTTCATTAATTAGTGGATAGACCGAGCTCTAGAAATAAATGTGACAATAGAAAATATAGGGTTTTTTTCTGCTGTTGCAACAATTAACATGCTTAGAAGCGACCCCCCCCCTAAGGATTAATTTTCGATCCGCGCCTGACCTACATGTAGTAATAGCATCAATAGTGAAACTGGCTATATTATTTTATGCAGAATGTTCTTTCAAAATGGCTCGATATACTAAGTTTTTATACAAAACAGACACCCATTCTTTTTTTAAAAAGCGTGATATTGCACACCAAAAGCATCAAGTATGGCTATGATTTTATCAAGCAACCCAATGTTTATACATGTATTTTCAACCACATGTAGAGTGGTTGAACACGAACGATAACTCTGTTCTGAATATCATCGTTTAGTTTAAATATCCGCTAGATGATGAAATTAGGCATATTATATCTTAATAGATTTTCATTTTTTAACATATTTCAAAGTAAGATACCGGGTATTAAATGAAAAAACGACCAGTACTTACGTATTATGAGAATATTATCCGAACACTCATACTTCCGCTCGAAATTTCACAGGAACTGAACAACTCTCGGGGAAGTCTCGTGAACTTTCATTCGAGCACGGCTGGATTTATTACACACTTAACAACGATAAAAAAACGTTCCGAACACATTCGCAGGAACTAGTGCATATGATAGTTACAGAAAACTTGCAATTTACGGCGCACGAAGAATACGATAGTTTTGACCAAAAAAATACATTTCATCGTACCACATTTTGTGCAAATAGTCCATTTAAAATATTTCCATTTAGTTACTACTGTTAATAACTGTCGCTTTACTTGTCCCTAACTTTCTCTTATTCTATGGAGCTGATGATCGATGGTTCAGAGATAAGTAAAGTAATACCACCTGCGGTAAAATGTATGATGATATTTTGGTATATATACTGTATATAATTACACAGAATGTGGTAGGGTAACAGGAAAAGAAACGAATCGGACACTTGCCTATAGCGAAAACGCAAATATAATACCCCCCCCCCACCCTTGCACTTCTTTCCACTTCCGTCTCAAGTTCTTTCATATCATCATTTAATTCGTTTATTGACTGTTGATTGCCGATCGAAAGGTGTGCAAACCGAGGAAATAATATCTATCACTTCGACTGGTAAGTTAGTAGGTAGTAGGTGCTACATGTACATTATATCTTTACATGAAATGAACGCGGAGCACATGCTACTTTTAAATTATATTTTGTTAAAATCTGGACGAGACTGGTTTAACGAGAGAGAGAGTTTGAGTTTTTCACAGAATTTAAACACAAGGGGATAATAAAATGTTCTGAGAAATCATTGCATAAACGTGTACAGATAACCTCGCCTAAGAAAAGGAATTGACCAATCATAAAGATTTTACACCGGCGGCATGTATTGTTTATGCATGACGTAGTTGACAGAATTGATCGTGACGCTATCGGAAAAAGTCAACCAAAACGGTTTTCATAATATATACTTTTTAAAATCTTTTCTCCTTAGATGAATTCTAAGTTTATTTTCTTAATATTAAAATGCCAGCGCTTTTGTTATATGACATTATTTGTACTGGACAATACCATTATGTATTTTTGGTCGTTATATGTAGGGTCTTCAATAATTTATAATTGTGATTACATAACAGTTTTATATGATTTTAAATCAGTATTCGGACCTATTTTCCTAAAATAATTCGATATTACTCGACCAGGATTCAACGACCTTTAAAAGTGCAAGACGTTTTAACAACACGCACCATTCACCAATACAATTCGAATACCCTCTCAACCGAGAGAGAGAGTGTTTAAAAATCTCGTTGAATAACTTTTATAGTTTGACAATTATTAATAAAGTTTTAAAAAGTTTTTGTGAATGCCAGGAACTTTGACCCATTATGGTTCTAAACTCCATTTTAATAAATCAATAATAAAAATGAATGAAAACTTATCTTTTTAATAAAAGTACTTTAAGGATTAAGTCTTGAGATCCATCCATACTAAAAAATTTCAATTTAGCACATTAAATACCGATAGTCAAAATTTGGGCATAAACGCCATGTAGCTCATAGTTCTTTTTGCGGGAGTGGGTAGTCATTATCATAGCATAGATTTTTTCCTCCAGAATGAAGCGTAATTCAATGCATGAGATTCGAACATGGACTACCTGGTACTCAGGTGAAGGTTAAGACCTGTTGGCCTCTTGTTCATTTTGGCGAAAAATACCAGATGTTACACTAAACTGCTTCGTATAATTATAAATATGTTACATGATAAATAGATAAGGGGCACTGTTCATACAAAATAAAACCCAGTTTGCCGTCACGTTCACATCTTTTCTCTTGTTTAAAATTGGAATAAAAGGTCAAGTTATTGATTCGTCGCACTATTGGCCCTGTGTCTTCTAATCAACTAGGTCATATTTTATGTGGTGTGATCAGCTGATGTGAAACATCTTTAACTGAAGAAACTGTAGTTTGTCAAATTAAAGGGACCTAGACACGGTTTTAGATAAAAAAAAGGTATTTTAAATTTTGTTATATTAATTGTTTACTTGTGTATTTCAAATGATTCACCAAAATTTGAACGTTAAAAGTCGGGTTACAAAGCGAGGTACATGTACGGAGGAAAGAAGTCTTTGTTAAGTAAACAAAGCTCGAGTCTTATGTTTGTTTACAAATAATGTAAAGTAAAGAAATTACCAATTTTTTGACAAAATAAAGTGTTGCAAACTAGATAAACTGATTTATTTAGTTATGTTACATTACGGTTTTAGTTTAAAACGTGCGAACACACTTTAATTTGTTTTCAACTTTAAAGTAAAATGCTTAAATACCGTAATGGGGGTTTCTTTCAAGTTCGTAAGCATGAATTTTTGAGGGATACTTAAATGTCTGTCCATCTTTGTTATAAGAAGTATAAGAAATGTTCATAGTAAGAACTAGCTGCAGGTCTGTAGCTTCCGGTCTGAAAAAAAATCGGATGGACCCAGGTCATCTAACCGATATATTTTTTGACCGGGAGCTACAGACCTGCAGCTACATGCAAGTTAGAACCATTTCAACAAGAGCTTGAGCAGTGTGACACAGACCTGTCTCTTTCATTGCTGGCCACTCGGCCCGGCCATGGCTCTTTGAAATCAATACGATTTGTCTTGCTTTTTATCTAAGACTACGCAATCTATGCATATCTCAATCGAAAACAGCGCTATTTTTAGCCTGTTGATGCATATCTCACTCGAAACCAGCGCTATTTTTAGCCTGTTGATGCAAGTTACGTCCTACGTCTTCTTAAATTGGTTCTAAGATTTATTTCCCTTTGTGTATAAAAGACTTGTATAAATAAATGTTATTTGTTTTAACTTTTAAAGGGACTTGGACACGATTTGAGCTCAATTTTTTTCAAAATTTATCTTTTCATTTTTAAATGTCTAGAATGATCAATATGGATGTTTTTAATGCTCTGTCAAAATTTGAAAGTCAAATATCAAGTTACAAGCGAGTTACAGAGGTTAAAATTCTCTGTTTTGTAAACAAAGCTCGAGTCCTGTTATTGTTTACAAATGTCTTGAATTGGTAAAAGTTTCAATCTGATGTTGCATTTTGTTGTTGATAAACTTATTTATGAACACATTTAATAAGTTTATCTTGTTTCCACAAGTTATTTTGTCAAAGAAATGGTAATTTCTTTACTTTACATTATTTGTAAACAAATATAAGACTCGAGCTTTGTTTACATAACAACGACTTCTTTCCTCTGTATCTCGCTTGTAACATGACTTCTAACATTCAAATTTTGGTAAATCATTCAAAATACACAAGTAAACTATTTAATACATAAAAATCAAAAATAAAATTTTCATCTAAAATCGTGTCCAGGTCCCTTTAAAGAATATTTATTACAATGAAGAAAGAGATTAGAACTTGCTTTGAATTCATTGAAATTGTGGTTTTGTTGATTATGGTTTTTTTCCCCTAAACCTCTTTTCCAAGCGCCGAATATGTGGGGTGGTGATCAGCAAACTTTTATGTTTGTTTCTTATGTACTAGAATCAGTCTTAATGAGGCACGATGATTGTGGCCTTTTTGTAATGTTTACCTGCATACGAAGAACACTATGATAAGTTTTATGTACAGACGTGCATCATATTGAGTATGACATTAAGACCACAGAACATTAACTGGCAAGATTGGAAATATACAGCTTAGTCAATTTCACCTGTTACAGTCAAAACATTTGAAATGGGCGGGGACAAATTGACACGTCAGAATTGACTGCTAAATTGCCTATAAAACGAGATAGATGTATGATATACCTCGTGAAAACCGTATATGTACCATATGTAACTGTACGTGTATATTGTTTGTACTTATTGTACTGATAAGCTGTACAGCTTAAAGTTAATAAAGAACTGAACTGAACTGTAACTGTAATGAGATAGGAGATGAATTTCATTATTTATTCCATTGTACAGATATAAAAATTAAAGATAAGAGAGTTTTATACACACCTCCATATTTCTACACACAACCAAATGTATACTTTCAACTATCTAATATACTAATAATAAAATATTATTGATTAATCTGTGTAAATCCATTAAAGTTATAATTGAGATAGTTACATGTAGCTCTCTTTATTAACTGTTAATCATACTATTTTCCTTTTCCTTATTTTCATTTTTGCATTGTCACTCTCCAATGCATTCAATGTATTATATGTATTATTGTTTATTTGATCCCTCCCAACACTGTAATTCATACAGTTAAGAGAATAAAGAAATTGTCATTATCATTGAAAAAAAACATTGGATTGAAACTGTGATAAAGAACCGAATATATGAAAGTATTGGTAATTCCGATATAATTTTTTAAAACTTCAGATAGCTGTACAATGTTTGTGAATTTTCTTAAAACTTTCTGTCGTCCAGCTAAAGATACTAGTATACCTGGCCAATAATTTTCTTGAAAGTTGTTCTTTAAGAATAATTATATTTCACTTACTCTTACACTATAATATATTTATTATAATCAAACTTGAGTGAAAAAAAGTTAAAAACTATCTATACTTATAAATTAAGGCATTTTGCCAATAAACTTCGAAATGCCTGCACCCGAGTAACTGCTCACACCTTTGGCATTTTAACATGTGTGAGTTGATGTCCGTAAGCTATAATTGAATTTTACCTGATAAGTAGTTATTGTAAGATAAATTAAAAACCTACTTTCATTTTCGATAAACCAGCCCGAAATAGCAAATATGTGAGTAAGGTGGTGGACACGCTTTGGCGGATCCAAGTCAGTGGGAGTTTGCATCAAAAAATATACTTACAATGAAATAATATTGAATGATTATGTAAAGAGTGAATATATATCCTGGGAACCTATTTCGGGTATGCATAAGAATTGAGATTTGACAAATGTTGAATAAATAAAATGAGCCAATTCGTTTCTTGAATGTGCGATTTTTGTTTTGATGAATAGAACTTTTCCAGAACTGGGTAACCAAGAACGCGGTTTGGCTAAGTTAGAGAATGTAGGATGAGTCACCATGCTTTGTGGGCAGATCGGACATCTGGTTAATACAAAAAAGTTAATAAATAAAATGGGCCAATAGACGCGATTTTATTTTTGATGGAAAGAACTTTACAGAACGGGATGCCAAAAAATGGGGTTGACTAATTAACACTATGGCGAAAAGTGCGTACACGTTTTTAAATAACATATACATTTTTTATACCACGACAGATTGGTAGTAAACCTTATAAATTAATTTGTTGACAGTGTTTTATCTAAATTTCTTATTTTGGGCAATAATAAGTGAAATTTGACATAAAGAACAAAGTTCTAAAAAGAGATACCACGCTCTATACACCCACACTCTGGTTTGAAATAAGATAATAGTCCATTTTTTTCCAGTCAGCTGCAACAAAAAGAATTAAGGCCATGTACATGTTCATGTGTATATACTCCATTTCAGCTTAGATTTTCATCCCTGTCCTCTCCTCTAAATTTTCAGCCACGCAGTTGCTTTTTTATTTCAATTTTATAGAATATTTTAAGAAAATCAATTAAGAAAAATTTCGGACACAATACTTAGAAAAATGAACAAAAAAACCTGGTTCAACATGTTAAGCATTGTATTATAATATAATATGTGAATATAATATAATATGTGAATTATTGTTAGTCCCCGCACGTGCGCGGGATATCATCTAGTATTATATAATTTATGCCTGTTTGGGAGGGTAACGGTTGAAATTGACATCCCTCAAAAAACCATTGTCAACCGACGCGAAGCGTATTTGGGGTCTTCTCATATTTGCTGATTATACACTTATAAATGAAATAAAATGTTTTCGGTCGCTTTAACTTATATTTCAAGTTAGAAACGCTTAGGTGGACTGAAAATACATTTCCTATAACTAAAGTTTCAATGCAATTAATTTTCTCAGACGACCGCGAAAATTTGTTCCCCGCCCATTTCAAATATTTTGACTGTAACAGGTGAAATTGACGTAAGCTGTATATTTCCAATCTTGCCAGTTAATGTTCCGCGATCTTAATAATTTTACAGTGTCCTGGTGACTCTGCCAATATGTCATCAATTTTGTTTAGTCGGGTTTATTATGTTTTCCAACAGGTCCTTATAATGGACAAACTTACACCAGCGTATACTTGATTTGTATGTATTCTTGTTAATGATATGTTATAGATTTGCCAAAAGTAGACTTTCTGAGAAAATTGCTCCGGTTTAACAAAATCAATGTTGTTTTTTCAAAAATAATTCAAATCCTTATCCCGTCCATAACAAAACAGAACGCTTGAAATGTATAAGCTTATTGTTAGCTTATTGCTAGTCGCATTTACAAGACGAACAACAAAACTGGCACAACACTGAAGAGGGACAATGAAACTTATCGGATAAATAATAACTTAGGGAGTAACAGATGCGGTCACTCTCATTTCATCATTTCTTTTCACAAATCAATTCATGTAAAATATCGTAAATAAATTTACACGCTTACCGTTAACGGTTGTCTTCACATGACTAAAATATTGAAACAGGGAGGTATGATAATTTAACACGTGGTTGTCGAAAATATGACTTTTGCAACTTAAATGAGATAGAAGATGAATTCCAATTTTTACTTATTTGTCCAGCACTTTTTAGTTTAAGAGAAAAGTATATTAAAAAATACTACTCCCCAAAACCAAGTGTCTATAAAGTGATACAGTTATTATCTACTTCAAAAACTAAAGAATGTGTAATTTAGGGAAATATTTATATTTTTCAAACAAAGCATCGAACTCTTAATGTGAATAATCAAAATTGATTTTGTACACTTTGTATGTCGCTAACTTATTGTATTTTAATATATGTATATACACACACTGTTCACATGTATACCTTATGAGATTTATTTGTCTCTTGGAATAAAAAAAACTTGAACTTAAACTTTGTCATGCACTGCATGCCGGTCGGTTTTCGGGTTGCGCGTACGGGCTTAGCTGGACGTCCATATGTTCATTGACAAGACTGCGCGACAAGGCGTATTTGTTTGACAAGATCAATTTATGACAGCCAATCAAAATCAAAACTGATGAAGATCTTAAACAAATCACAGTCCATATCCATATACATATAGGTCCCATTGATAGAGGTACGGCAGTTTGAAAGGTTTGTATTATTATTTTTCATTTTATTTTTTTTAGAGGGATTTCGTACTTTTTTTTCATTAAAATTATATCCTTTCTCTCAGTAACTATAGTACTCATTTTACTATTAGAAAGGACACGATGATTAAGGTTTTTACGTCCATTTTTTATATGTAAAAGGACAGATTTGTACAATTTTTTTTTTTATAATTCATCAACTTTATGTAATTATTTTCTTATGGTTTCATCTTAATTGTTTTCACAAAAAAAATGGCTTCCGAATGTTCTATATCAAAACGTTCCTAAACTATCAGTTAAACAAGAATCATGATAATTTGTAGTCAACTCTGAATCATAACATGTAAATATATTATAAGCCGTTATCGGCTGAAGTTGCAATCATCGCTGCCTTCTCATAGACCGCATTAACCTCTAACAAAAGTAGTTATTTAATTAAACGAGCAATGCTAAATAATACATCTGAAAATTTAAAAGGTTCGGACAGAGTAGCTGCATGGAATTAATCCGATTTCTTAAAGGTAGATATGCCGTTTTAAATGAAAATTTTAAAAAAAGAAATGTTTTCATTTTTCCATTAAACTACAAGTTATTAACTTTCTGCAAATTACTATTATACAGTTTAAACCTAATGCATTTTAAAGTATTTAATATAAATTCGATTATTATTTATTTTTTGACCGGGCCGGTCATTAACGCCCAACTTTGAAATATTCATTAGCACGTGATGTGACAAGCTAATTTAAAAGGGTACACAAGAGGTCGACGCGAAAACGTGGTCGGTCCGTTGGCAGTGGAATAACGCGTTCGAAGAGAAAAGAAAGAAAGAAACTGTTTGACAGAAAACGTTGTAAAATGAGAATCTATATTGAAGACCACTTTGAGCGGTGGACACGTGTTAGAAACTTCGTGTTTAACAATGGGCTTGGCGGTTTCTTGCAATAGACAGATGGGTCATACAGCGGTGTGGTTTCTTTCATAAAGGAAAACAAGCTTATGTGTATGGTACGATATTCATTGTCTGAATATGATAAAACTTGTATAGCTATCACTCGAATACTTAAATGAAAATAATGGTCAATTGCAAAAGAGCTCTCATCGATTGTCTGCAGATAACAATTACTGATATTTTTCTCACAAGCCTGTTTAAATTGTTTATATATGAATTCAAACAAATCCACCTCAAACGTTAATCGTTTATCGTATAAGTAAATCGCCGTTATTCAAATTATGGCTAGTACCTCGTTAATATTTATTTTAAAAAATGCAAAATTTTCTATAAACTTCTTTTTCAAATATCTAGTCATGCTGACTAAATTTGGGTCTGGTTTTCAACATTGCAAAAATGCCGTTAAAAACGGCATATATTGTGCTGTAACCAACAAGAGTTATGCCCCTTTTTTGTCTTTTGTAAAAGAGTTTTCTTATGTATGAGTTATCTAATGTTTTTGTATTTTGGAACTCTTCAATTTTACGTTGATACAACGTTTATCGAGCTGAACTACACGAGGTGCTCCACCTTCGTTTTGTTTATTTAACATCCTAGCCTGCTCAAAATGTAAGACTGTTTATATAAACTTATAATTATAAATACATATGTTTTTCTTAGATTGCTTTTCATGTGTTTATCAAATATATTAATCGAACACGGTTTAATACTTTAATCGATGCTTTGGCGGCCATATTTAAATGTCCTATATCTGTATACTTGGTATCAACAATTTGTTTTAAAAGTTTCTGGTATATTAATAGATCTTAAATTTATTAAGTTTTGTGAATATGTATTTTCTCTCCATTAACTCTTAGCCTACTACAATATAAATGCATGTGACTGTGTGTGTATTGTATGACATGGTATTGTAATGGTGTCTTTATTAAGGTCTTCCGTTTCCAACGGAAGACCTTATTGTTATTGCTTTGTTTCTTTTTCCCTTTTATTATTTTTTTTTTTCTTACGCTTTTTTGTACAAGCGATTTCTTGAAAACGACTCGACCGATTTTCGTGAAAATTTCAGATCTTGTGGATATTAATTTTAGCCTTATATATAATTTTTTATTTCTATGACGTCATTTCCGTTCGTGAGATATTGACGTTTTAGTGATTTTCAGAGGGTCTTCTTGTCCTGTTATCTCCTCCTAAACGAAAAAAGATATTGAGTTCAAATTTTCAGGGATGATAGACGAAAGATTGTAGATGTGTCTAAAGGCATTTATGATTGTCTGGTTTAAAAGGCGTTGAAGCTCGCCTGAACCCGAAAATTGAGTTTAAAAAAACGACGTGATTTTTAATGGTTTTCTTTCTTTATCTCTTTTCTCAAAAATATTTTAACAAAACATATAGAGGAAATAAAATTCATATTTACAAGAGCTTTCATTTGATATCAAGAAAAAGGGGCTGGTCCCTAAAATTAGGGACCAAAAGGGCTATGAAGTCTCTCGTCCATAGCACTTTACTGAGAAATATTTTGTAATATGTTTAAGAAGCAAAAATGTTCATCTTACACTTATGGAACTATACATCATAAAAACTTTATCATGTGTTACGTAATTAGGGGTTTTAAGGGACCAGAAGTCCAAAACTTTGATCACTTATATCACGAAAAGGAAAAATATTTTGAAAAGCAATACAGAATAAAAAATGCTTAGAATGATGTTCTAAACAATGTTCAACCATCAAAATTTCGTTCTCTGGACCCAATAAGGAGATAAGGGGTCGGCCCCTAAAACGTTCTTTTCCAGATAGCTCAACAACGGTAACGAATTTCTAAACACTTGTTGAACAAAATATGTTTAATATTAAAAGACCTTTCATTTGACATCAATAAAAAGGGGTTGGCCCCTCAAATTAGGGGCCAAAACGTCTCTGAAGTCTTCCTTCCATAGCACTTTACTGAGAAATATTTTGTAATATGTTAAAGAAGCAAAAATGTTCATCTTAAAGTTATTTAACTAGTAATTATAAAAAAAATTCATGTGTTACGTAATTAGGGGTTTTAAGGGGCCAGAAGTTCAAAATTTCGATCACTTATATCATAAATAGGACAAATATTTTGAAAAGCAATATAGAATAAAAGATGCTTAGAATGATGTTCTAAACAATATTCAACCATCAAAATTCCGTTCTGTGGCCTCAATAAGGAGATTAGGGGTCGGCTCCTAAAACGTTCTTTCCAAGATAGCTCAAAAACGGTAACAAATTTCTAAACACTTGTTGAACAAAATATGTTTAATATCAAAAGACCTTTCATTTGACATCAAGAAAAAGGGGCTGGTCCCTCAAATTAGGGGCCGAAAGGGCTCTGAAGTCTTTCTTCCAAAGCACTTTTCTGAGAATTTTTTTGTAATATGTTAAAGAAGCAAAAATGTTCATCTTAAAGTTATTAAACTATTCATTATAAAAAAAAATTCATGCATTACGTAATTAGGGGTTTTAAGGGGCCAGAAGTTCAAAATTTCGATCACTTATATCATAAAAAGGACAAATATTTTGAAAAGCAATATAGAATAAAAAATGTTTAGAATAATGTTCTTAACAATATTCAACCATCAAAATTCCGTTCTGTGGCCCCAATAAGGAGATTAGGGGTCGGCCCCTAAAACGTTCTTTCCAAGATAGCTCAAGAACGGTAACGAATTTCTAAACACTTGTTGAACAAAATATGTTTAATATCAAAAGACCTTCCATTTGACATCAAGAAAAAGGGACTGGCCCCTCAAATTAGGGGCAAAAAGGGCTCTGAAGTCTTTCTTCCATAGGACTTTTCTGAGAAATTTTTTGTAATATGTTTAAAATGCATAAATGTTAATCTTCCAGTTATGCATCCATATATGATAAAAAGAAAATCTCATATGTTACGTAATTAGGGGATTTAAGGGGCTAAAAGTCTTTCGATGATACTTTTTAATTGTGAAATATTTTGTAATACATTATAGAAGCAATATTATTATATTCAACGAAACACTATACACCTATAATTGACAATTGTTTACTCATTTGATACGTAGTTAGGGTTTAAGGGGCCAGAAGTTCGAAAGTTTGATCTTAAATATATTAAAATGGAGAAAAATTTCGAAAAATAATATTGAACAAAAGATGCTCAAAATAATGTGCTTAACAATATGCAACCTTCATTGTTTTCTTACCTGGTCCCTAAAAGGAGATATAGGGCCGGCCCCTAAAATGATCTTTTCCAGATATCTCGAGAACGGTATATAATTTCTAAACACTTGTTGAACAAAATCTTCAGATCCCCCTGCATTTACTGATATGTTTCGTTGATGAAGATCAAAGGCAATTTCATTTCCTTTTCTAAAAATCGGACGGAAGACCTCCTCGTTGCTCGCAACGAGATCGTGTCTAGTTTGTGTTTTATTTTTCGTTACAGCCTTTTACCATATGTTGGCACATGCTTTATCAATAAAGCTGAATATACATGCTGTCATGGTTCACTTAGCTGTTTTTCTAACAGCACATATATACCTTTAACAAAAAGAGGAGAAATTACTCCGTAAATGTAAATTGATTATCTTATATATCGATTTTGAATTACATAAAAATCTAATGGATTTTATCAAAGCTGTTTTCTCATGAACTACTCAAAATCAATGTTAGCAAATATTAAACTACGCAAAGTTTAGTTTTAAATAAAACAATCATAACATATGCGTGTTCCAGAACGTCTTGCCATTTTAAAAAGATCGTTGAATCCTGGTGACCTGGATTTTTTGGTTATAAGTTCCGGTTGATTTTAACATAATTGATTGTGTTTATTACACAAGAGGATTGGAAACAAGCTCTTAACTTACATGTTCCTCTCCTAATGATAATACATACAATATATATACAATTGTCATAGTGATCAGTTCCGGTTACTGATTGTAAATTACATTAAACTGTTATGTAACCAAAAAAGTTTTGAGTTTAAATTACAAGGAATCAAACAATTAGGTAACCATGACAACCTCTCTTCTCTCGTGACAGAATTTATTTTGTTAAGTTTGTTTTAAAATATTTACAAAAATAACCCAGTAATTAAAGGAAAAAATGTTTTATTTAAATTAACAATTAACTCGGAGATCTAACTCTCTGAGTTATGGTAATTGTACGAATCCAGACAATTAAGGAGGTATAAGTCGGGTTAGTAATATGGCTAAATTATTTACCTCTATATTAAACAATAGACTGACAAATTAGTCGAAATCAAACGATGTCATTACGGATGCCCAGTTTTGATTTCAATCTAATTGTGGTACACGAGATGTAATATTTGCTTTACATTCTATCATAACAAAATTAATGCTTTTTGTAAACGTAAACGACTGTGTTGTGCATTTATCGAATTCAAGAAAGCCTTTGACTTAATTGATAGACCTGAATTATGGTTAAAATTATCTAAAGTGGGCACTCAGGGTTTATTATTAAATGTTATTTAATCTTTATGTACTGATATTAAGCCCTGTATTGTCGTTATTGTGCGCTTAAATGATGTTTTTGTAACAATGTCGGTCTTATGCAAGGTGAAGTTTATGTCCAATTTAAATATGACAATTTTGTTTAATTTTTTTTTTGTGTAAATGATTTCGGAATGAACTTTCTAAAATCTGGATGTATACCGCATGAACTTTTATCGTTTAATTTGTTCCTGCTAATGTATATGCAGATGACATGGTACTTTTCTCTGAATCCGTTGAAGGTCGAAAGCTACTTTTAAGTGGACTGTAACCTATTATTAGTATGCAAACATCGAAACTTGTGTATTAATGTTGAAAAATAAAAAAAAAATAATTCAAAAGTTGTGGTTTTTAGAAATAAGGGCAAAATCAAAAATATTAGAGGCATGCTCCTTAATTAAAGAGACTTGGACACGATTTGAGCTCAAAATTTTGAATATTATTTCCCCATTTAATGTTAAGAATGGTTAATATAGGTATTTTTAATGCTTTGTCAAAATTTGAACGTCAAATATTGAGTTATAAGCAAGATACAGAGTTCGTACTTCTTTGTTTTGTAAACAAAAGCTCAGGCCTTGTTATTGTTTACGTATGTGTTTTATTGGTATAAGTTTCAATCAAATGTTGTTGTTTTTTCTGTTTATAGTATTTTTTATTAACACATTGAATAAGTTTACCTTGTTTGACACGAGTCATTTTGTCAAAGAAATGGTAATTCCATACTTTACATTATTTGTAAAGAAATATAAGACTCGAGCTTGTTTACATAACAATGACTTCTTACCTCTATATCTCTCTTAAAACTTGACTAGATGATATCCCGCGCAAGCTCGGGAATTAACATTAATTCACATTAGTATAATACAATGCTTAATTAATATGTTGAACCAGATTTTTTTGTTCATTTTTCTATGTACTGTGTCCGAAATTTTTCTTTATTGCTTTTCTTGAAATATTCTATAAAATTGAAATAAAAAAGCAACTGCGTGGCTGGAAATTTAGAGGAGAGGACAGGGATGAAAATCTAAACTGAAATGGAGTATATACACATGAACATTTACGTGGCCTTAATTCTTTTTGTTGCAGCTGACTGGAAAAAAATAGACTATTATCTTATTTCAAACCAGAGTGTGGGTGTATAGTGCGTGGTATTTCTTTTTAGAACTTTGTTCTCTATGTCATATTTCACTCACTATTGCCCAAAATTAGAATTTTAGATAAAACACTGTCAACAAATTAATTTGTAAGGTTTACTACCAATCTGTCGTGGTATCAAAAATGTATATCTTATTTAAAAACGTGTACGCACTTTTCGCCATAGTGTTAATTATATAGTCAACACCATTTTCTTGGCATCCCGTTCTGTAAAGTTCTTTCCATCAAAAATAAAATCGCGTCTATTGGCCCATTTTATTTATTAACTTTTTTGTATTAACCAGATGTCTGATCCAAGGTATCTGACGCAAAGCATGGTGACTCATCCTACATTCTCCACCATGACGTTATTTAGTCAATCCGCGTTCTTGGTTACCCCGTTCTGGAAAGTTCTATTCATCAAAACAAAAATCGCGCTTTCAAGAAACGAATTGGTTCATTTTATTTATTCAACATTTGTCAAATTTTATTTCTTATGTATACCCGAAATAGGTTCACAGGATATATATTCACTCTTTACATAATTATTCAATATCATTTCATTGTAAGTATATTTTTTGATGCAAACTCCCACTGACTTGGATCCGCCAAAGCGTGTCCACCACCGTACTCACATATTTGCTATTTCGGGCTGGTTTATCGAAAATGAAAGTAGGTTTTTAATTTATCTTACAATAATTACTTATTAGGTAAAATTCAATTATAGATTACGGACATCAACTCAAACGTGTTGAAATGCCAAATGTGTGAGCAGTTACTCGGGTGCAGGCATTTCGAAGTTTATTGGCAAAATGTCTTAATTTATAAGTATAGATTTTTAACATTCAAATTTCGGTCAATCATTCAAAATGCGCAAGGAAAGCATTTTATATATAAAAATTAAAATTTTGATGTAAAATCGTGTCTAAGTCCCTTTAATCATAGAACATTATTATCGCTTTTTGATTGTTATGTTGATGGTATAATTAATTTTGCATCAGAAATTTGGGGTTCTCACAAAGGTAACAATGTTGAAAAACTTCATCTTGATTTTTGTAAGCAAGCCCTGGGTGTGAAAAACTCTACAATGTACATGTATCTGCAGAATAAGGTAGATTACCGTATCTGCAGAATAAGGTAGATTACCGTATCTGCAGAATAAGGTACATGTAGATTACCTCGCATTATAAAAAGCTTTATTCAGTTTTAAAATTTTTGAAAGACGCATTATTTAGTAATAATTGTATTATCCAAAAGTGTTATGAGGAAATCTACATCAACTGCAAATTAAATGTGCATTAAAACTGGGATTCTGAAGTACAGAAAATTTTAAATGAACTCGGGTTCAGTAAAGTTTGGTATAAACTACGAATTCAGTTACCTTAACAGTCATAAATAAACGAATCTCAAACCTGGCAAAACGAGATATACTTGGTAAAATAGAACAAATTCGCAGAAATATTTTATGGATTTTATCTTCAATGTTAAATAAGAAAATCAGTTCCTCTAAAATTCACATATCAAAATTTAGATTGTCTATGCACTGTCTAGCCATCGAACCTGGAGGTTCAATAAAACGCCCTGAGCCCTAATGAACTGTTTTTCTTGTTAAGCTGCTGTTGAAGACACATTTCATTATGTCTTAGTGTTTCCAGTATATATTGAATACCATAAAAATATATTAAAAGTATTTCTATGAGAAACCATCGATGTTCAAACTGCTGCAATTGTTTAATAATGAAAATTTTAAAGATATGTGTAACCTCGGCAAAATTGTATAAATGTATTTACATTAGTATGGAATTAAAAAACAAAACTTTGTTGTTGTTGTTGTTGATGTTGGTTTGATTTTTTTACCCTTCAGTCATATTTTTTATTTATTGGGTCTCCTGTAAAACACCCACATAATTTGTACTTTACAATGTTTATCAATTGTAAATGTATACGCTGATAAGCTATAAAGCTAAGAAAAATAAAGGTTGAATGGATTTAATAACAGGTTCTTGAGAACAGGACCGACCGCCTCCCCCCCCCCTCCAGCCACCACCCCCAAGTATCTAAACCCCCGGGACTTTACTCATTTTGTTTAATTTACCCTTTTATGACATGTTATAATCTAATGTATACATTCATTGCACAAAAATACTTATAAAACAAACATTAAAAAAACCCCAATCATATCCCCTCTATACATGTATGTAATACAGTTGTATATTATATATATATATATATATATATATATATATAGATAGATAGATAGATAGATAGATAGATAGATAGATAGATAGATAGATAGATAGATGGGGATATGATTTTTTCAAAATGTTTGTTTTAAGTAATTTTGTGCAATAAATGTATACATTAGATTATGAATACATGTATGTCATATAAAGATAATTAAAAGAAAAAAATTAGTAAAGTCTCGGTGGTCTATATATTTGGGGGTGGGGATGGAGGGGGGGGGGTCGGTCCTGTCCTCAAGCACCTGTGGTTTTAATGATTTGTTTCAAGCATTGATCAATAGCGTCAATTTATGATATTCAATAGCTGTTGAAACTCTTTAGCTCACCTATTCTGATCACATTTTGTCTGTCCTCGTCCGTCTGTCTGTAAAATTTTAACATTTTGAACATCTTCTTCAGAAGTACTGGGCCAATTTCAACCAAACTTGGCACAAAGAATCCTTAGGCAAAAGGGATTAAAAGTTGTGAAAATTAAGGACCACGCCCTTTCCAAGGGGAGATAATCACAAATTATTGATAAATTTTCAAAAATCTTCTTCTCAAAAACAAATCAGCCAAGAAAGCTGAAACTTATGTGGAAGCATTCTCAGGTAGTGTAGATTCAAAGTTATTCAAATCAGGACCCCCGATGGTAAGGTGGAGCCACAATGGGGCTCGAATTTTTACATAGGAATATATAGAGTAAATCTTTAAAAATCTTCTTCTCAGAAACCAATCAGCCAGGAAAGCTGAGACTTATGAAGAAGCATCCTAAGGTAGTGTAAATTCAAACTTGTTCAAATCATGACCCCCGGGGATAGGGTGGGGTCACAATAGGGGGGGGGGGGTTCGAATTTTTACATATATAGAGTAAATCTTTAAAAATCTTCTCCTCAAAAACCGAAAAGCCAGAAAAACTGAACCTTGTGTAGAAACATCCTCAGGTAGTGTAGATTCAAGTTTGTTCAAATCATGATCCCCAGGGGTAGGGCGGGGCCGCAAGGAGGAGTTTTGATTTCTACATAGGAATCTAAGACCGCGTAACATTAATGGGGAAGATTGGAAATATACAGCTACATCAATTTCACCTGTTACAGTCAAAACATTTGAAATGGGCGGGGACAAATTTACGCGGACGTCTGAGAAAACATTGGATTGAAACTAGTGTATTTTCCAATCTGATTAAAATCAGCTGTTCTGATACGCTACCGCTCTCGAACATCTGAAACAACCCGCTTAGAGGTCACGTCCGAACGACCTTTCGATAAGCCAATCAAATTGTGGCTAGCAAAACTCTGCCAGCAGATAATTTCCCATAAATCTGTGCGGTTATATTTACCTTGCTGTTACTTCACCCGATAGTCTTTAAGTGACGGGGATTCTCATTGGTCAAAACGGTCACGACCTTATATTTAAATATTTAGATTGTCGGGTCGTTCGGACGTGACCTCTAAGCGGGTTGTTTCAGATGTTCGAGAGCGGTAGCGTATCAGAACGGCTGATTTTAATCAGATTGTGTATTTTCAATCCACCTCAGCGTGTCTAATTTACTAGAAATTGTCTTCAAAAACATATTGACCAGAAAAGCTGAAACTTGTGTGGAAGCATCCTCAGGAAAGGACTGGATAGATTCAAGTTTGTTCAAATCATGACCCCCCGGGGTAGGATGGGGTCACAACAGGGGGATGGCAAAATTTTACATAGGAATATAAAGAGAAAAATCTTTAAAAATTTTAAAAAGCCATTTGCCTAAAAAAGCTGTAACTTTCTTGAAAGCAACCTTAGGTAGTGTAGATTCAAATTCGTTAAAATCAAAAATCTCGAGTAGCAGGGTAGTGCCACATTGGGGATCCAATTTTGCAGAAGAAAACATTTTAATTCACAAAAATTGAAATGTTTTAATATATGGTTTTACTTATATGCAAGCATTTTGACAAATTGCTGATTTTTAAATTGTTTAGACTTTGGCCCCTGGGCTATTCTTGGGCCTCACAAGGGGTTCAGAGTTTGATGTAGGTTTATATCCCATGTATAAACAATTGTTTTTGATCTTGTTGAGAACTGCGATGCTCAACATGTGATATGACTATAAAATCATCCAGTTATAGAAAAGGGACTTGATAATGAACATAAGAATATCCAAGTGGAAATTGATTTTTATTTATACATGATCTACATGTATTATGCCACATTGTCCAAATAATTTGTATTATGACTCCATTAAGCTGATTTTATCATACCTATTGTTGCTCAGATGAGTGATGTGGCCCATATGCCTCTTGTTTAAAGCTGCTTGGTCCGATTTTATATCAAATATTGTGTACGCTTTTAAACGATGGTTATGCTAAATATGTGTATAATAATAGACATTACAGTAGTTTTCCGAGTCAATTAAGCCAAATTTCAAAGAAAAATAAATTGTACAAAATTTGTTAACAAAACAACATAAAAGGGTATCTTGTTATTTCGCCACATTAAAATACGCCCCTGACATTGAGGCGGGTTTGGTTGTATTACGACTTTGACATCGCTAATAATAAAAGATTGTACGAGTATAAAATGCTCAGGCAAATTAAAATTAAACCTGTGTACATTTTTTGCTAATATTTCTGAAGTTTGCTTTTCTTACAATCAATGCATAACATGCGGTTTGAATAAACCCAATCATTCGGGGGACGAAACCAAACGGTTTCCTTTTCTAAACATTCCCATGATGCATTTTGGTTTGTTTTTTCGTTTGCCCAAAAAGAAATTATTTTTATTTACTTTGAATATTTCTAACTTTGAAAGGAGACCGATTCTGATTGTGTAAATAGGGGAAAGTCCATAACTTTTTAAGACAATTGGTTTGTATGGAGAATTAGTTGATACTGTAATTACCAAAAAATCGGACCAAGCAACTTTAAAAAATGTACTCTTTTATTATTCTACAACTTTACAGTTATTCAAATAATGAAACAATCTCTTATCTCATTACGCTAGCATATATTTACGATTTTCGCAAGTTAATTTTACATTTTCTCATAATTAAAAAAAATCCTGTGTTCTTGTATTATTAGGTAATATTATATAAGAAAAAATATCTGCGATTTTGGTATAGCACCTAAACTAAGAAAGATAAATCTAGTGAAGGTACGATCAGGATGTTTTTCTTGCATCCAATGTAATTACTTTGTAGATAACATTGTTTCCTAAACTGGGGAGGGAACATGCCTCCAAAACAAAGATATGTACATCAAATAGTAGAGGGAAGGGGGGTCAGTTGCTCGATTTTGGGGATTATAAAATCACGCAACAATACAGACGCAACCTGTTGCGATAGCATCGCATAATTTGTGCCCTCAACGTATGATAAATGGAGATGAAATATCTAACTAATTAGTCATCATAAACATTCGTTACAGTGATGCGTGAAGTTTTGTTATACAAAAGACACGCAAGGCGGATGCAAATACACACTTGGAACAGTGTTAGGACAGGCTAAACGGTCGACTCAGATTTCTTGACATGAATAAAAACCTTGTTGTTAATATTTGAACCAACCCCCCCCCCCCCCCCTTACGATGCTTTATTTTGAAAATGTATATTGTACTAAATCCGTTCCCAAGGACATGTCTGGCAATGAGTTTTAATGTGTATCGGCTATCTTCACAGAGAGAAAGAGAGAGAGAGAAAGACAGAGATGTGTGTATAAATGTAGAGGAACTAAAGAGAGTGGACAGATGGACAAATATACAGAGGGAATAGAGAGATGTCAACAGACGGACAAATATACACAGGGAATAGAGAGATGTAAACAGACGGACAGATATACAGAGGAAATAGAGAGATGTTAACAGACGGACAAATATACAGAGGGAATAGAGAGATGTTAACAGACGAACAAATATACACAGGGAATAGAGAGATGTAAACAGACTGACAACTATACAAAGGGAATAGAGAGATGTTAACAGACGGACAAATATACACAGGGAATAGAGAGATGTAAACGGACGGACAAATATACAGAGGGAATAGAGAGATATTAACAGACGGACAAATATACAGAGGGAATAGAGAGATGTAAACAGACGGACAACTATACAAAGGGAATAGAGAGATGTAAACGGACGGACAAATAGACAGAGGGAATAGAGAGATATTAACAGACGGACAAATATACACAGGGAATAGAGAGATGTTAACAGACGGACAAATATACACAGGGAATAGAGAGATGTAAACGGACGGACAAATAGACAGAGGGAATAGAGAGATATTAACAGACGGACAAATATACACAGGGAATAGAGAGATATTAACAGACGGACAAATATACACAGGGAATAGAGAGGTGTAAACAGACGTACGAATATACACAGGGAATAGAGAGATGTTAACAGACGGGCAGATATACAGAGGGAATAGAGAGATGTTAACAGAAGGACAAATATACACAGGGAATAGAGAGATATTAACAGACAAATATACACAGGGAATAGAGAGATATTAACAGACGGACAAATATACAGAGGGAATAGAGAGATATTAACAGACGGACAGATATATAGAGGGAATAGAGAGATGTTAACAGACGAACACATATACAGAGGGAATGAAGAGATGTTAACAGACGGACAAAAATACAGAGGGAATAGAGAGATGTTAACAGACGGACAAATATACAGGGGGAATAGAGAGATATTAACAGACGGACAGATATACAGAGGGAATAGAGAGATGTTAACAGACGGACAGATATACAGAGGAAATATAGAGATATTAACAGACGGACAACTATACAGAGGGAATAGAGAGATGTTAACAGACGGACAAATATACAGAGGGAATAGAGAGATGTTAACAGACGGACAAAAATACACCGGAAATAGAAAGATGTTAACAGACGGACAGATATACAGAGGGAATAGAGAGATGTTTACAGACGGACAAATATACACAGGGAATAGAGAGATGTTAACAGACGGACAGATATACAAAGGGAATAGAGAGATGTTTACAGACGGACAAATATACAGAGGGAATAGAGAGATGTTAACAGACGGGCAGATATACAGAGGGAATAGAGAGATGTTACAGATGGACAAATATACACAGGGAATAAAGAGATGTAAACAGACGGACAAATATACACAGGGAATAGAGAGATGTAAACAGACGGACAAATATACAGATGAAATATAGAGATATTAACAGACGGACAAATATACAGAGGGAATAGAGAGATGTTAACATGACGGACAGATATACAGAGGGAATAGAGAGATGTTAACAGACGGACAAATATACAGAGGGAATAGAGAGATGTTAACAGATGGACAGATATACAGAGGGAATAGAGAGATGTTAACAGACGGACAGATATACAGAGGGAATAGAGAGATGTTAACAGATGGACAAATATAGAGGGAATAGAGAGATGTTAACAGACGGACAAATATACAGAGGAATAAAGAGTTTTTAACAGACGAACAAATAAACAGAGGAATAGAGAGTTTTTTACAGACGGACAAATACAAATATACAGAGGAATAGAGAGTTTTTAACAGACAAACAAATATACAGAGGAATAGAGAGTTTTTAACAGACGGACAAATATACAGAGGAATAAAGAGTTTTAACAAACGGACAAATATTTAGAGGCTAACAGACGGACATATATACAGAGAGAATAGAATTGTTAACAGACGGACATAATGTATACTACTATATAGAAAGAAAACAGAGTTTTAAACTGACGGACAGGTTTACATAGGGAATAGAGAGGGGTAAACAGACGTACAGACTTTCAGCGAAAATCTGCTAACATACGACAAAAATATATACAGAGCAAATACACATTGTCATTCAAGTGTCAAACACAGCTAAAGAGGGGTTGACGGATAGATAGGTGCGCATACGAAGGGGGGAGCAGAGGACCGATGTCGTCATCGAAAAAGAGAGTTTATGGTGGTTTATTGTCTCAGAAGTCCTCAAGATTAAATGCTTATGAATTAATATATACTAAGACTGCATTTCATTAGCGGCTGTGTGGACTGGTCGACACAATTTAAGGCGGGCTATCTGCACAGGTGAGATAACATTCTGCATAGTTGCAATACACTGAAATTCCAATGTTTGGGCTCGACCGTGCCACACAGTGTACTTGTGCGACGCTAATGTATTCTTCTGACACATCAATAATCTGCTGGAATAAATCGATGAAACTGTGCCTTGCATATCCACGGCTGTACAGTGCGTTTTGAGATGACCCCTGAGATAACATGCACTTGGCTCTATTTTTAAACCGAGAGGGTTTGCATGATTGCTAGCATCCTTTTTTATCAGAAAGGTAAACAATGAGGGACATAGACGAATCCTGGCAGGCAGGTGTTAAAAAGACAGGTACGTGGGTCGAAGATCTCTTAAGTCGTATACACAACTGGTTCTCGACCATTCATCTGTAGCATATTTATCAGAATTTTATGATTGATTTCCCTGAGCAGATTAAATGTAACATAGAAGCGGGGCTACTGCTACAGTACGAATTCATACGGTCAAACTGTAGGTCATGTCGTCTGCTATCGGTAAATGCGTGCTCAATTTGTTTTTAACTTACTTTTTTTGCCTTATCTGCGTACATTCAATTTGTACATTAACAGTATGTAATAGTCTGCTTAGATAGCATGCTCTATCGTTAAAACGGCAGATGTCCTACGGACCCGGTTTATTCTTTCTTTTGTCTGCTATACCTGTACTCAAAAGAGTGAAGTGGAGGGGGAGGGGTGTGTTGACTCCAAGCGCAGAGACCATGTTTAAATGATGTGCACGTGACGAGACAACAACATAATAATACGATCTAGATTTCACCAAATAAAGAGAATACGTGAATGTTTTGTGGCTTGAAATATATTTTATTAATTTTTCATAACGGTGTGGAATGTTTTATCGTTAGTCTGTTTCACTGCGTAATCGTGTATTCCAAGCCCGAAATGTTGGGACATCAAAAAGCAATTAAGTCGCAATTCTTCTCCCTGTGACTTTGATTACTTTGTGTCAACGTGGCACAGGTCTTAGAGTTTACACATATAATTCTATTTTTATTGTACATGTGTTTACACACAATGCTTACAAATGACCCAAAGTGACCTGATTTGTAAAGTCAATTTGTAGATACGTTAGGTACTTGTATCCCGTATGATAAATGAGGGCCCTAGTATAAATGAGCACACGTATATAGGTGGTGTGTAGAGGGGTGATGGTGCGGAGTGAGAATTGTGACAGGTGCGATGCCCGTCCCCTGACCGTATATGGAGAATTGATAGCTGCTCCTGCTTATTTTATCTATTCAGAGACTGTTTACTACGATAAGGTGTATGGGATATTTCCAGTTCACAGGTAACGTTTTCTGGTCATAATCTGTATATTATATACACGCATATGGAGATATATTTTTTTTTTACGTTGTAATTTCGAATTTCTCTCTTGTACGTTTGTATGCTTAAAATACTTTGCTACAACAAGCTGTGTTTTGATTTATAATGAGTGATTTATGTTTGGGGAATTCACGGTATATTACTTTGACATTTTTTACACATTGACAAGCTGATATAATGCAGTCAGATACATCAAAACTTAAAAACAACTCGTACAGAATACATTTCCGTTTAAAACAATAAATCATGTGCGCTTAATTTACCGGTGGCGAGAGAGAATATACGAATCTACAATGTCTTATATTTCACCAATGGCATCTATATTTAGTCTGTGATATATAAAATCTTTATTTTTAATCTAGTGGTATTTACAGTACTAGCATATCGTTTATAAAATGTGAATAGCGAACACGCTGCGATAACCCGTGTGAAGATTTTTAGATAACGCGGAGAGATAAAATAAAAGATCAGTAGAGCTAACATACATATGTATATATATTATATACTATAGTATACTAATTAAATGTTCATGTCTGTCCTAGCTCTTTCAATCATCCAACTCTTTCCCTCTTGTATATGTAATGCTTATTGAATGTCTTATATGTACATTGGATGTTCTATGTACAATCTTCATGTTGCCCCTTGAGGGCCCTTAATTGGTTAATAAAGAAATTGAAATTGTATGTATAGAAACTCAACCCACTATAAAGGGTATAGGTACTATTATTGACAAGGGTCGATATTTTGAAAACTAGCGCATACATGAGAGTATGTTATATGTATATTGCGTAATAAGGCGACTTTAGGATAAACCATTGAACAAGCCGACCCCCCCTTCTTATCCTCCTACGTCCCTTAAATTTACTCTGTATAGATTATGGCTTGCGTAATAAACATTTTTGGAATCTCAGACACCCGACAGCGGAATACAGACTGTCAACCTCACACAAAACACTGCCTTCTTGGAATGTATCTGATTCAATTTACCTGATGATTTTTTTTCATATCCATGAGATTCCGAAAATATTCACTGTGGCGACTTTACGATGAAACATTTAAGGTGGTATGAGACACCTGTAGATATTAATGTGGATAAAAGTACATTATAATCAAAATACCTTCAAGGTATAGGTTTCCAAATTAAGCTACACAGCGTTTTATGCCAAAACCTTGGATCATTCACTGTTCTAATTTGCAAAATTTAGGTATGAATGGGTCTTGACTCCATCCTAAAAGTACTTTAAGTTTTTATTCATTTTTATTATTGATTTATTAAAATTGAGTCTAGACCCATAATGGGTCAAATTCTTGCTTTTCACCAAAAACATTTTTCATGTACTTTATTAAATTATTGTCATACAATTAAATTCATTCACCTTTACTCTAATGTGTCAACGTAGCTCACTGTGATAGGCGGAGCTCGTAGTCCACTCTTCTCGGTTGAGAGGGTGTTCGAATCAGATAGACGGCGTTTTATTTTGAATTCATTTGCTTTTAAGCAAAACATTTTTTTTTTTAAATTGGATTATTATAAAAAAGATATTAATACCCTTAATATAATGACAACAATTAAAAGTCCTAGCGGGATTTCAACTCATGACTTACAAATTCATAGCTATAAATAACGCTCTAACCCATCGCGCTACGCTGTTATAGGTAACGATTTCGAAAAAGAAAAGGTTTATAAAATTATGCTCGATTTTATTGTGGAGGTGCTTTACCACCTTAACAAGCCGTCACCCCCCCCCCCCCCCTTTATACTCCTACTTTACCCAGTTTTACTTTGTATAGATAATAGCTTTGTTACGTGGAGAAATATCGACATCGTCATAATCTATTGTTCTGGTGAATTAATTATATTTGTTTACCTTTAGGTTCTTATGATCACGTGTTCTAAATACACACACAACTGTTCCTCGCGTGTGTTCCACCAATATGCAGAGATGTGAAAGTTATATGAAAGATTTTGTGATATACATATGCAACACAAAATATTTGACCACGGAATCGAACTAGAATATTTAAATTTTGATATGAATTGTTCCCTGTGTTTAAATTTTTCATTAAGCTTATTTGGTTGTTATTTATCACAAATGCCACTCCATTTAGATCTATACGAAAGCTTCTGTTTAAGCCTTAGATAGAATCGTGTCTTTTACATACATGTATTTCCATATATAGTCCCATGTAATCGGTTGTCTGGTTGGAGAAAGGATTCAGGACTTAGTTTCATTATAAAAGATATCAAACATTTTGGATTTGAATGGCAAACGAAAGTTGTCCTGTATGCAAATGAAGTAAGAGTTACAAATTGTTAACGTATGTAACGACGTCATGAATTTAAAACACGTGAAGTGGAGTCCAACGCCTTTACACAGACTTAAAATGACAAAGTTATAAAAGGCTGACAGCTCTTGTGAATGGCTGTGAATTTTTTAATTATAAATACAAAATAAACGAAACAATATCACACATGTACAAACAAGTACGTAATTTGACAGAATAAAGGTCATTCTTACTGAAGTGACAATCTATTTCTGACTTCACAAAATTCTAACAACTTCAAAGACAAACGTGTATATTTAAGATTACCTAAATATTAAACAAAAATCCATTGAAGATGTGGTAGGGTATTTAAAAGGAGGAATATTACAAATTTTGTTACTGTCTTATTATACATTTCATTAAATTTTGTCTGAATTAGTTATATTCGCAGTTGTAATTTTTGAAAACATGACAGTGCGTTTTCCAGAACAGTTTATTTGCAGAACAATGAGAGAGAGAGAGAGAGAGAGAGAGAGAGAGAGAGAGAGAGAGAGAGAGAGAGAATAAAGGGGCTTATATTGATTATATCAAAGATCCGGCATAGAACGTTACTTTACTTTGTAATGCGGAAGTGACTAATTAGATGTTTTCGCTAGCAATGACTTGGGTTTCGTTGCTTATGTTTACACCTTTAGGTTAATCTGCATACATGCATATTTTATGTCCGCATATTTGCACATTAGTAACAACTGTTTTAACATAGTTATACTTTTTTATATAGGCGTGGTAAGATCCGTGTGAAACATCATCAGGAAATAGCTTGTTTCCACTTGCTCGGGTACTTGTGGTGTTTCACAGTTCAGCGATCCCTTTCTTTCTCTCCCGAGAATTTTAGCGCTGTGCGACCAGCAGATCTGGAGGACATTTAATTATGAAGTCCTACACAATAACAATGATATTTCTATGAACTCGAGAATAGTTGACAGAGAAAGACTTGGCGGAATGTCTGATAGAGCCAGTGTAACTTGTCCGACTACGAAGTTTCCCTGAAATCCCAGTCCAGGACCATGCGTCTCACGTACCGTTACGTAGCCGCGTGTGTAGTGGTTGTGCTTCTGATATGTACATACCAAGTGTACATTTTCTCCTATGGGGACTCCTTTCTCAATCGCCTCAACAGGGCCAGGCATCGGAACGATGTGGTGACATTTGTGAGACCGGGTTCGATTCTGGGTAACAGCACAGCTAAGGACAAAGGCACCCACACCAAGGGGGTACATGTGACAATTACAGCGGAGGAATACAGGAAAGATCCGAATCTCCGGACGGAGAATCCGCTAATTGATGAATATGGGGAAAACGATCTCACGAAGACCGGTGAAATGGGGAGAGGGGTCACCTTTGTGGGGAAAGAGAAAGCAGAGGCAGCCAAAAAATTACAAGTGTATAACATTAATGTGATGGCCAGTGACCTGATTCCCCTCAACAGACTGGTGCCAGATTCCAGGCCCCCGGAGTAAGTGTCTTTCCTTTATTTACTTATCGACAGCACGCAATGTTTACAAGTCGTTCATGCAATCGGGTTTCTTGATATTGCAACAGTATGTAATTTTAGAACCATTTTAACAAGACCTTGGACTTTCGAAAGGACGTAACCATCTAAATGAAGAATATGAAGTAAAAGATCTATAAATTCGCAGTTTAAATCGAGCCATACTACAATAGCTTCAGTTGAACAATAAAATGCCTTTTTTTGGCGATTCATGCGGGTTATGAAGGAAGCGACATTGCAGAAAAAATGCATAATCCGCTTTATGTAATTTTTTCAGCAATAATCGCTACCTTTATAGTCCGCTTGAATCATCAAAGATAGCATTTTATTGTTTATATTTACATCTTTATTGTAATAAATTATTGAACTCATCATAAATAGTAGGTAAAAGTAAGTAAATTATTGTTACTGTACATTAGTACCATGCGCGGATCCAAAAAAAATTTCCAAGGGGGGGGGTCCGAAGGGTAATTGTGTTTGCCCGGGGGGGGGGGGAGTTACGAGGCATATTTTCGATAATTTTACTATGTAAATTTAATATATTTTCATTTTCCAGGGGGGGGGGGGTCGGACCGACCCCCCCCCCCCCTCTAGATCCGCGCATGAGTACCTTAGATAAGTAATCCTAAATACGTTTTCACTTATATTTTGCTCCACTTCTTATAAACTGAAAATAAAAAAGCGATGACATTTCTTGCTTTCAGAATAAGTAAAACTATGCAACCTTAGATCATTTATACAAAGTAATTGAGTTATGCACCATATTTGGACCTGGTGCCAACATATTTTTCTTTTTTGCCCTGCCTTTTACAACGCCCATTGCATTCTGTAACTCTCGTGTCTAATCAAATTAAGTAAATAATTTTACATAAATTCAAAATATTTACGCATGGCTATTTCTTTATCAATATTGTATATTTTGTATTTTAAAAATGTAAAACTGTTATTTAAAGATGTATTTTTAAGCAATATCAATCTTCCAAAGCATGCGATTCACTCACAGCTTGCAATATTCTTAGATGAACTTTGTCTGAAATTCGTAATGTGTCATTGTCAAGAATAGCACCCGATTCACAAATGATATTAAAAAAAACTCCTTCATTCCCGAGTCTATTATACACTTCTCTGTTTCCTTTTTTCTTTAATGTTTTTAATTCGTTGTGCAGCAGTCAAAGATCCTGTTTAACAATTGAAATACATGTTCATTGTAATATAACGTTTAACGTAATTGCGTCATTTTACATATATACCCATGGCACATAATGTCGTCAATATTTTTTTGGTAAAAATAAATTAGACTCGTTAAGTTTGGATATTTGGCATCAATTTTATCTTTAAATTTTTATTTCTATTTTTTATTATTACCATTTTTTATATTTTTGCTACCTTTTTCACAAAATAATGTGTAGATATTTATGATTTTCACTATAACTGTTATTATGAAGATAAAAAAATCCGTACACATAACGTTTTATGTCCTTGCGTCATTTTACGTACCCGTGACATATATGTTGACATCATTTAAATTCTAAAAATCGATTATCTTGATTCGCAATGCTTGTATATTTGGGATAAACATGTTTGGGAGAAAAGGCACATTTCTAAATGCGATTTATTTTTGTGAATTTTTGCGCCACTTTTTAAGAGAAGTGCCTAAATTATTTTCTCTTTCCATTGCTTATGTAGTTTAATGTGTTTTTATAAAAGTGTGACATTTCATGTTGACATGTTGACATTTTGAAATGCCTCTATTAAGAAAATTTGTGGACACATGTATTTCTTTTATGGTTATAAAACCTGTGAAAATGCACATTCTATAATAATGATTTTTATTATGAAATATAGCCAAGATTTTTTTTAATGAGCATGATACCTGTGATCGCCATGCTGCGCATAACGTTCACAGTGAAATATCTCTCTTGTGACACGTGTCAAATAGTTGCATAAACTGCAGCATAGCGATTTTTTATCAAAGAAAATTAATTAGGCCTATTATAAACTATCTATTCAGAAATTTTGCACAATATCTATTTCTCTCCATTTAAATTTTAAAAAAAGCATATTATTTAAAAAAAACTTCAATAGACCATTGCAATTTCCTGAATCACAATTTATATTTTGATAATTACATGTAACTGATCCTGGCGTGGCCATTTTCGAGTTTTGTTACGCATCTACAACTTCATTCTGAGAATTCTTTGATACGGCCTCGATTTATGGCATTGATTACGTCAAAAACGTTATGGCGTATATCTGTTACATCATCAAAGTAATTGGTCCGCCAAAAATTTTCCCCCAAAAATAAAAGTTCAACGAGATACTGTAGTTTATTTAAGATAAGTACTTTGGACGTGTTACCTATCTACATTACATATTTAGTACAATTTTAAGTTTTTAACACCGATTTATAAAATATCAAAGAAATTCCTACATTTTATAACATGTTTTATTGAAGTCCACACACATTCGAACAGATTGGTATATAAAATTACATATGTCCAAATATTTGTTTTCAAAAAATAGTCTAATACTGTGCGTGCGCTCCGAAAGGACATTTTAACACCAACACCGTGCGCGACGTCATATATAAATTTCCACGCGGCCACGCCAATTTGGTTAACTGGTAGTGGAGGGCCCTTTTACAATGTGCAGCCCAGAAAGGTTTAGGAAGATTGTAATGAAATTTAACACAGGAAAGAGCTGAGTCAATAAACGACGTTGATTTATTCTGGTCTCCGATCAGAGTGACAATACAAGAAGCCACCAGAAAATAGCTATGTTGTATACTTTATGTATTTTAAAAAATGAATTATATTAGGAAGGACACTTGCATACCATCTACCTGTCCCTCATACAGCATTAGTTGGGTGGTTTGAAATTTATCATTATTTTCCTAATCTAAAGGGGAAAATATCAATGTACTTCTCCAAACCAAAATTAGGTTTTAAAAATTTTGTATAGATGGCCTCTTTATAAGAACTATTTTTATCATTGGACCATATCTGGATGACATAATTTTGGCGAAGTTTTAGTTGGTGGCTAATTAAATGTTATCTAACAATGTCTGTCACTCAATATTTCACCAAAACTATGTTAGTTGCCCGACAAAAGATAACTACTCCAGTAATCTTGTCAAAACAGTCTAGAATTTAGTCTAGAAATTCGTCATGCGATTTATACAAAGTCATTTTCACAATAAAGAAAAAATATTTTCTGTGATTTAGAAAATTGCGTGTGTGATTATGTTATATCATTTGTATATTATAAAAAAATTGTTTGTTATTTATTTTTTATTTAGTAAAATAATAATAAAAAAAATCAAAAATGAAAAAAAAACCGATTGAGTTATCTTGTTTCCACAAGTTATTTTGTCAAAGAAATGGTAATTACTTTACTTTACATTATTTGTAAACAAATATAAGACTCGAGCTTTGTTTACATAACAACGACTTCTTTCCTCTGTATCTCGCTTGTAACACGACTTCTAACATTCAAATTTTGGTAAATCATTCAAAATACACAAGTAAACTATTTAATACATAAAAATCAAAAATAAAATTTTCAACGACTTCTTTCCTCTGTATCTCGCTTGTAACACGACTTCTAACATTCAAATTTTGGTAAATCATTCAAAATACACAAGTAAACTATTTAATACATAAAAATCAAAAATAAAATTTTCATCTGAAATCGTGTCCAGGTCCCTTTAAATATAAGATCTTATTGTTTTGCACAATTTTCTATTGCATATTTTGGTGGGTTTTTTTTTTTTTTGGTTAAAAAATAAAACAGGTTTTACTCAAGCAGTGTAGACCAGATGGACTATTATACACTGAATTTTATATATAGTCATCTAAGTAATGACTGCATATTGTCAATTATGAAGGCCAGTCGTGATTTCCATTTTATTTTATTATTATATTTTTGTTTAAATTTCTCCGCAATGTGAAGATTTCCTCCACGTTACTCCCAAAATGGCCTATAATGTACTCTTTTTCCATAAAATTATTTAAGAAATAAATTTGTTGTTATGACTACAAATTTAATTTTTAAATAAATTTGTGGAAAGACAGTACCCTGAATTTTTTGGCATGAACAGGTTTAGATTGAAATTCTCATTCGTCCGTCAACTGTACCGTCTGCAATTGTTTACGTATTTATTCATCTTTGGGTAATGGGAGACATTTAGTGTTCAATCTCAAGGCGCTTAGTGCATTTCATTTCATTTCAATGTAGACCCAAAATACATACTACATTACAATGACTCACAATGAAAGCTTAGTTTGATAACGATTTCTGTATACGTGAACTCTCTCATCAATGAAATTAATAACAACAAAAACCTTTAGAAAAAAGCAAGCTTTGTTTTACAAACACTGCTTGAGTAAAACCTGTTTTATTTTTTAACCAAAAAAAAAAAAAACCCCACCAAAATATGCAATAGAAAATTGTGCAAAACAATAAGATCTTATTAACCTATGAACTGTAAACAAGGGGCACAGCATCAGAGCGGGACTTTTCAATTATTGAAGGAACTGTAGAAAGAGCGTGTAGATCCCCATTTTTAACAATATTAATCAAACGATTTTCAATTTTTGAACCGTTTTATATTTTATAAACGAAATCAATATGGCTCTTACGCGTCATTGTACGACTTAATTCAGCAAAAATCAATCAGTAAATCGTGTGAGACTCGTGTGTGAAGTGCTTTACGATTTTTTTTCAAGGCGTTCTATTTCACTCATTTTCGACTTTATGAGCACAAAATCAATATGCACCAGGGACAAATCACAAATATAGTAATTTAATCCTATTATAATTAAGGTGAACAGCTTGGCCTGGCCTGTGGTGGGAGCGAAACAACAAGAAATTCAATAAAGCTTATCCTCTTGAACTTTTAATATTTGAGAAAAAAAAAATCGAATACGTGGACCAGTACTCACCAGCCCAGGGTCTGAGGTAGTTACTATAACGCAGCATACACTCCTCCTCTCCATGCATCGAAAATATCGGAGAGGGCTACATTATTGCAGCTTTAGGCCTCCTTGGTAATAATACCGCGATGTACCCTCTAGATCAACCTGTATTACAAATCGTTAAATTTTACTTTTACATGGAGTGTATTAAATTCATCACAATAACTTAACACTACACCTTCAATCACATTTACGTTATTATGATATGTAACATTTACGTTATTATGATGTGTAACATTTACGTTATTATGATATGTAACATTTACGTTACTATGATGTGTAACATTTACGTTATTATGATATGTAACATTTACGTTACTATGATGTGTAACATTTACGTTATTATGATATGTTACATTTACGTTCTTATGATGTGTAACATTTACGTTATTATGATGTGTAACATTTACGTTATAATAACATATCATGTTTAATTTCGTTGTCGCCATTCAATTTTATCGTTGATGGGCAAGAAAAGATGTAGTTATGTGAAAACTTACTGACTTATAGATAAGAAAAAATATGTTGCATGCAACTGTGGCATCTTATGAAGCACATTCTTTTTTCAACAGGTGTAAGACCCGAACCTACGAGCATGACCTTCCTACCACGAGCATCATTATTCCGTACTTCGACGAATGGCCGTCCGTTCTTATCCGATCTCTCTACAGCATCGTCAACCGAACACCTCGCCATTTATTACAAGAAATCATCCTTATTGATGACGCCAGCACCATGTGTTAGTAGTATTATAGATTCTTATTCTCCTTTTAAGTATACTCTAAGGCTGGTTGGTAAACAAACAATTAGCCATCAGTTCTACCTTAAATCGTTAAATATGATTTTTATGCTATTACATGTATTAAGTAAGGAAAACCTTCAGATACATGTTAGCCTTAACATTGGGATATTTCCTCTATCTTTATATAGAGCTTTTCTATTTTTTTTACCTGGAAAAAGTCACTCAAATTAACAGTGAATTATTTGATAATGAAAAATATAATAATAAATAAACTGTACATATGTCAAATAAGCGAAAAATTTGCATTTTGGGGACAAAAAATGAATACCAGTATCTAAAAAATTCAGTACAATAAGTAACAGCAAAAGCCCCTACAGGATTCGAACTCGGGAAGTGCGGATCACAAGCCCGACACTTTATTCACTCAGTTATGAAGTAAGTTACATGTTACTTTCGATAAAATCCTTTTAATAGAATGAAATGTCGTTTCGATCAGAGGTCAGCCATTTTGTGACGATGTGTTATTCCACCTTAAGGTGATCTATATACTCTTAAAATGACCACGACTGTCCAGCCATCATAAAGAGTTTACATAACAATTCATCCCAGAATTTTAGGAAACCTGTTGAGTAGGTACATCCTATCTCAATCTGCTACTTACACATTAACTTGTAGGCGATACCTTACCAGACTAACGACCTGATATATAAATCAATCATTAAGATGATAACTGTTAACTATCCTTTGTCTGCTCTGTACGGTTTTTGTATGACCTGCCGGATCACAGTAACAGTGCTCTTGTGTCATAACAAATAATCCCGTGGAACAGATTGACAGTGACCTTTCTTTGTCCTTTGTCCACGTCTACAGTTCTGTAAGAATCTCACCCACCCACCCCCAAAAGGAACATTTGTCATTTGCAACTCAACTTATCGTTTTGTCATTGCAGTAGAAATTAAGAAACCCTTAGAAGAATACGTTGCTAGGCATTTTCCAAAGGGTCTCATCCGGGTTCTTCGCAACTCTGAGCGCAAAGGTCTGATAGCGGCCCGTCTCCAGGGCTGGCGTGTTGCCAAGGGTCAGGTGGTGTCCTTCTTCGATAGCCACATGGAGGTCAATGACAACTGGTCAGTATTCGGTTATAGAAGCCTGCATATTAAAATTGTATTATTGTTGTTAATTAAAGCATACACAATGACTTTAGGCAACGTGGCCGTAGAAATAACTTTATTTATTTGTTCAAAGCCATGTAAATATGTGGTAAAATATATGGCGCAAGCGGACAATAAGACATCATGCATTACATATATTCGGGTACAAGGAAAATAAAAAATAAAGACACGATCACAGAAGGACCTGTGTTGGGCAACCTTTCAACTATATGTTCCTTTTTTTTTTAAGTGAGACTGAGATTTAAAAATAGCTGGAATAAGGGATGTAAATAATGTAAACATGTTGATATAGGACTTATCTCCTCTCTAAATCCACTACAAACCATGTAGAAAGGCAGGGATTTGGGGAAACTTTTCCTGAATTAGAGTGTTTAATTACCATGCACTTGTGTTATTTGTTATGTAAAACAAGACCTAATACGCAAAAAATGTATGTACATGTAGGGTTCTTGAAAAAAAACCGTGCATTTATACTTATTTCATACACCAACGAATATATTCTGCCGATGCTTTTTACATCATATGATATGAAGTGATTGACCTGCATCATTGCTTATATATTCTTAATGCATGTTATAATAAGTTTTATTTGAAAAACATTCTTCAAAATTCATTTCTCAGTGGACATCAGAATAATTAGTAGAAACTGCTTTTAAATGTTAAAATAAGATTTCTTTGTATTTTCCTTTATAAAATTTTCTTTTGTCGGTAACGGTGAATATTATTATCGATCAACATTTATTTTGTTGACTTGAAGGAAGTGACACTTCAGGGAAGTGATATACGCCGAGAGGGAAGAAATCCGCTGTTAGCGGCTCTCGGTATCCGATTGTACATACTAGTTTTTCAGTTGAATATGCCAGGGGTTTTTTGTTTTAATAAACTACTGTTTGAACGGTCCTTGAGACACATATAGAAATAGCCCGGTTGTGGAGACCGTTAACTTCTCTGTGGTTTCTTTGTCCTTGTATAAACCACAAGAAAGTAAAAACTGGGTATTAAGCGTGCATTAACCTTTAATATATCCTCCATCAGTGTAAACCGACCCCCCCCCCCCCTCCAAAGAAAGACTCTATGTTGTACGTATCAAATATCACTAGCTCCCTGCATATGATCCGTTCTTGATCTGTACCCCACAATATATTAATAAAAAACGTAGCATAAATATTGAAAAACAAAATCAAAGGTATTCACATCAGTAGTACAAGTTTTCAAATAAAACCACTTTAAGAATGTTTTAATAATAAAAAAATGTTCAGCGAGTTTGTATATTTTAAATTCATTTTGTTTTAGAAGGACTGGGGGTACTGGTATGATGAATACATATTAGTTTGATAAGTCCAAAACCGTGCGCAACTTTTCGTGCGATAGAAATACACAGTTTTTTGTATGGATGGAACTGTTAGCTCTACGATTCGTCAACCCAAATTTACCGTAGAGCCACAGTTCTACAGCTCTGAGAGAGAGAGAGAGAGAGAGAGAGAGAGAGAGAGAGAGAGAGAGAGAGAGAGAGAGAGAGTATACCTCTTAACCATCTTTAATTTTTTTACTAATAGGTTGCAGCCATTGCTTACTGAGATCAAGAAAGACCGTAGAACCGTTGCCATGGGAGTACTTGATTACGTCAACGCCGAAACACTGGAGTACCGCTTCAACGACGGCTATATGACGCGGTATGGGTTCGACTGGCGAATGGTGTTCTTTGAAACCTTCTTCCGGCAGGACCAAATAGGAAAGACTGAGGCTGATACAAGGCCGTAGGTAGCCATTAATGTATTAACCGTCACAGTTACGTGTTCCGCGGGTGTCGCAATGACGTCAAATAAATTCTCAAACGTTAAATTCTCAAACGTTAACGTACACAGCGTCATGTTTAGCTGCAGTTCTGTAGCACCCGGTCAGACAAAATTCAGACAGACGACCTTTTCTTCAGATCATTCGATTTTTTTCAGACCGGGAGCTACAAACCTACAGCTTCGTCATGTAATGCATCGTCAAATTTTGTGGAATATAACTTTGATATGTTTAAGCTTTTTGGGGTATTTGTGAAATCATAGGTAAAACATGAATCTACTTTGTAGGGGGACTGTGATGGTAGGAGCCGCTTATGCAATTGATAGTAAATACTTTGAAGAAATTGGTACTTATGATGAAGGCATGACAGTATGGGGAGGAGAAAATCTGGAGATGGCGTGGAGGGTAGGTCTGCAAAACAAAGGGCTGTCCCTTTATTTCATGCACTGTGTGAGATGGTAAATGTACATGTATCTGATCCCTTTGCTAAAACATTGAGACAAATGTCTCTATAAGTTTCAATTAAAACATACTTTCTTGTTTGAGTTTACATACTCTTTATACTTACACATAATAATGCTTCAGTACATACTTAAAAAACAAGTACCATGTACTCTCTCTCTCTCTCTCTCTCTCTCTCTCTCTCTCTCTCTCTCTCTCTGTGTGTGTGTTCAAAATTTTAAAGCTAAAATATTTAGATTTTTTTTACTTAATAATAGTGTAGGGCCAAAAATATCATATTTAAAGGTTTTAGCAGATCGGGTGGGCAATTCCTTGACCACCCAGCCTCCTTAAGGGCATATCCCCACTGGTATATTCTTTAAATATTTCGGATTAAATAAGCATTACACTGATTTAACAGGTATGGATGTGTGGGGGTAGATTAGTTCACCTGCCCTGCTCACATCTAGGTCACATCCCCCGCTCTCAACCTTACTCGTTCCCCGGGGGTAGGAGGCGTGTGGAGGTATATAACTACAAGAGGGCGGTGGAGGTGTGGGTGGACCCCGAATACAGACAGTTCATCTACGACCATTTCGAGGAAATGAAGGTCAGTAAATGCACCAAAAGATTTGTCATTGATATTGTCTGATCGGTACAGGTAAAATTCTGAGATTGTGTATTGTTCGTTATAAGTAAATGGAAAGTCTGTTTTGGTTGCAAATAAGACACTGTAAAATTTAAAATTTGCTGTTAAAATTATACATAATATAAATATCTAGTAATACATGGCCAGTGAAATCAATAAAAGCGGTACGCATTAACAGTACTGTAACACTATCTGTACCACGTGTTCCTATAACGACTGATACAAACTTAGTCAGTCTGACCTTGGGGCTGCGATTGAAACGCAAGATAGCAACGCTGACATTAAATATGATCAGCAGAATTTAATGGATTGAAAGATTGTTGGTTAGATTTGTGTTGCAAAATAAAGCAATGATTGCCTGAGGCTTTTCGGTAGATACAATGATGAGAAGTTTATTATTCTTATAAGAATAACTTTGTGTCAATAAATCGACCAAACCCTATTTTCATCCATATATAATAAACAAAAATGAAAGATTTTTTTAGATATATCTAAATTGAAATAGAAGGAACTGATCTATTCCGCCATTTAAGGTGGTATGGGACATCTGTCGATATTAATGTGGATTAAAGTACATTGTAATTAAAATACTTTCACCGGTTTAGAATTTTACAATATTTAACCAAAAAATAGGTTTTGAAAAAATTTGGAGAGGTAAAAAAAATGTAAAAACCCCCAGCGAGAGTCGAACTCATGACTTACAGATTCGTAGTAAACCCTTTAACCCACTGCGCTACGCTGTAAGTCGACAATATTAGGAAAGAAACTACTTATATAATTACACTAAATTTTATTGTTTATTTCAATAAACAATACGTCACAACATGGAGTGTCCAATACCACCTTAAAGATAACAAAATGACATTTACAAGAGGGATAACTTGTTTTTTCGGTGAATCCTAATAGAGTTTGCTTTCAATGAACATATCAAAACTAATTGATGGGGTTTAATGTTATAAAAAAAAATTTATTTTACAGCGTTCTTTTGTCTATACTGTCTAAAATTCAAAGATGATTTTGTTTTAATTTACAGGATTTGAACCCGGGGGATCTGAGTGCCAGACTCCAATTAAAAAACAACCTTCATTGTAAGAATTTCACCTGGTTTATTGACAACGTTTGGCCGGAACTGTTTATCTACAACAGGAACGTGAAGGCCTGGGGATCGGTACGACATCGCCTAGACTAATTCATTAACCCATTAATTAACTCATTGATTACCCAATCAAACCGCCAATTGACCTATCAATTAACAACCAAGGAGTCACCCCAAGTCCTTGCGAAAAGTGATTAACATAAAAACATGTATTACAACTTGGATATTTCGAATTGACTATATTTTTGATCATGATAAAAACAACGTGAGAACTTTTAAATTCTTTTTAAAAGGAAAGTTTTCTGATCAAGAATTGTTGATGTTGTTGGCGTTATCAGCGTCATTTTCTTATTCTTTTCCCAATTTCATATAATTTTATCATCCTTCTTGGACCAATTTCAAACTAGCTTGGCAATATTTATCCTTGAGTAAAGGACTATTAAGGCGCGGACAAACTTTGTAATAAGAAAAAATTGACATTTTAAAGATGGGTGTTTTGAAAAAAAAAATCTCTTAATACCCTCAGGCGCTTCATCAATGGAATGTATTGCACTGTGTTGTATTTGATAAATTGAAACTAATATGATTGTGCTAAGGTGGGCAACGTGATCCGCAGATCTCTGTTTTTATCTATTGAATATCTAATTATGTCAGCAGCATATTCAGTTTATTCATTAAGTGACTTTTGCTTAAGTGATTTTTCATAATTTAATTGAGGCTTCTCTAACGCTTATGACCGTCGGGTGTTAGCTTCAGATGCGTTTTGGATCAGCTGTTAATTACATTTATGTAATACATGTATGTTATAAAAAATTTTATTATAAAATAATTTTTATTTTTAATGTTTCAGTTACAAAACGTCCACGACCCGCGTTGCCTAGACAACCACCAGTATCTGTTTCAGGCTCCGGAACGACTGTTCTTTGAAGCCTGTCATTTTAAGTTGGCTACACAGGTTAGCGACCTCGTTCATTCTCTAGTTCCTAAGGAATGGTTCTGTGCAATGAGTGTGTTAAATTAATTGTCTTTTGTACATAAATGTTAAACAGAATACATTGTTTTGGAAAATTATACGAATTAAATTAGTTGGTTTTTGTTCTTAATGTTAATTTTATAAACTGGGGAAATTGTGTCAAGAAAGTTAATAATCAATAATTATTGTGTGTAATCAGAAATCATTTTATAACTTTATGCATTTTAATGTTGGAAAATTTTGTGAATAAAGCGAACCTTTATCTTTAATAGGGATTTTCGTTGACCAATGATAACCTGTTGCGGACCTCCCTGCAGTGTGTGGTGCTGAAGGAGAATAAGGAGGGGTCCCGCCCGATGTTGGAGGACTGTATCATAGGCCCCAGGGACAAGTGGACGCATGTCAAGGTCAGAGAGAGTCAAATAATCAGACACACATCCTTTCAAAGCGACAAAACCGATGTCGTTATGAAGGATTAATTATTCAAAGTTTTTGGAAATCATGTATCACGTTAGAATGAGTTGATCATGTATGCACCAGTGTTCTTTCTTGTTCATGCATAGAATTAAATAATACACGCACGTGAAACCTCCAGTATGTAACAGTAAGAAACTATATTTCTGTGTAAAAAATAGTTATCATAGGTATTTTAATAACCGTAAAGAATTGAACATTGCTAAAACATGCGTTGGAAAGCTGGTTTAAAAAGTTCATAGCGGACAATGAGGGTTTAAACTGGTCATTTCTCTTAATTCAACTTTATCATTGGCTATATGACCACCACATAATCTCTAGAATATTCAGTACATGTAAACACACTATTCATGTTTGTGTTTTGTAGAATGGGTACATAAAGCACGAGCGGACGGGTCTGTGTCTGGATGTAGACCAGGCAGGTGTGGTGGCGATGACGTGTACACCCGGATCCAAATCACAGCAGTGGAAGTTCACCCGCTACGTCTGACGAAGAATAGTGCAGCTAGGGATTTTATAATTTGTTAGGTTTTGTTATATTTTTAAGCAGCAGTGATGTGTTGCCGGTTGATTGAGTGTGATAGGATTAGTATATACGTTGGAGAAATGAACGTTTTACCATTTTATCTGGTTCGTGTCTTATCAACGCTTTCTTTCTGGTAAAGCCTCAAAAGGACACAGATGATTGATAAATCTTGTACTTAGTTCAACTGTAGATGTAGCGTGTGAAGGATACATATGACTAGCAATGTTTTGTCGCATAATCGCTTTAAGTAACTTTGAACTTTGCTCATTTTGTGTTTTTGGGTGGTCGTATAGCTGTGTGTATGATGTCCGTATGTTTGTATGTATGCCCTGGTGTTGTAATTTTATTCTGATTTTGGACGCAAAAGATGTTCTTATTGAATGTTTTAATATCAAAGATTTGATTGATTTATAATACTTACGATATAATTAATACTACTTTTAGTTTTGGGAGTATTTTTTCCAAACAATTTGCAGTTTTTTGTTTACAATATGATAATCATACATGTCTGTAGCTATTAATTTTATTTTACTGTTTTATTTTAATGCGGTTCAAATGTGTATATTTAGTCATTTTATTGATGATTCTTGGAAAGGTGCCATGTTGTATTTTTGTGAGAATATTTAATTGTTATGATAACATTAAAACGCCATGTTATAGAAGATAGGGTGTCTTGATTGTTGATAAAAATTAAATCTACAAACCTCCTTATGTCCTCGTTTTTGCTTATCTTTTATCATTTTTTAAACTTAAATTCATATTGAACGTTTAATGATAAAAATTTAAAAACGTTTATTGTCCAGTTAAATTGTATTTTAAAGGACCCTTATTACCATTTTGATAACGTTCTCAGATCGGTATGATTTTGAAAATTAAGGACAGATTCTGGCTAAAAACGATTTTTAATCATTTGTGATTCTTTTATTTACATAACAACGTTCGTGATTTTTTTTTTTGGGGGGGGGGGGGGGGGGGGTCTGAGGGTATCCAATGAGCTAAGCTTGATAACTTAATTTAAAAGAAAAGGTTGTTTTCTTGTTTAAATATTACGTCGTTTTATGACAAACATAAGAAAAAAAAACGTTTGAACAGTGAACTAGATTTGCTTAAAACGGCTATCCTCTTGGTTTTTCATAATCTTGATTCGTAATTTAAGAAACTTGGCAACTACGGAATGCAAAATTCCCCTGTCGAAAGGTGCTTAGGTACAGTGTATTTAAGGTGAGTTAGTGCTACCTATGTAAAAGGTAGTTGTATAGTTACGGCGCCTACTAATACATGTATAGAATCAAACCGGTGTTCAAAATTAATCTACATGTATATTTTGCGCCAACTTATATAGAATCAAACCAGTGTTCAAAATTCATCTACATGTATATTTGGCGCCTACTTATATAGAATCAAACCAGTATTCAAAATTCATCTACATGGATATTTTGCGCCTACTTATATAGACAAATCCAGTGTTCAAAATTCATCTACATGGATATTTTGCGCCTTCTTATATAGACAAAACCAGTGTTCAAAATTCATCTACATGTATATTTAGAATAAGTCATTTTTATTACCACAGGAACTTCTTTCTAAATTGAAATGTATCCTTATAGCTTTTATTTGCAAAAGCTACAAGTTGGTTTTTAACGTACCCAATAAGATAAAGTAAGCTTTGTATTGTAAGTATCTATTTAGTATTTTAAATGAAAGTTGTTTTTGTTTACACAAGTATATAGCTTTTAAAATAGCATACCGTCTGTAGAACAACCGTAAACTGAAAAATCGTATCGATATGAAACATCAAATGGTTATACGTTGCTTATAAGATGTATCCAGTAAAATAGGAAAATAAATATCTAGAAAAATTAGTTCGAATCATTATACCCGACGCAACACGTTGGGAGGGGTAAAACGTTTTTGCCCCATTCGTCAGTCAGTCACTCCGTCAGTCATGTTTAGGGGTTTGGGGTTTGTTTGTAAGCGCAACTTCTTATAAACCGCTGCACGAAATTTCAATTTAACTGTGTAGGTATTTTGGACACAATCTTACCAGCAAATTCCGATTTCATTATTGTTCTGCATATTTAGGGCATATATGAACAGTTTGTAAGCTTAATTCCTCTTATACCGCTGCACGGAATTTCGTTAAACTTTGTAGGTATATTTAGGACAATGTGTAGAAGTGCACAACCCAAAGATGCCCTGTGTACCATTACAAGACAATTATTTATAAATGATCGGCATATGTAATCAATTGTCAACTCCATGAAGTGTTTTATGTAATGTCGAAAATTCAATAATTGTGCCCTTTTGTTGCTTTCCGAAATACAAGTAGTAAGTAATGTCAAAAGAAATTGATACCCATGTAAAGAAAAACATAATGTTTGTACCTCAAGACAAATGCATCAACATTATGTTCCTAAGTACTGAACATGTACTGTGGTTTCATTAATATTCAGTGGTATCAATTTTGGTCGATTCAATGAAAATCAGTTTCAAGGGTACGCAAATTCGTGGCCAATTATCCTATCAATTCAAAATGTAAGTAAAAATTGCACTTTAATGAACATTTAATTTCGTAACAGTGAAATCCACGAATGTTGGTATTCAACGAATATTTGAAGATTTACACGAAGCTGTCACTGTCCAGTATTAAAGTAGTGCTAGGCGCAGGTAGTGAAATTTGCCGGATGCATGCCTCATAGGGACACAACTGTGATCGGCCAAAGCCGATCCCAAAAACTCGGATAAAACATACTACAGGAACAGTTGGCTGTGTAGCTTTATTGTAAATAGCGTTTTTGACGGAAAACATTCTTCTTATTATTATTTTATTTAGCGCATATGATATTTGACAAAAATGGGTGAACTTTCAAAAAGTTATGTAGATTTGATTTTACACATTTCTGAATTTAAAAATGTTTGTATGACATTTGGCAATATACTTGGTTTAGCGGAAGCTGTTTTCCGTCGTTTGAAGACTGAATAGACCGCTCAATGATTAATTAGTTTCATTTTAATCAAAATCCTTCAATCTACCAAACACAATCGGAACATCTCTCGGCATTTTCCGCCATGAAAGAAGGCTTGACGGAAAAGGCCGAACGATATTTCGATTGTACCAAACAATGCTTACAAAGAGTAACTTTACCAGAAAAAAACCATTTCGATTTATAAAACAAAATTTATTTCAATAAAAATGTAAACAAACAAAAAAAAAGAAAAGAAAAATGAAATATTAATATAATAACAACTGTTGAAATTTTACGAGTACACACATAAAGTCACGCTCACAGCGCTTTGAGCCAGACCTCGTTATGGCGGTCCGAGACTTTGTAGGGACTGTCGTAGCCGGCGAAGAAGTAGAAGGCGTTCTCATACCGACCACTGTCACCGATCTGGTCAGCCAGGGTCTGGAGCTCGTTCATGTAATCCTCCGCCGTCGGTTTCCCTCCAAACGATCTGTAAGATTTACAAAAATACCGTACTGAGACAGAAATGTCAAATTATCTGCTTCAAGAAAGAAAACAACGTACATGTACGATGCTGAAATATTTTTGTTTTTTTTTCAAAGAGTTAGTAGTTGCTTAAGGTAAGGTTTGCGGTTACAGGGAGATAACTCACACATTTTCATTGTGACGTAACACCAACTACCCTTTATTTCAGCTATGACGTCAAAATTTATATGACGTCATAAGTGATTTCAGGTTTTTTTTAATTTCGCGGGGTTTTGTAGTTTCAATGAAAGAATAACAGGACACAAGTATTTTATCAATTTCCACAAAAATGAAGTCCGCATCATATGGTGTTGAATAGTGTTTTAGGAACATCAGATTACACATATTTTAAGATACATTTTTCCTGAAATCGGTGGACCTGAAAAGGTTTCAAATAAGATGTTTTCGTTTACATAATGGTAGTCCAAAATTAAGATTTTTGTTGTATTTTATTCTATTTTTAGATAGTTCATTAGAAATTAATTAAAATGAATCATGATATAAATAGTGACATTATTTTCGAACATTTTGAGCATAAATAACCCCCAAAATAGTCACATATAAATTGTACATTTTTTCACTAAATTGTTTACATTTCATCAACATGAAAATTGAAAATCATGCACTTTGACCTTTTGTAGTTATAAAACAGGACGGGCAATATCATTTGAATTTCATGAGTAAAAAGACTTTAGTGTAGTGAACAAAACGGTATGTAACTTTGGTACAATTCCTAAAAAATGCAAGCCGCAAACCTTACCTTAATTACCCCAAAAATAGTACTCTACTACTCGAAGAAAATATACAGTACGTATCTTTCTCCCTTTTAAATTTTTTTTTCGCTGACGTTATTTAAATTTTTACAATTATCTTAATTTTAATTATACAATGTACACACAGAAATGTACATTTATTCTCGTACGAAATTACTGGATAGATTAAACATGCGGCGAATCCATGGTATAAAACTATTTTTACCATGTGCACGTACATGTACGTGTATATATTAAACAACTATTGTAGTTAGAACCGCCTGGTTATAACTCACCTGACAAAAACTTTCATTGCAGGAACCTCCCTCAGGTAAACGTGTGGGTCCGTGGGGGTGGGGGTGTTTGATTGGAGAGAGAAAGGAATCATGAAATGGGTCATAAACGTGCTCTCACAGGCTGGTCCTGGACCGTGAATTACCTCCCTTAGTACCGGAGCAGTCATCGGAATCTTTGAGTCTGTAAAATAGTTCTGGTGTCTTAAAATAGTTCTGATGAAGTTCTGATGTACTGAGAGAGAGAGAGAGAGAGAGAGAGAGAGAGAATATAAAATTCTCGAGACGGAGGAGAAAAGATCTTTGCACATGTTTTGTCTATGAATGAACAAGACTTAGTGTATGGAAGGGAATTACCGCCAAAATTCTATGTATCTTGCTTTTATTCTTATTATGCTTACTTCTTTATTCTTCATTACATTTACACTTGCATGTCACTTTATTGTTTTCATATTCATGCTTATTCAATTTCACTTTGATTCTTTTTGATCCTTCATTGTTTGCTTAATTCTATGTTGCAACATTGTCTTCTTATTCGTGTAAATTCTTTCTTCTATCTCTGTTACAAACGTGAATTCAAACACGCAAACCATAAAGCACTTTCAATAAAGACGAATACAAGTTGCATGAATTTAATGCTGCATTATGACGCCAGGCGGCAGTGTGCGCGCTACAATTGCTGCTCCCCGAAAAAAAACCCCCAAAACAACGTATCTAGCTAAATGTGGGATGTTTCGCACCATGACATTTCGCTCCAATGTTTATATGTTCAGATCAAGAAATGGAGGGGAGGTTTATGTACTAAGGGATAATTTATAATTTTGTTTGCCGGGTAGGGGGTGGGGGTGGGGGTAGGTCGAGTTCTATTTTCAGAAGGTTTACTATGTGAATTTAAAAAAGTTTGAATTTTCAAGGGTGGTGGGGTGACTGGACCCCCCTCCTAAAATAAAATAAAATTCTAAGTCTGCGCATCAGTTGTTTATATGAGACGATATAATCTTTCAGTTCTCATAATTAGCACCCGTATCATAATTATCATCATCGCAAGCTTGATATGGGAGTCGGTCAATTCAACTCTTCATTTAATGAAGACCAGTTGACAGGTAGACATGTATGAGGTTCATGTCTCTAAGTTACATGTATCATAGCTTAAACACTTTCAAATCTAAACATGGACATTCAGTTACATGTACATGATTTATATTAAAATAAACAAACCTACAATAAGCATGGCTGTGAATGATACATACACATTTTTATCACTTCGAAACTTTGTGTAAATAAGAAGCATACATTATTTATGTTTTGTATTTTGGAAGATAACAAATATTTTATTTAGAACTTTATATAAGAATTTTTATTAAGATTTTGATTTAGATTTTAAACCAAAACGTATAAACAGTCATATCACATACCGTATTTTAATCTTTTTGCCTAGTTTGTTTTCGTTTACTCATTGTGTAATTAAGTCACTGATAATTTAGATTCGTTAATTTTACCGCGTATACGTACAAATTTACTTCCGCGACTCCACCGCTCTGTGCCGAATCGCAAGAATATAAAATCGCGTGCACCAAACTTTGTTTTCATATCATAAGTTCAAAACTTTTAGAAAAATAAGTGAGATTTTAAAACCTGCAGTTTTAAGTTTTTTAACCCGGAATTTCACGCGGATATTAATTCATCGCATTTAATCAGGGATACACAGTACTGTAGCCTAACGAGAGGTACATAGTGATTCATGCAAGTGATAATTTTCACACGTACTAGAGTACAGGAAAAGCTACTTCTAAGCATTTCGTACCCCAGTCCTTTTATTGTTTTTCAAAAACATCTTTAAATTTGGTTTAAATTTATTTCTATTTCATCTACATGTTCCACGGGTACCTCTGGACAGAACCGTGCATCACCCCACCTCTTTTCACCTCAAATGAAAATAAAGTCCTGTCGACAAGTACTTATGACATGTTCCTCTTCTAAAAATTGATCGTTCCAGTGCAAATAAATTACAAATAATTTGGTACTGCATATATATATATATATATATATATATATATATATATATATATATATATATATATATATATACACACACGGTACATTGCATTGCGGATCTAGAATGAAATCAGATCCACCCCCCCCCCCCCAATGGAAAATTCACACTTATTTAATCAACCAATAAAAAAATTAATACAAAATTATCTCTCAGACCCCCCCCCCCCATGATTTTTTTAGAACCGCGCGGAGGCATTTTACATGTATACCAAAAAAACCCGTATCTTTTTGAGTCTGCGTATATCGTGGCTTGTTAAAAGTTGACTATATTAACATGTATTTCATATTCCTATACTAAGCCCTTAATTTGAGATGTTTTCACGAATTTATTTTTATGCCAATTGTTAGTTTCGTTTTAATAAATCTTCGGGAGCAGCAATTGTAGCGCACACACTGCCGCCTGGCGTCATAATGCAGCATTAAATTCATGCAACTTGTATTCGTCTTTATTGAAAGTGCCTTATGGTTTGCGTGTTTGAATTCACGTTTGTAACAGAGATAGAAGAAAGAATTTACACGAATAAGAAGAGAATATTGCAACATAGAAATAAGCAAACAATAAAGAATTAAAGAGAATCAAAGTGAAATTAGATAAGCATGAATATGAAGACAATAAAGTGACATGCAAGTGTAAATGTAATGAAGAATAAAGAAGTAAGCATAATAAGAATAAAAGCAAGATACATAGAATTTTGGCGGTAATTCCCTTCCATATTAGTGTAGTTCATGTATTGACTAGAAGATGATGTATGACAATGATTACCGTTATTTACTTACGTATGGAATTATTTCCAGATATGTAATAGAAAAGTTTGTCAAACATCTCTTTATCATCATCGTCGGTGAATATCATGGCTGTTAGGTTTGTCATCACCCACTTGGAGGACTCGTACTGTCGGAGTTCATACCCTTCCTTCAATAAAACATAAAATACAAAATACGCGTTTTGGCTGATCAAACAAGGAAAATATCAGTTTCTAATACTTTCTCCAAAAAATAATGAAATTAATGCGATACGACAGGACCGAAAAATTAACCACTGGTTATGTGAAATATAAATTATACATTTATTTACTTTAAAAGTCTGCAGGATGGAAAATCTTGGACAGTCGAGATTGTTGCAGAAACCTGGTAGATGCGCATGTGCGTGAGACTCGTGAGCGACGAATCCCAGGGCCAGGGTAAAAAGGCAGGAAGTCAAAGCAAGATAAAACATCTGAAAATAAATATTTATTGCATGGATTAAACTATTCTTCTCAAAAATCAAAGTACATAATTCCCCCTTTTTTTTTTAAATTTGCTTTTGCATATTTTTGGAATAATATCTCTTTTACTTTCCATTTTTATTAAAAGCAAAAACACATTTTTATTAAAAACAAAAACAAATAAATTTTTTATAAAAAATCACAGTGCACAATTTTATCAATTTTATTTTGGTTACTTCTGCAAGATTATGGAACAAAATCGATTCCGATTCCTGAAGAATTTTAAAAAAAAACTCATATATTGCTTATTCTTTTTTTTCTTCATATTAATCTTTTCTAAATCGATGTTAATAAATTTATTTATTCTTCTATTATTGTAACTAACACATACCTTAATTTTCTTTTTCTACAGATTTTGTTCACGTGGGTGGGTTGATGTATTTTTCTCCTCTGAGTAACTGCGACCGATTTCAATATTTAAATGAAAAAATCAAATTATGTAAACTACATCACGTTTGTACCCACGTGGGTATATTGACCCCAAGAATAGATAAGGAATTTCAAATGCATTTGTTGTATCATTATATGCTGTATAAAAGGCTCCCTTATCTAGTTTGTCCGGCTAAAGACGTTAAAAAGAAGGCTATCACTTTGTAAATAAGTGGCGGCTGATGTCCTTGCTTGGTTTGTGGGGGGGGGGGGGTCGAGTTTAACTTGTACATCTGTCCAGTTTATGCTCAATGTGTAGATACTGGTTTAACTTACATGTAATTCGTATATTATTCACAACATGATTCTGCTTATTACAACCATAAACATTCAGCTAAATTAATTGTTAGTAAAGAGCCCATATCCTCTATATTACACTTTTGAATAATTCTAAAACGATTCCGCATAAATCTTACAAGTAACAATTTCAAGATATTCAATTTTTATCATAAAAATAGCAAAATCTATTTTAAAAAATTAATCAATGTAGACACCACAGATTTAAATTAAATTGTGCTCTTTGTTAGATAAGATGTATATTAAGATATTTGTGTGATGCATGTGTACATACTATAGTATACATGTATTCAGAGGTTTTGAATACCAGATATTTATTGCATACATGTAAATACAGCGTATATCATATTTTAATCTTTTTTATAGCGATCCTTTTCTTTCAAATGACAAGTGATTTGTTTGTAACTTGTGTGGCATGTCGTATGAAATATTACAGAAGCATTTTTTTTTACTTACTGTATTATCTTTAGCTGCGATATCCACCGTCCTCATCTGCTGTAAATCGATTACAGAAAAAGGACAAGCAAACAGACTGATTTTTTTGTGTTTTTTTTTTTTGAAATGCATAAAAAATTGCGCTAGCAGTTACATTTGTTACGCAGTTAGATGGCACTGCACGCATATTGATGCATTCTGAAACTTACGCAATCTCAGATAAAGTCAAAGGTCGTTCTTTAAGACTGTCCCCACGTGTTGAGAACGGTGGTGGTAGTTATCAAACAACCATGCCCCGCCTATATAAATACGGAGGAATCACTACGAACGACCAACGACGGAAAACTTCACCTCGGCCAGTAAGGTAAGGCGGTCACTCGGAAGATATTTTTAAAATCATGAAAATCGATTTTGCTTTTATCCCTTATACTAAGTGTTGATTTTTCTTTATGTTTTCAATTGCATTTTTGTCAGATGGTGCAAATGTGTGCACAAATGTCTTCTTGATAAACGACACAAATTTTAAATTAAATTAACATGTGATACTGTAGAAAATGGTCAAAAGCTATGTTTATATACGATGTAGAAAATAAAAACTATTAAACATTTATTATCTGCCTCTTTCTAATGTATATATACAGAGTTTAACGAATGACAAAAAAGGGCGCCATCTTCTCTTTTAAACAGATCATCACACAGACAGCTAATAACCATGCTCGGACTATCAGTGATTGCCTCCCTTTGTCTTTTTGCCTCTGCAGCCCCGACTAAGCATTCATTTTGTCATGACTTGGACTGTCCGAATTATACCGTGCTTCAATCATTTGGCGTAAGTTTCATCATTAAAAGAGACATTAGTTTTACATTATTTATCTAATTAACTGTCATGTAACAAGTTAAATTTATATTTTCCCGCTAAAAACCGCTATTTTGTGATAAGTCAAATAATGTTTTGATTAATGCTAAAAACCACGACTCGCGCACGTTCCCATGGTTTCTTGCTAACATTGAAAGTACAAACGTTGCATCACGAAATAAAAAACTATATATTTAATGAACTTTAGCGAATATAAACTACTTAAAATTGATTCACTACCAGAGAATAATTTAAGATGTTGAATAAAAGAATTCCGTTTATAGGGATATGAGCTGAGACGGTATGAGATGTCACAATGGGTTGCAACAAGAGATCTGATGACGAGTTACGATAATCAGAAAAACTCACAAATGTTCTTCAAATTGTTCCATTACATCTCTGGCAACAACACATCTGGTGAGAATGTTTAAAGTTTTATAGAAACAATTGAGTTTCAACAGCTTTGAAAAATTCAGCACTTTTTAAAGCGGCATTTTTTTTTCTTAAAAAATCCATATATGTTCCAAAACAATCACAGTTTTTTTCTGTTCAAAATTAACAGATATGATAAAAATCAAGCGCTTTTCAAAACGCACCACAATACATCTAGTTTCGTCAATATATTATGTATACATACGTATATGTACGTATTTCTAGTATAAATTATTATGTTTTATGAAGGAATGAAGATCCCGATGACAGCCCCTGTGGTGGATATCTATACCCCCGGGGTGGGAGAGAATAACCAACAGACTGTGATGGAGATGCATTTCATGATCCCCCACAACATGCAGCCCTACCCCCCGTCCCCCACCGACCCCACCGTTTACATCACCATGCTCCCTGCCCTGGACGTCTACGTCAAGTAAGAAAAGTTAAAAAGTTACGCGTTACATCGCGAAAAACCCTTTTTTTTACGAAAATGAGATGAAAATGGGGAAAAAATTAAAATTTTAAAATGATATAAAAATGTTGTGAATGTCACACGACGTACGTTAGTTGTAGTGTAGAATCGCGTGAAATCAGACGTACATTATATAAATAGTGCCTGTTTGGGAGGGTACCAGTTGAAATTGACACCCCGAGAAAACCATTGTCAACCGACGCGAAGCGGAGGTTGACAATGGTTTTCGAGGGGTGTCAATTTCAACTGGTACCCTCCCAAACAGGCACTATTTATTTTATTATACTGAATGTCTTAATTTTTATAGCAAATTTTACTGCTTTTATATAGAAAAGACGTGAATTCTACGGCGAACCGTACGCGCATAATTAACGCGCATGTAACAATTCGTTCTATCGGCCCGTTGCTAAGCGTGCGAGGGAGAGAGAACGGATTGTCAACTGCGTCTAAACCAATCAGATTGCAGTATTTAACATGAAAGTATAATAAATATAGATTGCATCTTAAACTTCTTTTATGCATGCATAATCAATTCAATTTGGTTAGCTCTATATGTAGATTTTGAAAATAGAGTTTGGATTTTGTCCCTTTTCCAAAAACCTTAGGTTACGATAAATACAAACAGTTCGTTAATATTTGTGAAATTTGAAAGGTTAGGAAACGCAATTCGTTAGCTCGCTTAACGTTTTACTACGTCACTGACGTTCCCGCCTTTTAAGAGGGTATGTATTTCCTGTGTTAACTCCCAAATCAAAGTTATCCTGATCGTCTCAGTGCGAAGTGTTAATCTGAAAGTTGTTACTTTTCATTTTAGATCGTTTGGCGGGTTCTCGGATCACATGATGAATCTGGTGAAGGTAACAGAACTAAAGAATGAAATCAACAACAGCAGTCTGTATTACGGAGACCATTTCTACACGGCCGGATATGACGGACCCTACTCCGTAAATAGGCACAACGAGGTCTGGCTTGCTGCCAAAAACTAGTTAACTGTGATGCATACATTATTCATAATGCATATATCATTATGTACATATTTTCATGTCTTGTACATATTTTTACACTGATCAAAGTTATTTTTATATTAAATGATGGAAATACTCATCAAATGATCTGTACTGATGATATAAATAAAAAGTTATGAAGATTTCCAAGTTTTTGAATTTTAGATTTTATTTAAGGAATAAGGAATCATTCTTTGAGTATTATGAGGTGATAATTTCGGTCGGGCGTGGTCAAATCCAATAAAGCCCGAAGGGCTTTATGATAGATTTGACCACGCTCCGACCGAAATTATCACATGCGCGGATCCAGAAAATTTTTCAACACAATTAATGTTTCATTATGCTTTCATATTATCAATCCTAAGACACACTTGTAAAATACTTATCTTCTAAGAAAAGAAAGGAATATTTACCTTGCATTTTATGTGGGTCCATTGCATGATGAACAACAGGCGGATATAGTTGTTTTAATCAATATTCAATCATCTCATGTTCTCTCAACCTTTTGCAATAACCATGGTAATGTTTTTAGAAGATATTTACATCAAGATACATGTAATAAAATCTAGCTAAAACTATAATCAACATTTATTGTACATGCATGAATTAAACCAATTACTTCAGAACATTCACACACAAAAAAACCCAATCCTCTTCAAAAGGTATTGTATAATCCATGTGCTTATAATCTGAAATAACATATTTACAAAAATGAAAAAGTAACACGAACTGCAGATTTAAAATATTTTAAAAGATTAAAAGCCTTAATCAAATACAAGAACAATATGTGCCAAAAGCTTCACCCCTATTCCAAATCTACCAAGACACCATTACAGTCTTTGGGATGAAGGAACACCACGGGTTTGCCATGGGCTCCAATCTTTGATTCTTCACTCAGAAGTCTGATTTAGGTAGACCTATGAGGCACTGACTGATAGCTGAGCTAAGGGCTTGTACCGACGACCAGATGAGAAATTTTTAAGTTTTTGAAAAAAGAAAAAGTCGCATGAGGCTAGATCTGGAGAGTCTGGTGCGTGTGGCAATATCTCGAATCGTGTCTTCGGCATCATTTTCAATTATTTCCTTGACTTTTAAGACATTTGCCTTGCCTTATATTATTACTTATTAGGTTTGTTACTGACTGTTTAAAGAAATCTGTGGGGTCGGTAAAGTCCATAGAAGGCGAGGCTGGACTTTACCGACCCCACAAATTTCTTTAAACAGTCAGTAACAAACCTAATAAGTGTTTTGCTTTGTCGAGGGCCTGAAGTTTGATATGTCAACAAACGTTTGTGTAAAAAATCAGTTCAAATAACGTTACGTCCGCCATGCTGCCGTATAAATTTTGACGCTTGCCGTTTAAAGAAATTTATAAGGCAATCACGTGACACGTTTCATCCAATGACGTCGCGACATTCTAGTCCGAGGCAAAACAAATTGTTTGTAACGTGTTATTTGATTGACTTAGCGGTTTATTAAGCGGAAACTGTCCCAACCCATTATATACGAGTATAAATTGGGTAGCTATTGAATTCATTCCTTAGATCTAAATATAAAAAATTCTTCAACAATAATCTAAGTCAAAATTAAGAGCGGTTTCAAGCAGGAAAAATGAAGTCACTGGTACATAGCTATAGCAACATGCACTGTGGTCAACAGTCCAACTAATATTGTTGCATAAATAAGGAATGACAGTTCAACAATACATAATATTAATAGAATTATAAAATTCTTTAAAAAAATGTTGTGGATGTCTCAATGGCGTTCACAAGTGGTCAAATGTTGTAGTCTTGAAGCGTGTGAAATCAGAACACTTATATTTCATTCGTGCACGATAAGTTTAATTTGATTAGATGGGTACACGTTCAAATGATGGTCATACGATGCATTCATATATAATAAATAAATGTGGACTACGATAATGTGGAACTTATGTTCATTTCCTGAAGACTATAATTTAAACTTTACGAACAGTTCGTTAATGCTACTGAAATTGAAAAGGAAGGAAAGGCATATCTATAGCAAACGTTTACGCTACGTCACTGACATTCCCGCCAGTAGACGCTTGCTGGGTTAAGGTAGACCCAGTGGCTTTCGTGTTCGGTTTTTTTACACAGCGTGATAAACTTCCGGTTATAAATTTGGACACATCAATGATCATTTAGATGACATGTATTTGATTTAAAGTATTGTACAAGTATGGTTTGGTGGCTTCAGTACAAATGCATTGCTCATATTTTTTTAAAAGGAGAGGAAAACCATTAATATCTGAAAAACTTGGTCGAAAATTACTTGCCGGAAAGGAGGGGGTACTACGGCGCTTGTTTCTACGGTTGTGCCAGCTAGGACCATTTTTTAAATTTCATATTACAGTTTGAATGAAAATATACTTTTAAGTGACTATTAGATTATGCCTTTTTTGTACATTTCAATTTTTCCCTATGTTTGCAAAATATTAGGTAAACAATGTTTTTTTTTTTGTTATCAAAATATATATCTCTTAATATATAAAAATGTTTAATTAAAATGGTATGGTTTTTTTTCATCCGTTTATCAATTAAAATAACCACTTGATTAGAAATTTATATGTTAAAAACTTGCTCTAGTTGAAAAATGTATTTTAAAATCGCAAAAATTGCAAATTTGCTGGAAACATGTTACGAAAAAGGGGGTAATACATATTGAGGACATTTTGGTAAAAAAAGTAAGTAGTTAAAACACAACTTTGCTGGATTCTTTTCATTACATAATGTGTCAAACTAATAAACTTCACTTAATAAACCAAAAAATTGCTAAGTGAGTGAAAGCCAAAGACCTTCTGTCTATGTTTGACTGGAAAAGATTGTGATGTCATCTGTTTCTGGTTTGGTTTCTTTTCCACCCTCATCTCTCACCAAACACAGTAACTTCTAATCTTGTGGTTGGATGAGGTTCAATTCTCATTGGGTACTTTAACCTCCTTTTGTCACCCAAAGAAAAGTTTAGTTTCTCTGAGTGGTAAAATTACAACGTTTGGGCACTGTGTTGTCAAAGCAAGTTTATTTCATAATAAATGCTTTATATGGATACAGTTTTTCAAATAAGCAATCATTATAAGTATTTATATCATCACATGTTTTTAATTTAACAAACAATCCACTCTATGCATGGTGAAAAAACCTAAACAACACGCTTAGGTTAAGGTTCTGACGACATAACAGCTGTTTAATTACACTGTAGTTTTAACTTATCTGGAACTGTGTCAACCTTTATTCATTTTTTATGAAACCATTATCCCTATTTATTGTGCATATGTATAACATACTCTTAATTATGCCCTGGTGTACAACAATTCTAAGTTTACTATTAGAACAAATGTATCTTATGTACAAGCCTAATTAAATAAGAGATTATAGTGCCATATACTGCTTAATATATTAGACCAAGCATTTCAATGCACTTACACAAAAAAGCATACCTCCAACAGTGAAAAATTGTCTAAAATGCATGTTAACAAATCTAAAATCAAATAGAATAAGCAACACCAAATGCAGATTTTACACTTTTCAAGAAGATTTCAAAAGGATAGGTCAAAAACAGTTTTGCCTGGTGTACCAGGTAATTCCCAGTTTGAATAAATTTAAGTTCCTTTTAAAGAAATAGGTAAAGGTGTACTTTTATCTGAGCATTTCAGGGGAAAATATGTGTCAAAAGCTTCACACTTGCTCCAGTTCTACTAACACACCATTACAGTCCTTGGGATGGAGGAATACCACAGGTTTGCCATGAGCTCCAATCTTTGATTCTTCACTCAGAAGTCTGATACCTTTAGATTTGAGGTCTTTCATTGCTTCATTAATGTTGTCTACCTGTTCAAACATAAAAAATATAAAAACAATAATAAAATGTAATGCAAACTTAGAGTGTATGATGCTCAGAGTAATGTCATATCAATCATGAAATTAAACAACTTTAGGTAGAAAAATTGCTTTTAAGATATGTACCTCAATGCAGATATGATGCATGCCTCCACTTTTGTTTTTATCCAAAAAGTTTTGAATAGGACTTTTGTCTCCAAGAGGATTTAAGAGCTGTAACAGCAAAAATTGGTACATTAGTTTGAGAAGATTTGCATTGATATGTTTGCTACTCTTGCAAGCACTTCTCTTCACTTTTCTCACCTCTATTTTTGTTTCCCCAAGCTCAACAAATACTGTGTAAACTCCATGATCTGGTTGAGGCTAAAAATAATATTGAAAATAATTTAAAATAACTTTAAAAATATATATTTACATGTAAGATAAAGATGACTTGTGTTCAGATGTTTTCCAAGGATTAATTACACATTATAAATTTATATAGCTCAAGGAATTTATCTAAATGGTATCATGATGAAAATAAATTTCAATCAACAAATACTGCATGTGTGTTGGTTCTCCAACTTGTTTATTGGTGTTGTATATTTTTTTGTTCATTTCCTGGGAAATGACTTACATGTTTTTCACTGACTTTGGCTCCAAGGACATCTCTGAACATGGAGGCTGCCTTGTCAATGTCTGGAGTTGCAATAGCAACATGATTGATTTTACCGATGTTCCACTTCTGAAATACATGTATATTCATACATGAATAGTGTTTGCATGTATATAAACTTTACCATTCATTGAATGACATTTGAAACCTGTAAAACTTGATAACTGTTGCATCATTTGTTTAGAAAACCTTCACACACTTTTAAACAAACATACTTACTGCAGCCATCAGCTTCTGGTTGGTATGAAATGTTTTGCATGGTGAACTCTGAAAGGATGTAAAACCAAATCAAACTTCCAAGCTGTTTTTTTTAAATTGGTGACAAAATGCAATATCTGTAACCAAAATATATTATATGCCAGTAAATTTGTTTGACCAATATCAGATAAAATTTTAGATATAATTTATTTTTAAAAATTGGCAAAACTGACTTGTTTACCCTCAATATTTATATGATTGAACAGATGTAATTACCAATTGAATATGATAACATGAAATTAACAGATGTAGTTTAACCTTGGGAAAACAGCTGATGTTTTAAAAAAAATTAACGGAGTTTTAAGTACCATAGCAACGCGTGTGCAATGTAGGATAAGTTTATCAACATGATTTAAGCGTGTCTTGAAAAAATCATTATACCGTAATTTTGGCCAGGTTCCGAATTTGACGCAAAAACGATTGAGACTTGAAAGCCATTTTTCTACTTTCACTTTTATAAACTTATTCGATCCCGATTTATATTTCAATGACACATAAACTCTAAAATGACAAATTAAATAACGTACCCTTTTATGTCATATTTCATAAAAGATAGAAATTACGTAAAATTACAACTGTCATAATAATAAATTACAGACACTATAAATATGCATCGGGATCGAGAGTGTCACAACGTGAAAACCAAACCAAAATGTCGACCTTGGCCCATGCTGCCGGTGTTGTGTGTCGAAAAAATTGTGTATTACAAGTAAGATATAGTCAAATATATTTAATTAATACATTGTTTTCTTAATTTTTGGTATCTTTTTATTAATGCACGCTTAATTTGTTTCAATTATCACTGATTGAAGACTTCTTCATAAATCTTATGCAATATGACATTATACAATGTTTGTAAAAAGGTTATCTTCTTGCATTTCTAATCTTTGTATCTTTTAATTAAGCACATGTTTTTAATTTGTTTTATTTGACTGGTGTGATTTTGTGTCAAGAGTCTGTTGTTTTCACTTTTGGACTCAAATTTTTGTAGCTTACAAAATGTCAGCGTTGTATTGTCCCACATCGACAGAAACATATCTGGGGGAACATTCAATACAGAGGATTGAGTGAGCCACTATTCAAAACACCACAGTTACACGCCAAGCAGGTAAATAATTTGTATGTCTTCAGTGTGATTCTCGGGTTGAGAGTAGAATCTCAGTACTACAATATATTTTTAATAACATGAATAATGCAGTCAGAGACCAAATTATTCAATTGCATGGTTGGAAATTAACAATAGTTTGGTCATCAGAGACTAATAGATTTTAAAAGGTATGACTAATATGTTTTATAGTGCGACCGTTGAGATGAGCGCAGCATAAATGGAATTGTAAATTCATATGGGTACATGATAATAAATTAAAGCGTGGTTTACCAAATGGATGCATCAACGTGGATAAAAATAAAATATTTTATGCTCCAGTATACATGTATAAACAGTTATGTTTTCGATGTGGCGATCTGGAGAGCGAAACCATTAAAAGCAATCACAATTTTACTATCAGATTCATCAGAAATGTGCACAGTTGGATTCGGCTATCTAAATTTAAAACATATTTTATTGAACAATCAAATGGATTGGGCAACAGGCAAAGCCTATGCAAACCCTCTCCAAAATCCAAATCCAAATCTGCCTATCTATACTTATTCATTACGCTAAAGGTCGCATGCTTAGTCTTGAAATTGTGATGTCACATTATTAGAGCAGACATCACTCGATTGTTTTCTATCAAAGTAACAATTTACCAAGAAAATAATGTAAAACAAATAGTTCCAAACCATTTTTTAGAATCAGCAGAATGTTTTATTCATCTTTAAACTGCATGACATTCTTAAAATATATTTTACCTGTTCTCGTGAGATCATGACATTGGAAGCCAGTCCAAATTTTCTATTAGCCCATGCATTGTCATTAGAGCTCGCAGCGCTCACTATTATATTAAATGTACGTGCCTTATCAGTCCAGTTTGGCTAATAAAAAGTTCTGCTCTAAAACTTCAATAAATCATTGATATATAAACGTTGACATTTTACTTGAAAACCCTGAATTTATTTAAGTTTAATTTATTTGATGTACCGTTGCTTACTTTTATTAGTGATTTTTAAATGAGTAAAACGTTAAAACAAATTGGACACATTGCTGCAATGATGAAACACAAGAAGCTGTCAGACTTTTTTAAAACCTATACTGAGACTGTTCGAGAGTATGATCGAACTAGACAATCACAGGGTTCTTCAGTGAAAGATGACAGACAAATAACATTTCTGTTATTGTTGAACCCTGAATGTTGACCATATAGACTATGTAATAATAAAGTTAACTTAGTTAAACAAAATGGTGTCCAATATTGCAGTGATGAGTGTAAAAGAGTTAGAAATTTGATCGTGATTTTCAATGATTTCTTCTCTGTGCACCTCAAAATTTCCCTGTGTCCTTCTCATTGTTCTTGGTATTAAATTTAATTTGAAATGTAAAAAAAAACCAACAAAAAAACCTTAATATCTTTCCATTCTTGCTTCTTTCAGGGTCGGAATTACTCAGAAAGCCAACAACCTAAGAATTTTTTTCAAAAGTTTTTTGAGCAAGTACAAGATGACCTAAAAAAGAACAAAGAAATAAAGGTATAACTTTTTCCTTGGACACCAGTCTTTACCAGGTGTTCCCTTGATAAAAACATAATATATATTTTACTGGATAAATGGACATATTTTAATATATATTTGATATATTTCATATATCAAATGACACAACAGCATTCATTTATATTTAAAGCAATTGTGTTAAAATTTAAAAAAGTGATATTATAATTTAGAAAATAAATATTCTGAAGAAGACCGAAATGTTCCATAGAGTTCACTTGAAAAAGTGTTCTTGTGAATTGAAATATATGTACTGTTGGCATAATTCAAACTACTACATGTATTTGATACATAAAAAAATTTGAAATGTTTACATGACAATTTTAAAATGTTGCATTATTTTTTAACAGGAGAACCTTAAGAAATTCAGAGATGAAAGAAAAAAGTTAGAGGAAGCTGATGCTTTATTGAAAGCAAGAGAAAAATTTGTAAGTCTTTTATTTCCTTTCTTGGATCAACCTATGTATAGCTAACAAAAAAGCCCAAGAAATAAACTACTGATGATTTTATCATCTATCTACAAATTTAAAACTGCTCTATTTGATTAAAATTAATAGCATACCTTGTGGACACTGTGAATCAATTACTCTTTATTATTCATGCATGTATATTAAAAAGCATGGTATATCTCATTATTCAAGCAATCCTGAATAAGACGTCTAATGAAATAAAAATCATTTTGTATTACAAATATGAAACTAGCCAGGATAAAATTTTACCTTCATAATCAAAATGTTTATAAAGATTTTTTTTTTTTAATTGATCACAATCTTTTCCATTATAATCTTAGAAAAAAGTTCAAGAAGAAACAAAGAAAAGTTCAACAGTCTTCCAGAAAACATTTGAGGATGTAAAAGAAAAGGTCTCGGAGGTAAGTGTATCACAATTACTTATGAAGAATTTTATAAATATCTAAAAATTGTATTATTAAAAAAAATTTATTTATGTAAACACTGCTTTTACAAGTTTTATGACTGTTCAAACCATTGATCATGCATTTCTTAAAGTTTATAATTTTTGATGTTTTTCATATTTCGATCTACAAATAAATATATGTACCTTTTTCACAATTCAGACGGTAGAGGAAGTCAGTAAGTCTGAGTTTGGTAAGAAGGGTAAGGAGTTTACGGAGGAGCTGGGTAAGACGGCCGGTAAGGCGAGGGATACACTCAGCAGTGCCGGGGAGAGCTTGTCCAAGTCTCAACCAATGAAAAAGATGGCCGAGGTAAGTACAGAGTTTGACAGAATATCATTGTAATTGTTTGAACAATTTTGATGTACATGTATCTGCAGTAGGCAGGAAAATGTGCTTGAATATCAACAAACATACTAGTTAATACATGTACTTAAGGAATAAGGAATCATTCTTTGAGTAATATGAGGTGATAATTTCGGTCGGGGCGTGATCAAATCCAGTAAAGCCCGAAGGGCTTTATGATAGATTTGATCATGCCCCAACCGAAATTATCACTTCATAATATTCAAAGAATGATTTCTTATTACTTACATTTATATAATTCTCAGCACAATTATATATTATAGTATTAATTATGCAAACCTGCTTGCATCCCCAACAATACGTCTTTTGAATTTATTGAGCTGTATAGTACAAAATCGATTCATAGTGTTATCACAGACAGAGACACTGGAAAATGTAAATATATATTGATAAAGGTGTAAAACTGGCTAACAAATGTCTACTGTCAACTACTCTGTGTTTTAAGGCACATATTCATGGCTATAGGTTATTGTTCATTTGTTTGATTTTTCTTAGGCATTGTGTACCTGTGACAAGTTCTAGTGTTTTTCCCTTATATTTTAGGGGGTGAAAACAGTTTCAGAAGAACTGGATGAGCTTGCTTTTTCCAGGAATAAAATATATAAAGCTCCAGGTAATGTCCAGTCTGATTAAAACCATCCCCCCTTCTCCTTACAGTGGCCAGGGTCTGACAGGTATTGATAGGAGGTCATCTTCACATGACCTTCACTTCTGACCAATCAAAGAAGGGCTTATACTGCTTTAGAAAGTCTATTGGAACTCTTCAGAAGGAGAGAGAAAAAATAATTCATGCTTGTTTTCTATGTTATCTCCGGTATTGAAGAGCTACACCTCTCATAAAACAGATAAGAGCATGTCAGTGATTGGTTGAGGTATATTTCGATTGTATGCAAATGTAGTGGTCGTGTGAAGGAGACCTCTTATTGATGCCTGTCAGACCCTGACGAGTAAAAGGAGAAGGGGGTGGTTTAATCAGACTGGATAATGTCTAATATATGTGTGCGATGTTAAATATTTGTCTGGCAGTCTTTGCGCAAGGTATTCAATATGTATTCTGATACATTTATCCTTTAATATATGATGGTAAGATAAATTTAGATTTTAAAGGGAAAAAGTGGCAAAAATAAAGAATTAATATCTATATTAACAGGTTTGCTTTAGAAATTTATTTGCATGTCAATGTTTTTCTTTCTTCATTCAGCAAAACTAGTGAAAAGAACTGAATTACGGACCATTATGAAAGAGGAGAAAGAAATTAAAGTGGATGAGTAAGAAAAGTTTTAGAATGTAACTACATGTGTATTGTGTTATATGCAGTCAGTATGCATGGAGTCAAATGACTTGCACTATGTTATTCAGGTGATCTTTTAATTTCATAGTGAAACAAAAGGAGTTACAGTTCACAAGGACTCAAAGTTCTATCAGAGCTGGCAGAATTTCAAAGAAAACAATGCTTATTTAAACAGTAAGTAAGCATGTTAATTTTAACTAAAGATATTAACTTATTCTGAGATGCATTAACTGTCCGGTACCAAAGATATGTGTATATATACAGACAGGTTTAATAATCCATGGGATCTTTCTATCAATATTCCTGCTATAAACAGTCGCACCTGCTGTTAGGCCACCTTTAATCAGCAGCCAGTGCCAGCCACTCCCCATGAGCGGCCAGTTTCAATCCCACCCATAATTATAGTTTTTCACTATATTTTAAATCATATAAGCAGCCACCTGTCTAACGCGGCCAGCAGCCTGTGTTTTTAGTTCCCATGCTTTCAACATGTCTGTTTTCAATGGCCATTTTATCAGTGTCATTTGTCACAACAATTGTGTGTGTAATTTGAATTCTGCGATAAAATAGTTTATTATAACGCCTGTTTTGTGTTGTATTTATATTATGCTCAATTCAATACAAAGTTATCAAATGGTCAGACTTGCATTTATTGATAACATATATATTAAAGATTAACAGTATATTTGTGATGAACTCTGAGTAAATATCAAGCATTGTAAATAAATTTAAATGAATAAATTCATATGGAATGGAATGTATGAAGAGGTTTTTTATTTAGAAAATATGATCATGGCTATAGAGCTTAGTAAACAAGTCATGTCCTAACGTACAATATCGAAGTTTATGTCATGATTTTGTGTGACAATAATTTGTAAATAGTATGGCAGTTATTATCACCACAACACAAAAACCAAAGTAAACAATAAGGCTGTAATCTGTGTGAAATAAAAAGGATTTCATGTGACTTATACATGTAACTTCTTAATTTGTTAAATATGTACCTGGTAGATGTTATGTTTGAGTGGCCAGTTTGTCATTTCCCCACAAGTGGCCTCTTAAAACAGGTGCAACTGTACTTTTTATCATATCATTTTATCAAGTTTTATCATATACATGTATGTTTATGTGTGCATGCACACATGTATATTCAACTCAATTTCAGTATGTAACAGATTTTGTGGATTTTCTTCTTTTCTCTGATTTCAATTGTGTAGTAGGTGTTATATGGTTTTTAATTATTTTTTGACAGAAATGTTTGAGTTAAAGATGAAGTATGATGAGAGTGACAATCCTGCCATCCGAGTCACCAGGGCAGTCACAGATTTAATAGGAAGAGCTCTAGGTAAGACAATCCTGCCATCCGAGTCACCAGGGCAGTCACAGATTTAATAGGAAGAACTCTAGGTAAGACAATCCTGCCATCTGAGTCACCAGGGCACTCACAGATTTAATAGAAAGAGCTCTAGGTAAGACAATCCTGCCATCCGAGTCACCAGGGCAGTCACAGATTTAATAGGAAGAGCTCTAGGTAAGACATAACAAAAACTAGGTCAGACATACATGTACAAGCTAAAGGTAAGACATATATAATGCTTTATAGATCAAGCTCTATATAAGACATGTAAATATTATAATTTCTTGATTGGGACTTGCAAATTAAAGAAGGTCCTTTTGTTTGTAGGTACTGTATTTACACCATCTACTCTGAGTGAAACTATGACAGAAATCAACAAATACGACCCATCATTTACGCCGGAAGGATTTGCAACATTTTGTGAAAATGTTGTTGTACCGAACATACTAGAGGTATTATCATTGTACTTTAATTACTACCAATGATTACGTATAGTGAAATTTTTCAGTCATATTATTTATTATTATTATTATTTATTGATCAATTTGTTTATAAATTATATACTGTAACATTTCAATTTCCTTGACATTACATTAAAGTTAGTTCTACATATACACACCATGTTGTAAGCTTTTCAGTCTTTAAAGCATAGATTGCCCGATTTTATGCTATGTGTAAAATATTGAATTTAATGCCTAAAAAGTATTGTATTTTGCTTTCCATTTATTATACCATTCTCAGCAATTATAAATTGCAGATGCTTGAAATTTTAACACCGTATTTGTTTAGGCATGCCATATCGTGGGATGCATTTTTGTACCAATCGGATGTCAACTTCCTGTTAAATGTTGACTTTGTTTATTTTTAGCCTAAATTTTCAAACAAATTTTCGTCAAAGATTTCTCAGCAACTATTTATCCCAAAAGCTTGAAATTTTAACACACTATTTGTTTAGGCATGCCGTTTCGTGGGATGTATTTTTGTATCAATCAGATGTCAACTTCCTGTTAACTGACGACTTTGTTTATTTTCAGCCTAAATTTTCAAACAAATTTTTGTCAAAGATTTCTCAGCAACAATTTATCGCAGATGCTTGAAATTTTAAAATACTATTTGTTTAGGCATGCCATATCATGGGATATATTTTTGTACCAATCGGATGTCAACTTCCTGTTAAATGTTGACTTTGTTTATTTTTAGCCTAAATTTTCAAACAAATTTTCGTCAAAGATTTCTCAGCAATTATTTATCGCAAAAGCTTGAATTTTAACACATTATTTGTTTAGGCATGCCGTATCGTGGGATGTATTTTTGTATCAATCAGATGTCAACTTCCTGTTAACTGACGACTTTGTTTATTTTTAGCCTAAATTTTCAAACAAATTTTTGTCAAAGATTTTTCAGCAACATTTATTGCAGATGCTTGAAATTTTAACACACTATTTGTTTAGTTATGCCATATCATGGGATCTATTTTTGTATCAATCGATATCGGATTCCAACTTCCTGTTAAATGTCACCTTTGCTTGTTTTGCAAATTCACATCAGAGCGGGGGTATTACTAGTGAGCATTGGCTCACAGAGATCTTGTTTTAATATCCTTGTTTTATTCTCTATTGAAGGCCATGATCAGAGCTGATTTAGAAGTTTTAAAAGACTGGATGCACGAATCTGTAAGTTATAGTATTTATCTAAAAAAGTAATAATGAGATTTGAATAATTTGCGCTAATTCAACTTTGCTCTAGAATGCAATACCGGTATCTTTTTTCAGGCTTACAATGTGACGTCATCTATACTTAAGCCTTACATAGAGGCCAGATACAAACCGTGCTCACAGATTATTGACATCGGCAGGGTGGATGTAAGTACTACATATTGCAGAGACAGAAATATTCATGAATACTAAATTTTAATGGATTTGCAAATTTTTTTGTTTTAAAAAATAGTTATATTTTACCGGGTACATTGATTTCATCGATGAATGTTATCAACTAAATAAAAACAAATATTTCTGCTTTTACTGTAGTAGAATGACAATCCATCACTTGATCTTCAATTCCTTTGATCTGTTTGTATATTAAATCAACATACACGAAGATCAAATATGAGTTTATATATACAGCTGTATTTATAATTTAAATAAATCCTACAGTGGATAGGCAATACTTGATTACTGTGTTCTTGTGTTGTTTAGGTTCTTGGTGGTCAGGTTATGGAACAGGGACCAGTATTACTTATCCAATTCCATGCACATCAAATTGAATGCTGGCGGGATTTTAAACAGGAAGTGGTCGTCGGTAACCCAGTAAGTGTCTGTGTATAGTACTGTATAGTCAGTACTCAAATTAATGCAAAACATAGGCATGAATCAGAGTAATTTACTTACTTATATAGGAGAACTGGAATGACTTGATGCTGTAGATTCCTTATTTTGCGAGTACTTAATTCCGCGATCCCACTGTTTTGTATAAAAACATGTGGATATAAAATTGCGAATGTGAAACTTTTATCCTAATCTGTTATAGTTCTCAAGTCTCAGAAAATAAAAGCGAGATTTTAAAATCCGTGAGGGGTGCTTCTTGCAATTTTATGCAGATATTAATTCCTCGCATTTAATTAGGAATCTACAGTAGTTGACAAGTGTATTCTTTGAAGTGAGGTTAATTTTCATGGATATCTTTTACAAACAAATTAGCATTTCTATTGAATAATGAAACACAGTCTTTGTAGATAGAAACAATTCCATGAATTTACATCCCTATGAACCTTTTAAAATTTAGCCAAAAATTGGTTCCTACAAATAAACATGATTCCACAGTTTTCCACATAAATCGTTGCAACTGATTAAAGAGGCTGTTACTGATCAACAATTCATTGTATGACTTATGTTTTCCAGGAGGAGATTGTGAAGATGACGTACACATGGGCTCTCTGTCGAGACCAGGAAGAACTGGACCCTAAGGCAGCCTGGAAACTGTTGGAGTTCAGTGCCATGAAAACGAATGTCGTCATCTAGGAGTTTTAACAAACTTTAAATAGAGCGTTTTAACACATGTGCAGATAATTTAAGATTGGTGCCAAAACATGACAAAAATTCTCTCCTTGTGCAGTTCAAAGGGGAGATAAGAGTGTTTGATGCCAGACCAGGGCCCTTCCTGTCCGTGTGACTGTAGGCGCGACACTGTTAACTCTGCTTACAATGTGTTAATTCTCTGGAGAATGTCCCCTCATCAACTACTACCCTAAGGGGATGTTATATGCAAGGTGTGATATTTAATGACAGTATATGACGGAGTTTGGTAAACATATTGAATAAACAGTGTGACTGACCTATTATGAAATCTTCATTCAAAAATGCAAGAATATCTTGGGTATATCCCTTTTCTTTTGTTTGTTGATCCAAAACACACATGTTAAAGAATGAAATGTACCATGTGATGTCAGCATTTCAGTCCCAAACTACATTTTTAGCTATTGTACATAAATTATGACTGAATATAAATGAGTATGTAAGATTTGAACGACAGTGTTGTTTTCTGTGATAACAATCTAAGGATGGTGTATTCCAGCAGCTATTTCAAGATTGTGGTATTTTTATAAGGAATAAGTTTTGTATTCGGTATGATGACTGAATTACAACTATTTCTGCATTGAAGTAATATACCGGTAACCATGCATGTACGAGCATGCCTGTAGTTTGATGAAAAATAAATCGGTAATGTTTTTTTTCTTAAAAAAATTGTTTTAAATATGAATTAATCTTTATAAATGTTCTCAGCTGCAAAGTATTTTGTTTAATTGTTCCTCAATGTCAGGAACTTTCTTCCAAATATAAGGGCTGTATATCTCTAATCTGAGTAGGTGCTAGTACAATAATGTTATATCTGGTCAATATGTGAATATATAGAAAATATTATTTATCCGAATTAATTTGCACTGCAACAGGGGCACAGGCAAGTGTTATGTAAAGTTCTGTTGGCATGATGGCATGTTATGCGAAGTTCTGTTTATAGTGTGACAATGTTTTATTTGAAGTTCTGTTAGTGCGACAACGTGTTATGTAAAGTTCTGTTAGTGTGCCAACATGTTATGTGAAGTTTTGTTGGTGTGCCAACATGTTATGTGAAGTTCTGTTAGTGCGACAACGTGTTATGTAAAGTTCTGTTAGTGCGACAACATGTTATGTGAAGTTCTGTTAGTGCGACAACGTGTTATGTAAAGTTCTGTTAGTGCGACAACATGTTATGTAAAGTTCTGTTGGTGTGCCAACATGTTATGTGAAGTTCTGTTAGTGCGACAACGTGTTATGTAAAGTTCTGTTAGTGCGACAACATGTTATGTAAAGTTCTGTTGGTGTGCCAACATGTTATGTGAAGTTCTGTTAGTGCGACAACATATTATGTGAAGTTCAGTTAGTGCGACGACATGTTATGTGAAGTTCTGATAGTGCGACAACATGTTATGTGAAGTTCTGTTAATACGAAGACATGTTATGTGAAGTTCTGTTAGTACGAAGACATGTTATGTGAAGTTCTGTTAGTACGAAGACATGTTATGTGAAGTTCTGTTAGTTCGACGACATGTTATGTGAAGTTCTGTTAGAACGACGACATGTTATGTGAAGTTCTGTTAGTATGACGACATGTTATGTGAAGTTCTGTTAGTACGACGACATGTTATGTGAAGTTCTGTTAGTTTGACAACCTGTTATGTGAAGTTCTGTTAGTACGACGACATGTTATGTGAAGTTCTGTTAGTACGACGACATGTTATGTGAAGTTCTGTTAGTTTGACAACATGTTATGTGAAGTTCTGTTAGTGTGACGACATGTTATGTGAAGTGTTAGTGCAAGGCGTGTTGAGGAAGGTCACTTTAGTGCAATGGCGTGTTGTGTGTCAGTGCAAGAGCGTTGTTGGTTTTTTTTCAAATGCGCTGTAGAGTTTTTTCAAATGGCCTGCAACCATACGGTGCCCAGTCCTCTGGAAATAAGGCTACTTTAAAAGACCAGCAGCACGTTCAGAAAAAGTCCTATCACAATTGCAACACCTGTGCTAATGCGACTTTGTACTACTATGCTGTAAAACGCATAATATACTATAGCACAATACACTGTCGCCCTATGACATGAACCTAGGGATCAAAAAATTGTTCCAAAGCCAGCAATGACAATAATATGTGAAAGTAGAAAAGTTGCAAACATCTCGCATTAGGAGGGGGGTACATTGAAAAATTAGAACAAAAATTTACTGAATAATATGGAAGCTATAATTTGAAATTAATGTGGTAGCAAGCTAATTCCACAAAGATCATATAAAGAGGCCACCTGAAAAATCTCCATTTTCCAAAAAATATTATAATTTAAAAAATCAATTAAAAAAAAATTCTTAAGGAAATAGAATATATCATATGTGAACTTTAGATAAAATGCAAAGGTGATTTTAAAACGAAGCATTCTTCGGTCTCTTAAGGTAAGGTTTGCGGCTTGCATTTTTTAGAAATTGTACCAAAGCTACGTACCATGTTGTTCACTACACTAAAGTCTTTTTTCTCATGAAATTCAAATGATTTTGCCCTTCCTATTTTATAACTACGAAAGGTCAAAGTTCATGATTTCTAATTTTCATGTTGATGAAATGTAAACAATTTCGTGAAAATATGTACATTTTATATGTGACTATTTTGGGGGTTATTTTTGCTTAAAATGTTGGAAAATAATGTCACTACATGTAATATTTATGTCATGATTCATTTTTATTAATTTCTAATGAACTATATAAAAATAGAATAAAATACAACAAAAGTCTTAATTTTGGACTACTATTATGTAAGCGAAATTATCTTATTTGAAACCTTTTCAGGTCCACCGATTTCAGGAGAAATGTATCTTAGAATATGTGTAATCAGATGTTCCTAAAACACTATTCAAAACCATATGATGCGGACTTATTTTTTGTGGAAATTGATAAAATGCCTGTGTCCTGTTATTCTTTCATTGAAACTAAAAAACCCCGCTAAATAAAAAAAACCTGAAATCAATTATGACGCCATATAAAATTTGACGTCATAGCTGAAATAAAGGGTAGTTGGTGTAACGTCACAATAAAAATGTGTGAGTTATCTCCCTGTAACCGCAAACCTTACCTTAAAGCTGAACACCGCTCGTAAATAGGCACTGTCCGCCATATTTCTCTCTAACCACCGTTATCCCTACAACCCCTATATAAGCTGCAGACCTCTTAGCAGTTTTAAGTATTTTGCTGTAGAGGTCTCACCTGTGTGGACGTACATCTTGCCTCGCCGTGTTACTCGGTCGCGATGAAATTATCAAGTTTTACGCACTTTTTTCAAGCCAGGAGAATACTAACATCAAATAAACTGGTCAAAATATAATTTTCAAACAGAATATGCACATGAAATAAGAATTAAATGCATTAAATCCATTGACCACGAGAGGATAACTACACGCCGGCCACGAGTTTAAGGTGTGCAATCGGGTGTAACGAAATCGAAGGGTTTATATACCAGGTATCTGTGTGACGGGGCCTATTTACGAGCGGTGTTCAGCTTTAAATAAAAGTAAAAGGGAAATATAAACGTAAGTCGAATAATCCACGTACGAATATCTAACCGGAAGTCACAAAATATGGCGGCGGCAATTTCAACATTTGTCAAAGCACCACTACAAGAACGAGAATGTCCAGTTGGTCGGCGACAAAAGGAGATATTATAAATCTGAGTAGCTTTTATCTTAAAAGATGTCCGAAACATTTGATAAATTTAAGATTCTCTTTCTAGTTGACGTAAACCAAGGCAAATGTGATCATGACGTGAAAGTTCTGGCCAACAGAATATCTCTGTCAGCCTTCCGTATTCTGACTGCTGTGAGTGAAAAGGTTTTGAATAAAAAGGTTTCAAAACGAGGTAATAAAATCCCTCATTTGCAATGGAGTTACAAAATATACAACTCGTCACATTACAAACTGATGAGACAGGTGAATCCTTTCAAAGAATTCAAAAATCGGTATTTCGAGGAGTTTGAAAACACGGTAGAGAGGAATATAGAAACAGCAATAGAAGAATATAGTCAACATGTTGAATCAAAAGGCAATTCATCAGGAAAACAATATCCTGCACAAGTATTGAACAAGGTGCTCAATGAAATTGCTTTTGATTATCAATGGGAGGATCCTGATATCTTTTCACCTGTGAAGAGCAGAAGAAAAAACAACAAAAATGAACAAACTCGAAAAACTGAAAATATTGTGTTTCTGTTCATAAATAGCCCCAAAAATCCTTCTGAGTTGAGGCAATTTTCAGGAAAAGTTGTTTTGGATGATGAGATCTTTTTAGATTCCTTCATGCCGCCTGACTTGATAAACAAACTTTTACACAATATAAAATTGTATTGGATAGACACTGACATATCATGTGTAAGTAAAATAAAAACTGTAGATTGGCAAATAATCAGGATGGTTTTAATTTCACTAAATTCAAAATTTAACATTTTCCTGCGAAATCAAACCCATCGTGAACATGGTGAATACTATCATTAGTTTTCAAAACATTTCAAATCTTATGATCATTGCACCATTTCTTGCAGCATGAAATTAAGACCATCGCGATTGGTACTTTGTGAAAAATCTTGAAATTTTAACACTGGAATTAAAACAACTTGCGGTATAACGTATGAATAATGAAAAAACTTTTATTTCTGTCATTATGAATGTTCTATGTAAATGCATATCTGATATCCAAGGTTGAACTTTAAAAGTACATATCATTCAAAGGGGTCCCTAAAGCTGCTGCAAAAAGACTCTTATATTTTATTTTTAATTTTATTTACAGCTGGATGTGGTTCCTGAAAGCATACAATTAGTGGAGACTGCCATCCATAAACTGCATGGAAGTCTGATTCCAGTTGATACCCTGGTTCAAACCAACAGACGATGTGTTGTCAATGTCTTCTCACCGCTGTCGCTAAAGGAGGCGGGACCTCCTGGAACTAAGGGATCACAACCACTGATGGGCCTCATCTCCTATACCTCAGTTTTAGAGTACCACCTTAAGCAGCAACAGACGAAACAACAGACCAAGTTAAGAGCAGCAAATGCAGGCCCATTTTGTACCAAGTGTCATCTTATGTCAAGTGGTATGATTTTCAGTTTTTAGCAGAACAACTTTATAAATAAATATTGAGATTAAATGACTAAGTGGGAAATAGTTAAAATCACAGGATGATTAAAACCTCCAGTAGTGTGAAATAAGAATATGATCATAACTTCTCTACTACAAAGTCCTTGGGTCTCAAACATGTAGATTTTGATCAGTTCAATGAGTTCATTTTTCGAAGGAGATTTTGACCTTGTTTGATATTTTTATACCCCCGCTCCGAAGGAGAGGGGGTATACTGTTTTACCCTTGTGTGGCTGTCCGTCTGTCCGTCCGTCTGTCTGTCCGTAACACAAATTTCTGTCGCATTTATCTCAGCAACTATTTATCGCAGATGCTTGAAATTTTTACACAGTGTTTGTTAAGGCATGCCATATCGTGGGATATATTTTTGTACCAATCGGACGTCAACTTCCTGTTAAATGAGTACTTTGTTTATTTTTAGCCAAAATTTTCAAACAAATTTTCCTCAAAGATTTCTCAGCAGCTATTTATCGCAGATGCTTGAAATTTTAATACACTATTTGTTTAGGCATGCCATATTGTGGGATATATTTCTGTACCAATCGGATGCCAGCTTTCTGTTAAATGTCGACTTTGCTTATTTTGCATATTCACATCAGAGTGGGGGTATCACTAGTGAGCATTGGCTCACAGATATCTTGTTTCAATATGTCAAGCTTTAAGTACATACAGCCTTACTGCAAGCGATGCCAAGCATTAACACACAATGTTTTATTGTTTTTAACATTATGAATGAAATCTCACATACTTTATTAATGTGTTACAATGAATTGTATTGTTATATCATTTATCTTCAGAAAATTCCACTATGTGCAGTTTCAGTATCACCCCTACACAAGTTGCCACACACATGAGCAGGTGAGTGTGCAGTGTAACACTAATAGCTGGTGTGTATATAAAGAGAACCAGCTGGCATCTTGATTTGCCAATTTTTTTAAACTTAATTTCAAAATATTAGTTTCATAAGTAGTAGTAGTGTACATAAAGAATAACCATTCTACATCATGGTTATAGATATACTAATTTAGAATTTTATTTCGATGTGCAAAGTACAGTATATAAATATAATATACATGTAAATACATAATACTGTTACATTTTTTGGTGGAGTATGGTTTATCTATTTATGTAAGTAAGTAAGTAACTATTGTTGTAAATTAATTTCTTTTATGAAATGCTTAGTTTTGTGTTGATGTTACAGATGAGTATATTAATAATATACTGTATATTTTTCCCTTCTTTTGATCCAAGGTCTCCAAAGAAACACAGAAACAACAAAACAAAAGAAACACAGACCATACATGCACAGTCACTTCTCAGCGATGAAAGCTGCAATCTGAGGTATTTTGGTTATCATTGTCAAGAAAATATGGTCAGATCATATTATTACACTGCTTGTTTTTAAATGTACATACATGTATTAGTTAAAAAAAAGATAAAAACAAAACTATTATATGTGGGGTGTTGAATGATTAAAATATTATGGATATAAGATTGTGATACTTATCACAAAGACTAATCAACTACATGTAATCAGGAACAGTACGTGTACAGTCAAACTTCGTTATCTCAACTAGATGGGACTGTTTAAAAAGTTCGAGATATCCAAGTATTCGAGATATCGAGGGTAAAATAGTTTTAAAATAAGTGGTTGGGACCTACAAATCACTTCGACATATCCATTGTATTCGAGATATCAAAGTTCAACTGTAAATTGAGTGTCTAAGATTTAAATCAGTGTGAGTTTGAACTGTTAAATTTCTTATTCATTTTCCTGACTAACAATAAACCCTGTATGTAATTATAGCCTTTATGGAGTTTTACCACTAGAAGATACTGGCTTCCTACAGTTTAAGTGTGAGCAGGACTACCTGTGTTCCAGTGAACCAAACAGTGGGGACCAAAGGGATTCAGTGCCGTTTCTAAGCTTAATTGAGAATCTTATTAAATCTTCACAAGCTCTGGTATGTTTTTATAGTTTAGAGTTTACATCTAGCAATTTAATACATTTCATAAAATAAAAATAAAAGTTCTTTCTTTACAAAAGCAAATTGGTAAAACCATGGTCAGTACCATCATCTTCAGTTAAGTCCTGTTTACTAGAAAAGAAAATTGAACAAATCAAATTGGACTTCCAGTTGCATTTTGTTGAAGTATATGTGAATTGATTCAAAAATGTTTTGTATTGTGTAGATATGCAACAAGTGTTTTTATATGTATTACTCAGTGAAATATTACCATTTCAGGTCTTGGTGACAAAGAGCAGTCCTGCTGAGCTTTACATTCTACGACCTTTGACCTCAGAATCAGCTACACTGAGTGGGCTGTGTCTTGGTGAGACTCTGGGGCTGGAGAAAAGACTCGGTGAAGCAAGTAAGGAGTCCTCCCCAAAAAAGAGGATTCCAACAGTGGAGAATAAACCATGGGATCAACTGATAGCCAGGGCCCTTCAGCACAAGAGTCAGTCCACTGGCACTTCAACTCACCCCACAAGTAAATATCAGTCCTGTACATAATGCATCATCCATGCAATAGAAGTGTTGACTTAAAGATATTTGGTGATACATGTATATTTATGCATTTCAAATTACATGTTTATTTTTCTATCATGACATGCATAAGCAAAGGAGTATTAAAATTTTCTTGCACCAAATAACCAAAACTGTAGATTTTGCCAAGAGGAAATCCCTTTAATATTTCTCTGTGTTTTTCAGACAATCCTTGCTTTGACCCTAATGTACTTGGAAAGACCCATCTACCTGGATGTAGACAAGGCCTAGTTTCACTTATTGAGAAACTGAATGATAGGTATATATATCAAAAACACCTGATTGAAATATAAATGTAATATATTCTTGCATTGGAGATTCATTTATTTCATCCAAATACTCCATCTGTCCAGGTGATTTGTTGGGGATTTACATATTTATGAGAGTCTGCTGTGTTTGTGAGTACTGCAATCATTTATTTTATTATATTTCAAGGATATCACAGCTAGAATTTTTAAATGAAGATGAGGTTCAAAGTTTGAGGGAACTACAGAGGGTTTACAGACAGGAAAATAAACCCATCCGCCCTAGAGAGACAGTCCAGTCTCCAGCAAAAGGTAGGAATACATTAATTGTAATCGTCGATTAAATGTATATGTTTTTGTCACAACTGACCTGTTGTGATGGGTTCTTTTAACGTTTACCCCCTTATTAAATCATATGGATGACTTGTTTTCCAATAAACAACAACAATATGAAAAAAATAAACAATAAATTTATCTACATATGTACAAAGAAATTATTAATCATAGTTCTCAATGGGCCTCCATAATCTCATGCATCGTCCACGTCTTTCTACCACGCCCCACCACATTCCACCACGCTCCACCACAATCCACCATCCCGTCCCCTCAGGTTTACAATAACTTAAGAATTATAATATTGGTCACCTACAATTAACACACAATTTTCTAATAAATCATTACAAACATAAGTTTTATGCAAACCCAATAATACCTATTGCTTTAAAAACAAGTAAATTAACGACATTATAGTACACAGTATTACGTTCTTGTAGGTGAATATTATTAAACACATTTCAGACAAATTATGTAATAAATAGCAATACAATTCATCAGCTGACAAAAATATCATAAAGTTAAACTTACTGAGTTGTGGCAATAAAAATACAGAAATTGTAGGCAATCAGGTCTCGCAACCCCAACGCTAAGAAAATCCACACAGGCTACATGTTCCCAAGATCACACAGCAGGGGAGACAATGCTGTCAATTCATAAATTAAAACCCCAAAAACCCCCATGTAACAGAATTTCACACAACCTCCGCAGCTGTCACATTGTCGTGCTTATACAATAAAACTAGGACAGCATGTAGAAAATTCTAACAGCCCATTTAAGTAATTTTAGCATGTTGTTAAGAACTATGTAAGTATGTGTGCATGCTGTGTGATGATGTGTTTTGAGTTTCACAATGTGAAGCTGTATCAAAATGCCCACAAATTTTGCAAATGGATATTTTTTAAAACATGGACTAATTATTTCTATGCAGGTTCTGTACATATTAATTTATTGTGTTTTTTTTTTTATTTTTTAAAGAAATGCAGATATTGAAGTCTTAATTCCTTACTATGCATAAAATTTTACTTTGCTGCAATGTGTGAAAAAGAATCCTCTTTGGTAAAAATTGGTTTGATATCATTGACTAAATGTACCGTATATGATTTTTTGGATTTTTTTAAGAATGTGAAAATATGATGATGAATGACTCCAAACCTGAGCCTCCAACTTCAGAGACACTTCCATCTCGCGGTGTGTTGATGGTAAACAAGAGCAGACAATCCTCCGTTTTCATGGAAGACAGCTCTTCACAAAGCAAACCCCAAAACATCGAAAAACAGACTAAGAAACTAGAGATGAAAAATGTGCAAACTGGTAAATACGCTTAAATATAAATTCAATAAAAATATTTAAAAGAGAGATGTGTGCATTATGGGTACAATTGTTTTAATAAATTGATTATCCCACAAATTAAATTTGTTTAATTTGGAACCTGTACATATAAACAAAAATAAACGTTTTTGAGTTTAGGGTTTAATTTCATTTGATTTATTTTTGTATTTCTAGAGTTTGCATCTGAAGAGGAACTTGTGCAATACCTGATTAAAACTTACAGTGATATGGTGACAAATGGGTGTGAGAATTTCTATCTCTCAGCCCAGAGCTTGGTGTTGGTTCCCTTACATTTTCTCAAAGATCAGAATGTTGAAAACCCTCAGGTAGAATTTGAATAATTTATGTTTATCAAACATTTAAAACTGTTACTCACTATTTCATGCATTATTAATCATGTTAAAAAAAAATTGATGTTCCCATATTTATAATTGCAGTTACTTGGTAAATTACCAGGGGTAATCAAAGGTTACAGCAAATTGTGTATGCTGTTTGAAATTAAAGCTACAAGTGTACTTTGTTTCAATAAATGCCAATATATACCAGTATATGATATTATCTACATGTATATACATGTACATGAATATATGATATACATGTATATTATTAATGGAATGTTCTTGTATATACAATGATAGTCATCTATGCATTTTTACATGCACCTTTTCCTATCATTGAATCCAGGAGAGATGTGTTGAGCTGTTGGAGAAAGGTGTTGTTATATCTGTCAGTTCTTTGAGAGAGAAACATCAGAAAGAGGATAACAAAAGCCAGAATCAAACAGAGTAAGCTTTATATTACCGGTACTCAAATGTAAATTAAAATTTATTTATTTTATTTACCAGGGTATTAATAAATTTATTTACCCATAATTTTTCAGTCTTATTTAAGTCCTACAAGCTGCATGTACATGTACCATAATTTCAGACAATGACTTCTGCCATGCCTTTAGAAATTGGACATTTGTTTTGCAGGTTACAGTTACAGACTGTGTTGAGGTTTGAGATTCTCTCGGTTCTACAACAGGGGGACCAGTCCCTGACAGAGGAGGATGATAAATTGAATGAGGTAGATATAGGTCTTCTCTATCAGTAATTGATTCTCATGGTAAAAGGATTGTAAATCTCTTGATTACCGGAGAGAAACAACAATTTTATGCTACCCTTTTAGTTTGACCTGAACACATGCAATAAACAATTCATACTTCCCCCCATTCCAAGTAAATTGATAAAAACACCCATTTAAATTCAATATAAATGAACCAGAACAATCTTAAGCATTTGTGAAAATGTTTTCAGATTAGAAAATTGATCTAAGAATTGATGGCATGAAATTGGTTAAAGCTTTGTTATCAACAAATTATTATTTCTTTATTTTTCAGATTGTTGCATTATTGAGGACACTAAGCTTCATAACTGACCCAAAGTCTCTCTCCGACTTCATGAACAGTAGCCTTGTTGAAAAGTATGATTTGAATCTTAATTACATAAAAATAAACTTGATACCCTGAACCTCCAAATTATCATACATTTTTATCCAATGGTTAAATGTTAAAGGTTAAAGAAACCATTACAGCTCTAAATATGCATTCATTTATTGATATTTGTAGTATGTCAGATAAGCATTTACAATTTTTAGTTTCAATTATGTGAAATACATGTATTGTATCTGTTTTGTTGCAGTTACATACACACATTACCTCAGACTCTGGGCAATGTTTATGATGAACTGATGCAACCTCTCCCTGCAGCATTGGAAGCCATTTTGTCACCTGACAATAGTTTTGACCAGTCAGTGTTCAGTAAATCCCAAATGGAGGCTGAGCTAGACAAGAGTGAGGCAACTCCATTATCACAACCTCCATCAACCTCAGAGGTGGCACCCAAATCAAATGATCTATCCATTAACAAAGCTAGGTAAGAGTGTGAATCTTTACATGAATTGCAATGCCTTGCATCATTGGAAATCTGGAATCATTAATATTCACAAGAATGAGTTGATCCACAGTCTGTAAATATATATGAGAGTGGCTCTTCTTGGATTGATAATGTTACTTCTTTGCTACAGTAAGGATGTACATGTACATGTATCTGAGGAAAAAAGTATCAACGAATGTTTCATTTTAAAGTAATTTTTGGATGTTGTGACGAATTTTGAATTATTATTCTAATTACTGGAGATATAAATGATTTAGTACAATGGAGTGTCAAAGTGGAATGTTCCTGCGACAAATCTAAGCGATCTCCAACAGTAACTTGTTATTCTAGATCATTTCTGTTGTAGAACTAGGAAAATTATGCACCACCCAAGTTTGTCAGACATAGGGTCTCAACGGCAGATATTTGTGCTTTCTGCTAAACCTAAGGTACATGTAAATTCTGTTCATCAGATTTTAAATAGATGTACATGAAATTTATTATATATTGATGACATTAGATATCGCTGTAAAATATCTGTACTGGAAGTTTTAGGTACTCTGTACAATAAGAATCATAGTGGCTTTATTTTCTAGGTAGATGAATACATGTAAGGATTTGTCAAATATTGGGTTAATTATGTACATGTACCAGTAGGTTGTTTCTGTAAATTTCTTATAGTGTGAATGTACTGTACTTTATTAATTACCAAGTCACAATGCACTTCATCGGCTTAGAGTAAATCTGTCATTAGTGAAAAAACTTATCTTCCAGGAGCCAACATCCTCTAGAAAGAGAAGGAAATCCAAAAGAGGTTAATATGCAAACTTGATGTAGATTCATGGAACATTTTAAAACATTTTCGAGAGATGAAAAATTTAATATCCAAATATGAATGATTTTCATAAAAAAAGAACATTGAATGATAACCATATACCGTAGTACATTTGTTACATTTCTATATACATGTATTTATCATGTATGCTTGACTTCACTAAAGATTTGGTAAAGCAGTTCAAGAACAAGACAAAGTTGGAGAGAAGACAGTCTGTGGCAGTGATGGAGACCGTCAAGTCACCTAGAGGAGGAAAGCGGCTGTCCTCTCAAATCAAGAGCTCCAAAAGTGGATGTAAGACTTGTGATACAGATGCTGTTTTACATGCAAATGTTAAATGCGTTGTCCTTAATTGCAACATTGATAGAGTATATGTAGCATGTATATAATGCATATAATTTCATTATCACAATATGTACATTTACATTGTTTTGACAGACCTGATGTCCCCACCCTTTAAATCACCAGTAAGAAAAAAAACCCTTGTAGCAGAAACACCCTCGCATAAACAGAAGAACTCGGCCATGTGGAAGCGACAGGAGGCAGAGAGGAGGCGGTCCCAGAGCAACACGTCGGTCAAGGTGGTGGAGGAATCACCCCTCAAGTCAGGTAAAGAAAATCATTAGGATGGTCCTAAAGGCATCAATATTCACCATTATACAACTCATCATGGGTGTCCTTATATGATAATGTGTACTAGTATTAAAAAAAAAAAACATGTTAAGAAGTGCTGTGGATAATTTTCAATCATGCAGTCTGTTCACTTAGTATTAGATCAGTAAATCCTTACATGAAATGTACAGGACCTTTTGAGTCTTACATTAGAATTTAAGTAGATCTTGGACCCCAATTTTAGTTTTGATAATGTTTTATATTACTTTTATATAATGCAAATGATAAACACTAAAATGATGCAACTATTTTTAATTCACAGATAGACCATCATTATTAAGCCCATCCCAGAACAAGCGTGCTCTGCATAAAGTCCGTCGGTCATTTTATTCATCATCAGCAGGACCTTTAGTAAGGTCAAGGTCACTGACCCAGGCCAATGCTGACCTTGGAGATAGAATAGCTGGCAGAACCAGAGACAACACGGGGACACTGAACAGCATTCTGAAGAAGCCCCAGTGTCAGTCTGCTCTCTTCAAGTCCCCAGACAGAAACTCTTCCTTTTTACTTTCACAGTTGATGGGAAGCCCAACTCCACACAAAAGAGGCTCCAAGACGCCAGGAAAAGGAACTCCCCAGAAAGTAATTGCTGAGTCTCCCAGCATGAACACTAGATCTAGGTCACCATCTGTCTCCAAAGGATTTCCCAAAGCTTTGTTCCAGGAGAGTCCAAGTTGTAGGAAAAGTCACTCCAAAATTGTCAGACATTCTCCAAAGCAAAAGGAATATGTCGGAAATGATGAGGAAAAGGCTGTATCATTCTCCAACACTCCTCGAAAATCTTCTGGTGTGTTAGTTGCAGAATCTCCCAGTCAGAATACAAGATCCAAAAGTTTGGTGACTCCTACAAGAAAATCTGTTAGAGCTATTTTGTTTGGAAAGAGTCCAGAGGGAAAACCGGGAGAGGAAAGTAGAACTCCATCAAAATCAACCCCAAGAGCTCGACGATTAATTTTGAGTAAAACACCCGTGAAAGGTCAGAAATCTGCTCAACAGAACACAGACGAAGGAGATCAATTAGCTGAAAAATTAAATGATGAAGAAAAAGATGTATCTCGTGCTGCTGCAAAATCAGCGGCTGTTGTTGATGAAACTCAAGATGTTAACTCTAAAAAATCACCAGAAAAGTGTAAAACACCTTCTCCAAAAATCCAAAGGAAAATTCGAACACCCAGTTCTCTCAATCATTGGCAGAGAAGGAAAAGAGGAAGGGATGAGAGCTTGGTGTCTCCAAAAGTGCTAGCCAAGAGGTTTAGAGCTTCACAAGACAGCCAAGAAAGTGCAAGTAGTGAGTTAAATAATTGTGAACTGGAAGGGGACAATAATATGATTTTTGCATCACTGTCTCAGGATAATGGACAAATAAATAAGAAAAAAAGAGCAATAGATATTACAGAGGACTCATCACTGATATTTTCCCCAAGTAAGAGAAAGCGAACAATGATACACTCTGAGCAGCGCGTGTTAAGAACTTCATACTGCCTTCACAACAGGATATCCAGTGAAAGATTAATATCGATGGGATCTTTCGCTAGCGGTACCAGCGAAGGCTTCGATACAACAGACCTCCAAGCATCCCAGTCCAGTAGCCTAGGGTTCCATTCACAGACCAGCAGACTGTCACAGGCAAGCACATCCTCTGTGGAACTCTCCAATACCAATGACGATGTGTTCTTGTCTCAGATTCAGGACCAGGGCACTAAGGAACCAGGGGTTGGAGATTCACCAGTGTTTGGTCTGGGAAAAAACACCCGGAAACAGGAAGTGTCAGCTACTGAGAGCGGAAGTAGTTCAGGACAAAAGGTTTCGCCGACCGGGAGGAAGTACTCGCCCAATGTGACCGCCAAAAGTCTAATGCATCTGATGAACTCTCCACTGCTGGGTCTTGACAAGATGGAGAAAAGTCCACACATAAATAGGAATGTGGCCATTGTCAAACATCAAAGACCTCGATCAAGACGGTCTCTAAATCTCCAACAGTAAAAAGGTTAACACAGTTACATAAAAGTGCTCCATTATATTCATTGTACATTGCAAATAATTGCTCAATACAGCGCCACCAAGCAGTGAATGTGTATTGTGTAGATCATTACTAAATGAATTATATATAGTGTGCTCATAAACTTGTTTAAAAATTCAAATCGGGATGCTAGCATTACAGCTATTTTATATTAATATAAATTGTGTATGTCCTGGTATTTATTATGTAGATTATGTATACAAATATTTTATCTGATTATAATAAAGAGGGACTATAATTGTTATCTGTTATACTTCAAAGTGGGTTTTTTTTTAAAAGAAGGTTTGTGGTTGTTGCTATCATGCTGTAAATTTTGTATTTTCTGGACAACGTTGTAAATTTTATATTTATAGTAAATACTGCCACCCGGTAAATTCAAAACTTACAACATAACATTGCCAAGACGGTGAATACGTCAGTCTATATAAAGGCAAGCCAAGTCTCTGCCGAGATGTAGCTCACATGGAATTATGTGTTGAAGTACATCACAGTCCGAGGGATCCGTTAGAACAAGACTATTACTAGTTATTACGAAGTTTTATCTCGGTAAAATGAGTTAAATACATGTTTATCCTCTCAAACATGAAATATCTGGTTTTGTTCGATGATGTTAATAACAAAAACAAAGGGCTAAAATGCAGATTTTTAGTTCACGTATTGCGCAAAAAAGAAAAACGGCTTCACGTGTCCCCGAGTCCTTCATTTTTTATTTAGGTCCCTATTATGAAAAGTAACCCAGAGTGCGTGGCCGTTGATGAGATTAACACACATTGTTTGGTTAATCCGTCACCTATGTCATAACGGGTTGTATTTTTGGAGATTGATCGGAGAAGCTCCAAAACAATACCGGTATATGTTCGAAGTCCTTAAAAGAATGTTATGGTTACAACAAGCAAGCAAGTTAATATTTTGATTTATTAATTTTTAGAAACAAATGTATCGGAGTTTCAATTTGACATTGGTGTTTGACAATATTAAGCTTTTTTCCCCCTAGGAATTGGTTCTGTTATTAAACTAAGAGGCGCCTTTGGATATCGGTCAAGTTAGAGAATTAGTGTTAAACACTGTTGAGTGCCGAGATTATCAGATACTGTTCTCGAGATGACCACATAACATTTACAAGTTTTTAAAATATGAAAGAATGTCTCTTCAAAAATGGACTTTGACTGAATGATAAGTTCACGCGATGCAGAAAACTAGGCGAGTGTCATTGAAGTATTGTCATCGGGACGATGTCAATTTGAAAACAGAGAAAGAAAACAATGAAGAGGAGGAGGAAGAAGAAGAAGACAAAGTCAACGTGAAGGGCGGGTTCTTTCCCAAACACATCAGACAACACACGACCCACTTTGGTAAAGATAGGCTAAAGATGTCCATGCTCTCGTTAAAGGTAAGCATGCATTACTATTTTGACGAAATAAATGGAATACCATAACAATTTCTTTCATACATATATTTACACATGATTAACAAAATAATCAGTGCTTTTGAGCGTTAGTTTTCTTTCTATACTTCTCGTTCACTAAAAATATGTAGCATTATTTAGCCATTCATTTAGTGAAATAGGCAAATAAAATTTGGGAATTGTAGCAATATTGAGTGGTATAACTTGGCAGTGGACATTTGGAAATTGAAAAAAAAGAGCATATAATATTTGTATAGGCATACACACCTTGCATATTTTTTTGCAGTGGTGAAATCCTGACCCCAGTTTGATTATCCAAATTTTTAGTATGTTGCTAAAAATATGTCTAGCATGTGGACATATTCAACTATACACGACTGCACTGCATGAAAATGTACATCTTCCCAAGTCAATGGTTTCTGATCCGCTCGGTTCTACATAAAAATATACTAGTATGTAGAGCCGAGCAAATCAGAAACCCTTGACTTGGGAAGACAGAAAATGTACTCTTCATGCGCGGATCTAAAGGGGTGGTCCCGACCCCCCCTGGAAAATGAAAATTTATTAAATTTACATAGTAAAATTATCGAAAATATGCCTCGGACCCCCCTGGCAAACACAATTATCCTTCGGACCCCCCCGGAAAAATTTTCTGGATCCGCGCATGCTCTTATTGTATGAAAAAAGAATTGTGATTCCGAAAGAAAATTGGTATTATATTCAGGACACTGACAACATGCATAACTTTTTGTTGGTTGAACTGTAATGAAATCCTTATTCACAAAAGAAAACAGAACACCTGATCCCTTTTTGGCACCATTTTATTTGATTAATCCAAATCATTTGACTCTATTGGTTTTTTTTTTATTATTTCGACACACTTTGATATATTTTATTTACCTCTTAAGACCGTCACTGACATTTATATATGTGTGTGTATATATTCTCTACATACATGTAGTAAACTTTTAACAATACACATTCAAACTGTGTGGTCGGAACATTCTTATTACCTTCATATTATACAAACAGAAATTTTGTTAGTCGTTTAAAAAAAATAATTTGATGAAAAAAATAAATTTGGCCTTTCCCTGGAAGGTATCAATTGTTCAAAGCCGCTTGGTCGTGTGCATCAGTTTAGAGCAAGTGTCCTACAAAACGCATTTTCTTGATTTTATAACAAAATAATATCCTCGTCCAAAAGCTAGTAATAATTGAGTCTACACTAATTTCTTTGTTTTTTAATATTTATTAAGAAATGTTTATGTTGAATGACAAAATTTTTTTTTCTATCAAACGGAGTGATATTTCATCGATTTAGAATGAAATTTAATTACAATCACAAATCTGACCGAATGCAAAAAAAATACGGTTTAATTTACATATTCAAAAAATCTCTCAATTAACAGTTTTGTGAAACACTGATTAACTACATGTATCAATTACATTTTTTTTCTAATCTTTGTGTACTCATTGCGATTAGCTTTTATTTTGATCACAATTGCTCATGCAATTGGTGATATTGCAGTTGACTAAAATACAAAAAGAGCTGAAACACCCATGAAATAAATGAACGTGGAATGCTCGTATATCAAAGATCCAATGCAGACATTTTAAGATTGTATGTAAAAGGAATTGGTGGCTCTACCGAATGGAGGCACAGGAGAAAATTCATACGTTCGATTGTACATTCTAGAGCCAATACAGGCATTGAACGACTCCCTTTAGAGAAAATGCAGGCACTGAAAGACTTAGTCTAGAGCCAATGCAGACATTAAACGACTCTCTCTAGAGTTAATAATACAGGCATCATCTGTTGTTTACCATAGCTTTGATTTTTCGATGAAATTTGATACCTTCCAAGACACTTAATTAAGATTAAATGCGCTAAACCAAGGACGGGTCTGCATGTATGTCGCAAAGCGAGGATATTATCTCCCCACCATTGCTCCAAAACGGCACATCCGTTCGATTTTAACGCTCCATTTCCAAATTAAGCCCGACATATCCAGGAACAAATGTTCCGTGTGGCTTCAGGAGATTTTTCACCAAAACGAAGATTGGAGTTTGGATACTATAGAACTTAGTATATGACAATCACAATGTCCGTGCTGTTTCTTTGATTTTGTCTGGACCCGTTCTTAAACACCAGTACCTGTACACGATTTTTATAAAAAAAAAATTACTATATTTTTGTTTTGTTTTAAAGGTATATGTGGCGTATTTTTAGTGAATAACAATAATAAGATCTGATTATTTGCTTCATTTCTTTACTTAAAGGACTTTCACACAAATTACGCTTTATAAGTCAATCGCATAACAAAGATACAAGAAATCAAAAAAATATTTTTTATTTTTTACCGGCACGGTAAAAAATACAAAAGATTTGAATAACCCCGCCTTAAATGGGTCACGTGACTTCCATCTTGGTCTATCAACAAGAATGGCGACGACGAGAATGATAGGCATACCGATAAGTTTGACAGATTTGGCAATGAAAGAAAAAAGAGACAGACTGACAAGGATAGGAACAAAGGGAAGATTGTCATCGGAGACCATGTAAATTGATGGAACAGGAATTAAAGCCAAATTAAACTTAAGTTTCCATGATGAAGTTGTAGAGGTTTTGCTATAGTAAGGTTCGTGCTCCATGTGTTCCGTGTCTTTATAAGTTTTAAACCACTAGTGGATTTTCGTTTAGAGGAATTTTTGAATAAAGAATAAATAAACACTCTCAGTACATGCATCCTTCAGGGAGAGGGGTATTTACTCCGTTAACCGTGTCGATGATGCTAAAATCGTGTTTCGTCTTTATTACACATAATTAACAATTTATATCGTTCTACATTAATGAATATCGGAATAATAATGCTTCGAGTATCATCTGATATAAGAATTATCTAATTTAAGACATGAAAAACGTGATTCTAATTTGTAAACAAACTCTTCTTCCATCGTGTTTTCAATGCTAGGTTTTCCCGCACTCATGCGCAGTGGCGTTATAAATGGCGAATAACATTAATATTCATCAGACGTGTAGCAAAGTTTAGAGACAAATAACTAAAGACAGAACATGTTTTATGGTCCTAGAGTTTGTGAAACGTCTAATTTTAAGAAGCATAATGTATATTTTTACTCAAACTCATGTCAAAAATTTTACTCCAAATACGCCACATATACCTTTAAAAACTGTATACTATAGTATATTTTATTCACTTTATAAAGATGAGCCTTTGGTATTTCAGTAATAGCTAAGTTTTCAACATTTTGTAGGTTTTTTTAACCTTCATAGACTTTGTCATGCTTCTTTTAAAAGATTTTTTTTTCCAATTCAATTTATTGACAGTTTTAGTGACATTTTATCTCCCAGATACTATAAAGAATCATCATATCCATCTGTCTGTCCGTCTAGCTGTCTTTCTTACCATTTCCATTCGACTTTCAAGTCTGATCCAAAGCTGCTTTAATAAGAAACGCGTACAAATAGAGGTTGCCACTAACGTACGGGTATGTCATGCCCTCTGATTTAAGGTCATTGTTCAAGGTCAAGGTCACATCAACGTTAACATTGCACTTATTTAGAGGGCATTCGTTCTTCTTGATCATTTTTTTGATTAATAACATATCATTTATCGACAGTAAACTATAAATTATGAACCTAAAAGTCATTTTATGGTGTTCACCGTCTAAAACGAGTCATTAAAAATGACTTGCTTTTTCCATTCTTGGCTAAAATACAGTAATGGGGGAAAATCATACTTTGCTTTACAACAAGCAGTCTTTGGTATACAAAATTCTTAATGAAAATAATTAAATGAATTATAATTTATGAAAAAACATCCTTTCCTTTTCTTACAAAATTTATGTATATCGTTGCCTCGTTTAACCGGATGCGTCATCTTTCGGACAAGGTTCCACTGTAATTGTCTTTAGAAAAGTTGACGTTCTTATTAAAGTGCATTTCTTCTTTTCCTTGTCCTTTGTAATAATTTTGTCATATGCATATGCACAAAACAGTGTTAAGGCAAGAGGTAACATTGAATTTCCACTTAATTTTGTTCTGCTGTTCAATTAATATTTATTCTATACTATAGACTATAGTATATGGCATTTTTTAAATTATCCATATCATCTAATAACAATAGACCCGCTCTTACTAAATAATGTGGTAGGAGGTTTGAGTAACAGTGCGACTTAGTTGGAGTCCAAGACTTTGGGAATTACACGGGCAAATAAAGTCAGTTTAATCAGTACTGCACTTAAAAGGACTTTAATGGATTGACAGTCTGTAAATCTTTGTGAGCGACAGCTATTTATTGTTTAAACAAAAAGTACAATAAGTTTAACGAGTCTTTTCAATTAAAAAACTGTGGGTATTAGCTTTCAGATACTAGTTGTCCGTTTCACTCGAGGGAAAACATATTCGATAATGAGTAAAATAAATAATTATTAGGCTGTAGATTCATTAATGTAATTCACAGAACAAACATTGAAAAACGAGTTCTAATCAGTATAAATCAATTTTAAAACCCTATGGACATTTAAAGCTCATATTTAACAATTTAAATGAAGCAAAATTTTATTACCCCCAATAAAAATAATCAATAGAATCAAAATAGAACACTGCAAAATTAAACTTTATGGTATTTTCTTGCTATTAATTGGTTTTGCAAATTTGAAAGAAGAAATTTTTCAGTGTTTGTAGACTGCTGCTTTGTTAATTCAATATCCCCTCAATATAAAAAGCAATCTATATTCTTACTTGCAACCTGTTAAGCTCATGAAATTTTCAACATAAAATCGATGAAATAGGCTTATGGCAGGTTATATTTTCATTCTTTACAAAATAGCGCTTACGGTAATCTTTATTAGCGGAGTACATGAGAAATCAAAAGCCGTATTTACGCTGACAACGGATCAAAGCGGATCGCGGTTAAAAACCGAACGGTGGGCAATAATTCCACCCCCGGCTCCCGCGATTGATCAGGTTGATTTGGTGTTGCAAGGGCTTTACTTATTTTTTATTAAGACCCCGTGTCAACCAACGCTTATTACGCCGAATGTCTGTCGAACTGATTTTCGTTCGTGATAAAAAAGCGAAGAGACATCTAACAAATAGTGGAGTTTAATGACAAAGAATGTCTTGAGTTATCGCGGTGGAACTGAGTAAATACCCCACGTAAAAAAAAGTTTGTTCTAATGCTTGACGGATCTGTGTGTGAAGACTTAAAGGTGTATTTATTTTGATGATCATTTTATATACAAGAGATAGTGAACGTGGTGTTCCGATGTAGAAACAACATTCCGTGGAATAAAATCCACCATGACTCCACGGAACAACTTTCAATCATTGGATTTACGATTTATGGTCGGATGAAGAATTTAGTTGTTCTTGAAGATATCCTTATTTATTGTTGTATGTGAGAAAATACTGTCAGTGAAAATGTCGACTTACTCGCCGGAAAACAGTCCTCGTGGACCTAGTCCGGATATATACAGGAGAACCCGTAAAACGGACAGAAGTTCTTACATTCAGAGGTTGAAAGTTTTACAAGATCGAAATCGAAATCTTCCAAAAATCGATTTCGGAACTAAAGCTCAAATTGTTCCCAAGGTAGGACAGTGATAGATAATGAATAAGCAGATTCGTTATCAGATGAAATCAAAAGGATTTCTAAACAAGTTTAGTCTATTTTTTTCTATGTATTATTAATCCTTGGGCTTTTTACCCTATCTATAATTGAGTACACATTTGCTGACGAACTTGGATTTTATAAAGCCTATAATGGTCTCCTTCTTTTGAGGATGAATTGGTACTTTAAATATTTGCTTTGTTCTCGTGATTTGCCGGATTGCCAACAGAGATAATGTCTGTTCGTTGTACAGTTTGACAGCACTCGCGTGCTCCTTAACACGTGTACTGTCAGAAAAGTGTTTGTTCAATATAAATAGAAAATGTCTACCATGCTACCATAACTATACATACATAGCATGTACGTGAAAAACTCAAGCAAGCATTTGAGATTGTTGAGATAGCACACCCTCTGTGGTCTCAAACTTTAGGGTTTAGTAAACGTGTATAGAATGTTTTCAATACACAATATATTTATAGCACAATGGTTAAAAATGGTTTGTAAGATTGTATGATGTTAGTAATTTTATTAGGAGACAAACAACCGCCTTTGTTACAATTCTCCTACTGAAGAATAATTAACAAACTCTCAAATCAAAATCTCAATTCAATGCTTATGAATACATATATACTCAGTAAATATACCTACAGTTATGAACAAATCTTAATTAGGGTTAGAATGTCGTATACACATTGGTACTGATTATCTACATGTAACAGATTAAGTATAAACACAGTGAAATCTAAACACAGCGAACCATAGTGTATGGCCAGTAATGTGCCTTATGTTGCTTCCAGAGACAGAACAAGGTGGCGGGGATCGGTGCGCGCTCCCTGACCCTGGACAGCCTGAAGCTGCCATCCCTGTGCACGGCCTCCAGCGTCATCACTACCTCCACCCACACATCGGGACCCATCGCTGCCCCCAAGTCTGACGTCATACCCAACGCTAAAAAGACGGTGGGAATTCAGGTAACGAACAGCGTGCTGTAAAATCCTCACAATGTTACATTTCATATAAATAATACAGGTATAGTTACTCAAAATGTTACATTATACAGATGGCCTTGTATGTTATATATACAGGTAAATTAATGTGTACCATAATAAAGGCATATAGTATAAAACAATTAGAAATCTGACAATGATTATCTGACAACTTAGTCACTTAGTACCAAAATATTCCTTTATGCGTTTGTTTCACATCATTTCTGATTGAAAAATTATTCATACTCTACTATCGAGATTTTTCATTAATATGTATATAGTTTAAGTTCTTATTTATGTGGAATTTTTGTGTATTTGATCAAATCATATGTTGTCAATTACAAAACATAAATACACCTGTCATCAACATGCGTCAACTTTTCAAAACAGTTCGTATTCGACATTTTTCCTATGGTATTTTATAGTTGCTATTTTGAGTTATCTTGTACTATATATTATTTTATAAAATACCAGAATATATTTATCAATTCACGCAGGGCAAAAATAATTAAACACTTCGAATCCTTTTTGTTTCTCCATAAACAACTTGTGTTTTAGTTGCCAATTCGTAAGCTTATGGTTCTAAAATAGCCGCGATATAAATAATTAAAATCTCGAGTACAATACACGAGAAGGAAGCCCGGAGACATTGACTTTTTTCTTACAAGACTCTACTCTGAAGATCGCGACCTTCACAATTATCTGCCAATATCTTGTGCTCTGAGCCGAGGATCATGCAATATCCCAGAAGAAATCAAATTCTTATGTACATAAAACACAAACCCGGGTTCTCTCGGCAATAAAGCATTCCGAAAGTGATCGTTAACCAACACTTTCACGGAGGTGATAAATTTTTTGGTTGTCATTTGCCATTTCCATCACGGACAGATAAATTAAGCAAGATGTCGTCAATTTAGTACTTGACAAGCTTGTGTCAGGATTATCTTTGAAATCTATCTATTTATCTATCTATCTATCTATCTATCTATCTATCTATGAAAAAACAAAACACGATAGAAATAAGCTAGTTTGTTTCAAATAAAAGCTATTGTTTGTAATTTTTCTATGTTTAAAGGTGACAATTCATTTTACGAGATGGAAATTCAATGAAACCCAGGTAATCTAAACAGCTGGTAGAATAGCTCGCATTTCGACTCTTTGTTTTCTTTTTTGCATATTTTGCTTTTCTATAAATATTTATAATATCTTTTTAGTTTACATTTCTATTTATTTGGTGATGGAATTTTCGGGGTTTTGAGCATTGGAATGATATTTTGTTTACTAAATGAGTACTTTATTGTAGTTAGTTGTTGATTTTTCTATTTGAATGCCTTTGTTTTGATAACATAGGTTGTCGCTACATAATTCTTTCTTCGTGTACTACATAATTCTTTCTTCGTGTAAAGTACATATCTAACAATAAAAATCAATTGCTGCCTTTTATAACAATTTCACAGATTCGTGTAAATCGAACAGAAATCGCAGACACCACACTGCCCAGTGTCCGAGTAAGAGTAAAGGTATAAACCAGAACAGTGGAAACCGGCCTATTCTTTCCACCAACCCCTAACAGTTATTGGACTAACGTTAAATGGGAGTGATTATTGACCAGAAACCCCCCCCCCCCCAAAAAAAAAACAAAAAAACAAAGAATAAAAGTTTGGTTTCACATATTGTAATTCCAGTAATTAAATGCCATACAAGAACCTATATTTCCGTTTTCCTGTCATTTTCCTTTACAAAGATTGACACCAAACCAATTTCTTCTCTGCTAACCATACATATATGTATGCCGCTTATAGAATGTCTTTTATAGCATCCTTTGTTATTCGATGTTCATATTGGAAATCTGTTAGTGTTAGTTTTGCTTACTAATTCAATTTATTTTTGAAATATTTTGAATTTCACGACCAAAGAATCATAATTCTCTAGCTATAAAAGACCCATTGGTTCCTTTTTCAGATAAAAGAGAAGGAGAAGGACCTCAGTAGCTCATTATCCCGATCACTGCCTAACATTGCAACAGCGGTTCAAAACGACCCCAAGCCCGCGTCCAAACACAGGTTCGAGCGAATCTCCTACAGCAAGAAGCTGCAGACCCGGAGTGTGGAGAGGAAGGATAAGGAGGAGGAACAGGATGTGACGGAAGCGCCATCAAAGAGTCTACAGGAGCTGGAGAAATCGGGTATATACCATATAGATCTAAGTAACCTAACAGGTGTAGTTCACATTCAGAAAGACATTCAGTCCGAGCGGATTGACAGGGGCGACGTTCTGAATTTCCAGAACCGCTCAATGTCCACTATCCGTGAGAACAGTCCGTACACGGCGCGGAGCAGTGCCGACATTAAGAGCCGACTGGAGAAGGACAGGCTCGGGCGACGGAGTCGGAGGAAGAAGTGGAAGGACAACTGTAAATGTATGAGGTGTGAGATCATGAAGCGACAGTTTACCGAGGGCGATGACCATTATTCAAAGTGGGGGATTTACCCATGCCAGCAATTTAACAGGAAAAAATACTTTAATCAGTATTTTTATGACAGTGACTAGACAGATCTAGTGTTACCCAATTGCAGAACAAACTGAAAGACGTGTTTTGTAAACAAATCATTAATCACCATTGGTACGCCTAATTGCCAAAAGATATTAAGAAACATTAAATCTGTGCTTCACGTTGAAGTACAATTTTAAACTTCAAACTTCATTTCGAAGGATTTATTTGCTAAAAACAGTTTTGGCTGATTAATGTAGGCCAGCACGAAGATATTCACTAACAGCAGTGGCATAAAAGGGATTACTGTTTTATAAAAAGAAAATTTATATGGTACAAAAGAATCATTAGAGTAATCCCAATTTCCAGAAGTTATTGCCGTTTCATGTACTAAATTTTGAATTCATTGGGTCATAGTGTATTCAAATTAATCGCCTCTCCATTTACTATTTCTTGTTGATTTTGAATAAAACCATATCAGGTTTTAAAATACAAATTTGTGTTCATCTGTATTAAAACCCCTTTTTTAAGAATAGAATTGAGGTGATTTTGATTTAAGTCGATGCTTTATTTTGCCATCTCGACTGAAATGGACTTATTTTAAATGCTTTAATATGGATACCAGTATCATGGCCTTGTGCATAGTGGGAGGATAAAAATTGCCTTTGTCTGCTGTCCAATCTTATTTCTTTACCCAATGTACTTGTATACTTCAACATTTGATTGCACTACTAAACTGCATTTAAGTTTGCCTCTGTGTGCGTGGAGTGTGTTGCGCACGATACTAATTTCCCCTTTCATTTTTTTCAGATTCCTGAGTTAAGGCACTCTAATGACACCCAGAAACACATTCACTCTGGAGTCTGTATATTAAAACCTTCACTGGATAACCTCGACTTCACCAGCAGTGATCACGTGCAATTCTCCTTTAACATCCACATTTCAGGAGAATATGAATTTTATATCATTGCATCATGTTAAAAGAGAGAGCCCCAGTTGGTGCTATAGTGACGACATAGAATATATAGGAATACATAGGCTGTGTCCCTCATTGTTGTATGCTTACATGGTTTGGTCGACGCTGTAATAGATTCCTCCTAGTTGTCACAGTATATACGGTGACTAGTGAAGAATTGTAACGTTTTATAACACAAGCAATGCTTTGGGTCTAGCAATTGTCGGATACGTGTTCTTGTAAACGTGTTCGCATGGAAACCAAACGATGTAAAATGTACAGCGACTGTCAACATCTATTGATATAAATTTACAGATTATCAGTTACAATAAAATGAAATTGTTTTTAATTATATCTAAAACCACGGCACTGACTTTATAAAAGCACATATAAACCTCGGAGTTACGGTGTACTGAGAAGTCGAAAGATCTTTGGGTGTTCTGCAACTACTCCATTCTAGAATATTTTTGGATATGTGCTACAACTAATCAAAGATTAGATCGTCTTATCACTTCAACTCTTAAAATAACTATCTAATTTGTCGAGTTTAAAGAATTCATCATAATGAATTTAAATACTCTGTAGGTTCTATTATATTAAAGGAGACACGCCTACTCCATTCCTTCTTTTCATGTTTCTCGAAATCCTTGACGCTTCCATCGTAACTGAAGTCTTCATTTAAAAGTTAACTTGTTTAAATGTTCGAGAAGTTGTTAGGTTAAGTATATTAGGCTTGATGTTTAAAAAAAAGATAAGTTTTTAATTTCAGTTAATTGCTTTTTCAGTTTACTGTGTGACTTTTTCAGAAAATTACATTCTTAATTTACTTCATAAATTATCAGGTATCTATATAATGAGATTCCCACCATAAACGAGCGAGGTTTCTCCGGTACCCGGTTTCTCTCCTAATGAGAGATTGCAATCGAATTCTTAACTTTCCATTGCCAGGTTTTCTGCTATAAATGCGAGATTAAACAGGATTGAAGGGTAAACATAATTCCATTAAATGTTATTTCGGAGTCTTAAGGGTTATGCAATCACTTAATCCAATGAAAAACTTAAAACTTATTGTTAAAATACTTCGTGTTGGCACTACCAATATATACTTTGAAACAAAAGTTTGGAAAAACAAAAAGGTACGAAGTAGATGAGTGGGTACGGTAGGTCAGTTGGTGGATTTAAGAGCCATATCAAAGCATTTGGACAAAAATTGAAGTTTAAACCTGTCAACACCAAAGATGGGATTATTAAAACAGAATGTTATTTATAGATAGGATTAATATATTAATAATATATTTTATAAACTATAACGCTTCATTTGTATTGTAGAATGTATTTCACTAGTTGGCCTGCATGGTATTTTTTTTTACAGAAAAAAATCCAATATACTGAATAATATTTAACTCTTTTCCTATTTTAACAAATATGCAAAATCATGAAACATTGAAAGTTGAAAACATATTTCAACCCTGAATGATCCTAGATTTTCAACCAGAATCAACGTCATTTAAAAAACTGATACTTACCACACCACCGTTCGACAGTCCTATGAAGAGGTCTTGATTTTTTCCTGCAGCAAAGAGATGCTCTGTTCAAGCTGCTGTATTTGACTGTTCCAAGCACGGCTCCTCAACTGGGCCTCTTTGACCTGTTTCTTAATGCGAAGCAGCTGTGCGGCATTTCTTTTCTTAAATAATTTTAAAATGATAATATCGTGTTTATAATTGTGTGTAAATCAGTGTAGAGTGAATCTACCAACGGTTTAACTATGCTGTAATATAAAACAAAAACTTATTTTGTTTGCTTAAGGTAACTCCAGTGTTTTAGAAATCCGTGTCAAACCAAACACTTTTTAATTTTAATAATTAAAACAACTTATAAACTTACTTTAGAGACCAAAATATTTATACCTTTGCACGTTTGTTTTCCTACAGTGAGCTTTAGCTCATAACGTCCAAAAATTTAACAGCCAAAATTTAACACCATGGTGCATGATCTCATAATTTATTAAATTATGCACCAAAATACATCATGTTAGGTTATAATTTAAGCAAATCAATTGATTATCATTAAATCATAAAAAAAATTATTGATTTTCTACAGAAAATATTAAAAATATTACATTTTTTCTTGCCACGACCTTCCAAAAAAAATCACAAAATTGCATATTTTTGAAAAATTCTATAAAATTATTCAGTTTACATACATTTTTTAAAGAATATTTATTAAGAGTTACATATTGTGTTAACAAAAAAAACATAGTTTATCAAAATTGACCATCTAGTTTTTGCTTGATAGTTTCTTGAACATGTGTACCCCCATTTTGAAAATGTAAATTTTACAAGTTTTTTTTTTGCAAACTTTGGGAAAAAAAATGAAATGTACCTAAAAGACACAATCTAACAGTCAGTTAAATTGATATACTCAATGAAACTGTATTATACATATAAAATTAAGGTGGAGACTACCAAAAAACTCATATATTTGAGTGCAGTAGTACCCCCTTCACCTTTCTGTCAAATACTTTCTATCCCAGTTTTTTTAACATATTTATCTGTAGATTAAACACCAATCAGTGTTATGTAGTTTTAATTACACAAGTACTTACTTATCCTCTCCTTGTCCCGGAGGACACATGAGGTCGTCAAGCTACATAAACGCAGTGTAATTGTTGGAGGAGAATGCATACAATACGTACAATTATATTACACACTCATTTACCTTTTTTCAATACGCTGCTTTCCTTGCTTTCTCCGATCCCTCTAAACGACGGAGATGCTATATTTTAACAAATTTTCCACTTTTTGACCAAACCATAATTATTTTAAAACACTTGTTGTGTGCCAAAATTATAACTGGAAATTAAGCACGCCGTGTAAAAAAAGAACCGGATCCGAAAGACACTGGAGTTACCTTAAACTATTGTTGTGTATACATACTTCTAGGACTTGAAGACTCTTGCTCGTATTTTCTTGTAGTTTCTTTTCATCTGAGATCTTAAAAATATATATGAAAGGTAGATTTGTTTTCGATGCATTATGCATATATAATGTTGGACAAGAATACGCAATAATATGTTATAAAATGTCATTTTACAAACACGGTAAATGTATTTTTATATAACGTCTTCATATCATGACTTTTAGTCATTTAATGAATTGTAATTTATTTCAAGGGCAAAATTAAATCATATTACTGCTTACTTGGGAATACTTATCTGCAATTAGCCTTTCATCCTCTGATATTAATTTTCTAATTTCGTTTATTTGGCCTCCCATTTCTCTTTTAAAGTTCGCCAAGGTTTCTTTGCATGAGGCCGGTCCTTGAGATTTGTTTACTGTATGAAAAAGAAACCCCAAACAATGAATATCCTTCTTATGCATGTAGTACTAATCAATATGTCTGGTTTATCAGCTGTATATATTCTTTACATTAGATCTTTAATTTCAAATCAGGCTGATTAAAAGATCACGGTGTGTCACTCACTTTCCAGATGTAGAAATCTGATCCGCTCACGGATGTCAGTCCAGTCCTTGTAAGTATCTGACAAAGATTCGCTCTCCTCTGTTTGAAGTCTGAAATAGCTCATTTTCTCCTCGTAACAACCTATCATCCTTAAATATAAACGCCGTACATTAAGATCAATCACAGAATCGAGACGTTTTAAACAGAAAAAATATATATCTTTGGAATCAAAAGGTTACGTTTGGAATATAAATCACGAGATATATCGGGTACACATCAAAAGATTTAGAATGTAAACAGTATTTGAACAGATCTTGCAATAAATTTATAAATTTATGATTATGTAGCACATGGTTTTCGACATTAATACGCTTTTCTTTCCATCATCAACCGTAGGTAACCGTATTTTGAAATGAAAAAAAAAATGGTGATACCTGTACAGATGTAATTCTGATGAAATCTAGGATGTCATTGTATAACAGCGCTCTACGTCATACTTACCCAAGCTCCGCACTCAAATCTTTTTCTGCAGCTTCTCTTTTTCGATTCAAGTGTTCGACTTCAATTATCAACTCATTAATATCTGCAATATGATTGAGATTCTACGTAAACATTAGAAATATATATCTAAGCAGTTTTAACAAAATAAACAGTTTAGGTTATAATAAAACATACGTGACAAACCTTTAGAGAGCTGAAGACATCTCCTTTGTTTACGATCAAAAGATTCTTTCGTAAAATAAATTTTGCGATCTATTGAAGAAATCTCTTGTAAAAGGACATCATTATTGTTCTCCGCTACAAATGATTATATTGCATTACTTTATATATAACGACCAATAATGGTTTTATAAATAACAAAATTGTGTTTGTTACAACAACTTGAAATTTTGCCATGAAGAATCTTTTTTTCTTTTTTTACAAAATTAAACTTCTGAAATAAGTTAATACAAACAAAATATTCAAAACAAATCGTTATAATTATGTCAATCAAGAAACATTTTATCAAAACTGAAAAAAAAGATATTTATATAATGTATTGATTTTTCATGAATTCTGATTAGAATCTCAGAATCAATAAAAATGTATTACAGGGTATGTATACACGTAATTTAATTTGTAAAATATTCATACGAATAAAAACAACATAACGTAATATCAAAATATATTACAACTTTTACCTCTCCTTTCTTGCTCCTACAAATAAAAAAAATTCCCCCAAAAATGATTTTATTGAAACTTATAGCTCGTAACTCGACAACTTGAATGAAGAAAATTGCTTAGCATTGAATTAAGGGGGAATAAAATTTGGAATTTTCAGCCTAAACGTGACCATGCCCCTTCACATTCAATTACAAATCAAACAACTTTTAAAATTTCCATATTTATTTATGTCTTAAATTAACGAAAAAGTTTATACCTGTATCTTCTTGTCATTAATCATTACCAACGTAACACAAAAAGAAAATATACTGTACATCCAAGTAATTCGGATCAAAAATTATTTCATATCTCCAAGATAAAACATGTATTTAATATAATTTAAAATAAAACGAAGAAAGCTCGATGAGTTTGGTCCACAGTCATACGAGTATGTGAGACTATCTATGGGTTCAGAAGAACGCACCTTGTATTGGTTACAAGCAGCAATAGGAAAAGCGAAGCGTAGATTGTATTCGGTTACAATCAGCAATGGGAAAAGCGAAGCGTCGATTGTCATGGTTGCAATCAGCAATGGGAAAAGCGAAGCGTCGATTTTCATTGTTGCAATCAGCAATAAGCGTGAATTGCCTTGATTATAATAACAATAAGAAAAGTGAAGTGTTGATTGTCTTCGTTACGATCAGCAATGAGAAAAGCGAAGCGTCAACAAAGCAATGGGAAAAGCGAATTAAGCGTCGAATGTCATGGTTGCAATCAGCAATAAGCGTCAATTGCCTTGGTTATAATAACAATAAGGAAAGTGAAGTGTCGATCGCCTTCGTTACAATCAGCAATAAGAAAAGTGAATTGTCAATTGTTTTGGTTGCAAAAAATAATGAGAATAGTAAATGTCAATTGTCTTGTATGCAATAGGCATTCATTGTGTATGTGTAAAGAGTAATGGAAAAAATGAAGCGTGATTTGTCTTGGTTTAAATCAGCAATGCAAAAAAGTGAAACGTCAGTTGTCTTCCATATCGCCAGCAAGGAGCAATGAGTAGTGCCAGGTATCTTGGTAAGAATATGAATTGTTGTGGGATGCAATCAGCGAAAAAAACAACCCAGTTAATGTCACACATTTTGGTTGCTCGTATTAAATAAGCAGTTACCGTCAATGAAAGTCAATGGTTAAGAACTGCTATTATAAAAATCAAAATATCAATGTCTTAATTAAATAATTGTGTGGTCAGCAATCGACAAAGTTCAGTGTCAAGTGCATCAAGTAGGGTGTCTAATGTTAGTGATATGGTTAAAGCAAATTAAAATTTGTTTTCTTTGGGTTTCTTTCAAAATTTTAATTGGCCTTACTACTAGTATTTGGTACGTCATAATTAGTGATTCATCACATACCAGAATCGTAGCTAGGTACTTTTCACATCTTGTGATTTCGTTGTTCTGTAACCTCTGCATGGACACAGCCTCTTGGACTTCCTGTGGTAACGTCATTACGTTTTCTATGGCTTTGTCAACCAAAGCGCCCTCTAAATCCAAACTTGTTCGACACCCCGCTACCATACCGGCGCAAAAATACGAAAAGAAAACAATATATGTATATGGAATTATATTACTAGAATTTTAAAAATTCATTGTAAAAAAAAAATCTTAAATCAGAGTAAGACAAATTAGATAAAGAACGTTTAGCACATTTTATCACTTTGTGATATAACAAAATAAATCTACATCTGATTTGAGTTTAAAGATGAAATATACATACATGGCTTACTTGATCAATAGGTCTTGTTATTTAAGAAAATAATTTTTTGGGGGAAGGGGGGGGGGTGGTTGAATGGTTTTCACACAGTATATTGTAACTTTAATGTTGACACGGCTACTGCAGTTACACTGAAGTTACCATTAAAAGCAGAAAGTGTGGGATCCTGTGTTGGTGCTGGTACAAAACTGTGGTCATCATTGTTCGGTACCTGCAAGGAATTGTTAGATAATTTTTCATCCAGCGTCTTTTTCTGTACTTACCGGAGTCATATTATAAGCTGGCTACATAGAGTACTCACTCACTGGGGAGGAGCGGAAAACAAGACTGTAGATATATTTGCGTGGCGGCTTTAATGTGACATTGCAAATAAATACAGATGTTTTTCTTTTATCTCGTATGAAAATCAACTTTAAGTAGCTATGTTTGACATTGTATATATACAATTAGTCAAACTTCGTTATCTCGAACTAGATGGAACTGTTTAAAAACTTCGAGATATCCGAGTATTCGAGATATCGAGGTTAATATATACTTGAAAAATAATAAGTTGGGACTTGCAAATGAATTCGACATATCCATTGTATTCGATATATCAGTGTTCGAGAAATCGAAGTTCAACTGTAGTACTTTCCCAAACCTCAATCGTATAGATTCCTAATCCCACCCAGACTGTTGTGGTTTTGATTTTTTTTTTTATTAATTTGTGGTATCTATAGAAGATAGTTTAAAAATAAAACTCCCCAGAATACTAGTATTCCATATAAAAAAAATTAATCAATCATAACCTTGACCCAAGACGCGGATAGCGCCAAATAAAGCTTCAGAAGCAATGTAACATAGACAAATATTGCTGACCCTGATTCATCTCAAATTTTCATTCTTACTTTTTACATGTGCATTGAATCAATTTTAGTATGTATATTATCATTCGTTTTCACTGATAAACAGTGTTTAATTCTATGATTTTGTTAATAATTTAACTTCAATGTAAAACATAAAAAGTTGAATGCATACAGACATGTACTGTACCGTATGGTTTATAAAAGAGTCCAACAAATTTGCAATATTTTCAAATTTGGAAAGGGGAAATAAATCTTCAATAAATAGAAGCATCCCCCGGACAGTGAAACGAGGAAAATACTATTATATAGCCAGTCCACTACCCCCCCCCCCCCCCCCCCCAGCCAGACCTCTATAGGCCTAATTATGTGTGAGAGGAAAAAAAATAAGAACGATAGTTTTTCGTATGCCAAAACCTTTTCACGTCGAGATGGGTTGTGTCGTTTTTCATGAGAATCTGTTTGTGCAACGTGATTCTGTTGTGGGTCTGTGTCAACCTGTGTGAAGGATACTGGCATCGGCAGGATAACTCGCCGCAAAGACGGCGGACTGCAAAGTACAACTTGATGAAACTCGCAGATTGTACATAAGCCTACATATATATACTACAGTACAGCAGTACAGTTCACATTAAACTATTGATACTCAACTTTGGTCTACGTAGAGTTGAACGCTTATTTGAAAATTAAATTTTCTAAACAATAATATTAATTTTAAGATATACATATGATAACAATATCGTTAATTTAAGTATGAAAATCTTTATATTGGCGCAATATTGTATATCATCTTTACTGTATATTAAAAAAAAATAGAATAGACAAATAGAATTTTTCTTATACTTAATAAGCACAAAAAGTCACTGACCGCATGATAAGAACATATAAGTTCTGAAAAAAAAAGGAAAATAACCTCAAAAGGAGTAAAGTGTCCATTGTCGTCTGCTCTTTTCAGATGTACTGTAACGTTAGTCTTTAAACTAAATGCGTTGAAAATGGCGATTTTTCCGTTTGACACAAGAAATACACTTTTTGACAGTATAGATAATAAAAACATAATTTTTCAATGAAAACGTTAAAGACCGTTTCCTTAGAACTTTGTGATCCACCAACCTTTTGTGTTATAACTTAACGTTACAACAGAGTTACCCTACGTTAAAACGAAAATTAATAATTAATGAGAAACTATATATGTCCATAACGAAGAAAAAACATTTATTGTAAGAAATGAGAAAACTGGGATGAATTGTTAACTTGATAAAAAATATAAGATACATTTTTATTAAAATATATATTTAAAAGCAATGCTGTTTTCATATTTTGACTAACTTCCTGCAATTAGACATATCTATCGGCATTTCCGGCAAGGTAGCCATTTTACTTCGTTGGCATCATGCACCGAGGATTCAACAAAAATTCAAACGGCATTCCAAGAAATGAAGCAGGGTCTGTTAAAAATTCTGAATTTTGTTTTTAAAATGCATTTACATCTTTATTTACACAAACATTGCTTGATCAACGATGTACGCGGTAACGTTACGCCATACGATGCGTGATTGTACTCAAACCATTGTCGTAGGCCTAATAAACAGTATGCATTTAAACATTTAGTCGTCGGACTATTTCTTACGATATAATATTTTGTATTTTAGAAAGTTGTTTATTGGTGGATTAAGCTGGGATACAGATCAAGGTATGCCCCCCACCCCCGTCTTACAATATGCAATCACATAGTCATATACAGTCATATACATGTATGACTGTTGTATTAATGAAAATGGTGGGAAGAGGTTGAAAGGAGCCCTTGCCCTAGATCTTTAAGTAAATTATGTATCTGATTTAATTTTGACCTGAGTGTCGCTGTAAAATCTCTTTGTGATTTTCATTTAGATTCCCTGCTGAACTACTTCAGTCAGTATGGAGAGGTCATCGACTGTGTGGTCATGAAGAATCAACAGACTGGGAAATCACGAGGATTTGGTTTTGTCACATTTAATGATGCAGAGTGTGTAGACACAGTCTTATCTGCTGCTCCGCATACAATTGATGGCAGACAGGTGCACATTGAAACAAGATCTAGTAAATGATTCCAGAGTGTCTTTTTGGTGCTAGAACCATTATGACGTCATAATTGATTTATTGAATATTTTTTCCAGTACTTTACAGCTTTAAAGGAATTATGTAGAAAACGAACAGTTTACTGTCATTCCATATAAAATCATGAAAAAAGTATTAAATTTGACATCAATTTAAAGGGGAGGCCAAGAGCTTGTTTACTGCCGTTTTTGGAGAGACTTTAGGCATTCTAGATATATTTCATAAGTCAAAAATGGACACAACTCCGAGATTCGTTACTTATTTCCTTCATATAACATTGAAATTGACAGTTAACAACACAATTTTTCATTGTGTTTACCAAAAGTTTAAGCCCCTGTACATCATATCAAACAAGGTTGTTATGAAGCATCATTGAAAGAATTTATATCCAGGATTTCATACACCTGTAGGCATCTTTCATTTACTAGATCTTGACCTTAAAATATATATGATATCTAATTAATAAAAATACAATTTTACAAGAAATCATAGAATAATAAACATTAAACATTTTCTTTTGCTAAATATATTAGGTTGATGCCAAGCCATGCAATCCCAAGGCAGCAAATAAGGTTTGTGCATATTCATTTGTAGCTATAAGCAGATACAGTGGACCCCGCTTAATATAATAGTTATTTTGTCAGGAAAATTATTATATTAACCGTACTATAATATTAACCGTACCCAGCTAAATTTAATGTGTACAAGTATGATATGTGCCTATTCACGTCTTGTATTATTACTATCAATTTTTAGACAATGTTATTTCCACAATAATTGATGATTTCTTCTAAAACTTTACTTTTAATGCTTCAAAAAAGTTAATTTCATGGATAAAGTTAACTATTAATTACAAGCTGGGAAAATTGCAAGATCCACCAATATGCTTCCGATGGGTTGACATGCTTTCATTTTGTTTTCTTCCTGTACTTCCGGTTTTAACTAAATCTAATAAGGCATCCATGAGACAATTCATTTTTAATAACTTCTTTCATTAAAAATCAAATAAACCACAAAGCTATGCAGAATTTTCTTATTTTCTTTTATTTATTTAGCCCATTCTTTCTATAAGATAAAGGCATATTTAAGACTTTGTCACTACTTAACCATGTTAACTGCAGTACAAATCGTCAAGTAGAACATCATGTACAAGGCGTAAGCCATGTAAAATTTCCCATTTGTTATAAATTATTTTACAAAAATAAGAGGCATTCACTTATTCAAATTGTAAAAAAAACCTCAATATACAGCGATGTCACTTGACAGGTGCATAGGTAAAGTACCCAAGCCACGTGCAGTGAGGCGTGACTAATCCTGTCTGGCCAGCACTGTCGGTAAATTTCAAAGTGATTTGTGAAGCCAGAGTGTTTATACAGGCTACTCATGGGGGGCTTGCTCGTGAAAAAAAGTGTGAAACTCAATTGACAGGCGTGATCTTTCTATTATATTAAGCGGGGTCCACTATTTAAGCTATAATAATAACCGATGTAAAATACAATGATTTATTAAGAAATGGTTTTGTGTTTTGAAAAACTATTAAATTAACCGAACTATAATATTAAACAGGTATTATATTAAGCGGGGTCTGCTGTATCTGGTTATGTGAAAGTATCATATATGTAAATATAAAGATGTCATATCTTCCACATTTTTTCAAATTTCTCCATGGAAAGACATTAAGATTTTAAAGGATAAACAATTACACAATTACTGGACAATATAGGTCTGTTGACCATATATATGTATGCCCAATATCCAATTTGATTTTGTTATAACATACTGTTATGATTCATTAATGGTTATTTCATTTTTAGGGACCAAAGGAAGGAGGTGGAAGAGGACATGGTGGTGGTGGGGGAGGGGGTGGTGGGGGTGGAGACAAGGACAAAAAGATCTTCATGGGGGGTCTTCCCAACGTGGACGAAGATTTCCTCAGGAACTTCTTCGGAAAATATGGAAAGGTTCTGGACGTCAACATTATGATTGATCAGCAAAATAAAAAGTCCAGAGGTAAGACAGTTATTTAAAGTGGATTTTCCCATTTGTTAATTCATTTCATAGATTAATGGATACTTAATTAAATTAAGTATTTGTTTATCATGTAAGTTTAAGTTTTATATGAAATACATTGTACCCGGTACTGCATTTTCACTTATAATGCATTAAGTCTTCATTTAAATACAAAGTTGTTGTTTTTATTAACTGTAACCATAAGGTAAAGAAACATTCAATTACTTTTGTTGTTATGTATTTACATGTAAATTGATGTAAATGTTTAACATATATGTAAATAATTTTTTAATTAAGGTAAAGTTTGCTCTTCTACTTCTTAGAAACTGCTGAAATTCTGGCAAATAATTTTATACTTGATAGCAATATTTACTTTTACCTTTATTTTTCACAGTTTAAATACATGCAGACTGTACAGTGTACAAATATCAAGTGTTTTAACAGCATGATGTTGAATCTGTGTGGATAAGGAAATATGGTTGATTTCTTTGTTTGAAAGGAAAATGGTACCATTAAGTATCAGATCTTCCAGTCTAATGAATATAAAATTCTGAGCTGCAGTATAGAGGGTAAACAGGTCTGATGTGGCAAAAAATGACAGCTTCTCGTTAGATTTCTTATATTGCTTTGCCGATGATCGCCCGCTTCTCTCTCTGATAATTCAGTGTGTTCCCTGTCGGCTTTGATATCATAACTTTGTTTACATTCGATCTTTCAATGTGTAGAATTTTTTTGTAGATGATATTCATTAAAATGGTTCAAATATTTTGCATGTTGTGATGAGCATTTAAAAAATCTTAGCTTATATTATTCAGCCCCATTAGGTAAATGTTGGCAAATCATGTTAGTCACTTTTGTTTCTCAAATTAATTTAATTCATATTATATACATGCTATTCATTTACTAATTCATCCATTCATCAGGGTTTTCCATAAGCCTTTTTACTGTGTTCAAGCACTAGCTATGGTAAACTTCTTGTCAAATAGTAAAATTTATCTGAGACACAGTAATTTTCCCCTTTAAAATATCATATGTTATTGTTATTATTAAAAGGGTTTAAAATTTGAGATTAATAATGTACTTGATACTTGAAAAACATTATTTATGCAATATGTGCCACAGTAAAATTTGAAGTTATGGAGAATCATGATCATCATTTATTTTCACCTTAAGCCTTAAAGGGACTTGGACACGATTTGAGCTCAATTTTTTCAAAATTTTTTTTTTTCATTTTTAATGTCTAGAATGGTCAATATGGATGTTTTTAATGCTCTGTCAAAATTTGAAAGTCAAATATCGAGTTACAAGTGAGTTACAGAGGTTAGAATTCTTTGTTTTGTAAACAAAGCTCGAGACCCATTATTGTTTACATAGGTCTTGAATTGGTAAAAGTTTCAATCTAATGTTGCATTTTGTTGTTGATAAACTTATTCATGAACACATTTAATAAGTTTATCTTGTTTCCACAAGTTATTTTGTCAAAGAAATGGTAATTTCTTTACTTTACATTATTTGTAAACAAATATAAGACTCGAGCTTTGTTTACATAACAACGACTTCTTTCCTCTGTATCTCGCTTGTAACACGACTTCTAACATTCAAATTTTGGTAAATCATTCAAAATACACAAGTAAACTATTTAATACATAAAAATCAAAAATAAAATTTTCATCTGAAATCGTGTCCAGGTCCCTTTAAGGAGATTTGATTTTATGACAAAGCATACTTCAAAGTTTAAAGTTTAAAATGTCTAAGTGTCTAACTCTTATAAATTTAGAATTATAAAAAAAAAATTGATTCTTTTTTATAACAATCAGAACTTTGAACTTTTCAAATAGGCAAATTTTTGAAATACATGTATTAAGACATTATTTTGTGGTTATTCTTTAGATATATACCAGAATTAGTTGATGATTGATAAAACTGGGCTGAATCATGTATTTTCTATATCATTGCTATAATTTATCTAACATTATTCCATGAGAGATTTGTTTTGTAAGTACTGTTAAATGTACATATACATGTATGTACATATTACTTATACATGTATCTACATGGATGCACATGTATTTATTAAATTTATAGTATTTATAATCATTTTTAAATTTAAGGTAACCCTATTTGACTTGTGATAAGTACTATACAAGCATGTGTAGATTACAAAACCCCTTTTGTAGCATCTGAGTTTCATTTACTGGTAGGTTTAAAGTACCAGTAATTGGTACATGTATATACTGGTATGCAGTGTTCTTGAATGCTAAGAACACTTACATTTATGAACAGCAAAAAGACAAGCTAATACATAGCAGTGTATTCATAGGAGTATTCACAAGTTGGTGTTGTTTCTAGAAAATTGTGGTTATATATGTTTGTTTTTTATTGTCATTTTTTTTTATTTGTTATATCAATATATCTATTTGCCAGAATTTCAGCTAATGATTAGGATAATTTTTTCAAGTTAAGAAATGCATGCTGTATCTTTGATATACATGTAGTTTAATGTGTTCTGATCATGATAAGGAACGATACAGTATAAATCAAAAAGGTATTTTAATTTTTAGGCATCCATAAAAATAGTTGGAAATACAATGTAGTAATTTGATCTGTTTTTAAAGTTATTTGAGAGATTTGACATGTGAAATTTATGTGTTTGTAAATCTAAATTTTTAATTAGACTACACATTTTCTGTTACATGCCTCATGATGTAGAACTCTTGCACAACATGAGGGCAGACAGTGAGATGAATGTTAATGTTCATAAAAGTTGTCTGCAACCATACCTATGGCAGTTTTTTTTAATGCTCTTTACTGCATAAACTAATGTTAAATTTTCTTCTGCCAGGCAAAACAACTTATCTGTATTTTTATCAAGAAAATTTTTGTCCATTTTTATTACATATTTTAGACATATTTCACCTTATTATTAAAGTACTGGTAATTTTTTAAAAGAAGATTCATATTGAGTGTGTAGTTTTGATTTTATTTGTTCATCTATAAATGACTTAGATAGTCAAAGCTTCACTTCAAATTATTAAATTGGAAAATACTGTCCCTTAAATTGTGCCATCCTTTAAAAAAAGTTTGTTTGGAATTGCCGCCTGGACGTTTCCAGACCCAGGAGGGAGGGAGGGAATTTTTTTCAAACTTGAAGTTTAACTAATTTAAAAAAATAGTAAAATAATAAAAATCTCCATATAAAAAAAAGTTCTTTATTTTTTGCTAATAAAATTTTATCAGCGGGGGGTATTTCAATGAGGCATTAGGCAATTCCAAACAAACAATAATTTTATTTTGGCCTTGAATCACATGCCTACAAAATTGTTAGGAAGAGAAACCGTCCATACACGTGTATTTGCACAACATGATTGAACTAGAATTGATGGAGCAGTTTTAAACAGGACATAAATGAAGCTATATGTTCATGGTATGTTTGTATTACTTGAAGACTAATTTTTCCACCTTTTAACCAAATAGGCTTTGGATTTTTGACCTTCGAGTCAGAAGATGCAGTAGATCAAGTTTGTGCAGAACATTTTATAAACATCAATGGAAAACAGGTTCTTAGTATACATTTTATTAATTTCAACTCCCTTTTTTTCAGCACCTGAAAATTTTTTCAGCTTCTCTAGGCCTGATCATGATACTGATGCAAAACTCCTTTGTGAATATAATTATTAAGTGCTTGTGTGGAATAGTGTGGATTTTCTTACAATATGCAGTTTGACAATTACGTAATCTTTTAAGAACTTAACTTTGGTGTTAAGATTTTTGGTAAATTGAGAATGATGAGGTAAACTAGGCATGGAATTTGATAAACAGAGTATAGTAATGTTTGTAGACAAACGGCAAAATGGTGGACAAGTAGTTATAGTTTGGGCTATCGAGTTTACATGTGGTTATAGTTTTTATATGGGTACTTGACAATTTCGGTGTTTACAAGTGCTGTTTAATTATAGCAATATCGATGATTGCATTTGTTATTTAGCTCTATGTTGTGTATATAAATGGTGCAGTACATCGTACCAACTTTTCTAGCTTAGTTTATTATTATATGGGCAACAATCTGACCAAAAAACAAGTTTTTTGACATTCATTTTTCACAGTTTTTTTTCTTAACAATACTATCAATAGAAAGAAAATTATTATTGATATTAAGATACCTCAGAGCAGATGCCTCTCAGGCTCTGTCAACTTTCTGTCATGGCATCAATAATCATGGCCAATTTCATTAAGTTTGGTAGAAATTATTAATTTATGATAATAAGTATAGAATCAATTAAATCTAGATGATCTTTCAAATACAAAATAGACTAGTAAATCTGTTCTCTACAAATGTAATACATGTACAAGTTGTAACAATATCCAAAATTAGTTGCCTCAGAACGACCATTTGTAAGGCCAATAAAATCACAGCTGCCTAAATCTTTACTGGCAGTTAAGTTGAGTTCTTTTTGGGAATTCAAGACGAATCTTAAAACCCTAGATGTTTCATGTACAATAGACCAGGAGTACCATTACACAAATCATGGCAAACTTTAGTAATCATTGACCACTTTTGATGCTTTAAAAAAAAATCTTTTTTGTGATTTGCATTTTTCATAAAATAATGGCATATCGAATGGTAAAATATTAAGTTATATTGCTATTTTTATATATACAAGCTTAAATCTGATAAGTTAAATTTTTTCTATTTTTATTCTTATGTGAAAGTTTGCTCTGAGATGGTCCTGTATTTGATGTTGTTAGGTCTGGTATAGTGTATCATAGAGAAGCAGACTTATATGTCTTATAATTACCAGTAGATTGTCCTGATTACCTAACTATATATAACACATGTATGTAGGTATTTCTTGTTAGTAGCACTGTGTAGGTATTAAACCTGTAGTGATGGAGGTTTGTTTTAGTCCTATATTGAGTGTACCTATATACCAGTATAAAACTTGTAGGCAGTAAAATGCTTAACAGTAGTTTATTTAAACAAAATATGGTTTGATAGTGTATGCATATAAAGCCACAGAATTAAGATATTAAGCTAATTTGAAGTAAGGAATGAAAGTAATTTTGTGTATTACCTGTTATAGTTGATGAGATTGCATCTCGGAACTAAAAACATTATTCTAAAGTATGAACGGTTTGCTCTGTGTGGTGTATGAAGTGCATGCAACCAAGAGGTGGGAACCACTGTGCCTGCTTTCGAGGGTGTGGTCAGATACCACTCTGGCCTTGTCTTGTCCTGAACTCTCCTTTACATCAGGGAAACTAAGGAACAAATATGGCATGCTTGTAACAGCTTTTTGTAATTAAAAAATTGATACCCTAAAAAAATTATAAATTAAAAAGTACTAATGCCAATTTTTTTTTCATGATTTTGATATATGATAATGCTAAGATGAGCACTTAAGTGGCATTTGATATCTTAATCTGGTTTTTGCTTGACCACTTTTGTTATGACTTTGTAACATTGTTGATAACACTTGTATGGTGTTGTGCCAATGTTTTCACCTAGTGCTTATACTGAGCTGTGTTACAGACTCCATACTGCTTGTTACAATCAATAAGATGTACAGTAGGTTTATACTGTAGCTTTAAAAACCAAAGATCCTGAGTATCAGGAATGTTTTCTAATCTTTCAATCATAATGCATACTTTGTATGGTTCTTAAAGATAATATTTATAACATACATATAATACATGGACTGGTAGTTAACTGACAGCACCAATTCAGCACATCCCAACTGCTCTTAAGATAAAATTAAGCTATTATGCACGAAGAAAGAATTTGTGTGAATTTATGTTATTGGGTAAAGCATGAACTTGTACACAATGGCAAGAGTTAGCTAGACTTTGTAGTAAATTGTATTGCTCATGTAGCTTCAAGAGTAACCTTTCTGTTTATAACTAGTCTATTGTAGAATGAATATGATTGGGAAATTTGTGTTTCTAAGATAGGTAATTGGGTAAGATCTTTGAAGTATTTGTACTCATCACATTCTCACAAGACAGTGGTTTCTTTAAGTCTGGTAAATGCTAATATCTCGATATGTTCCACAAACAGGCAGATATTTTATTTCCCTGTTTGTCACTTCTCTATATTGTATATTTATATGGTCATTTTTGTGTGAATCTTTTTTTTATTTTTTGAATTTCAATATAAAGTAATTACATGTACAATATTAGTATAAGTCTTCAGTATCATCATTTTAAGTGTAAATAAGCATTTAGAATTAAGTATTAATTTTACTTACATGAGTTAATACAAATGTAGTACTCTTAAGATTAAATACTGATAGTAATATTTTAGAAACCATTTTAACTTCGTCGTGTAGAATTGTTTTGTATGTCATTGTTATTCTTTTTAACCTCAGGTGGAATGTAAAAGAGCAGAGCCAAGAGATGGCCGAGACAACAAACAAGGGGGCTATGGTGGTCGTAGAGGGCATGGACAGGACATGATGGGGCCCCCACATGGAATGGATGGAGGTTGGAACCAGGGAGGCAACTGGAACCAGGGTCCTCCCCCGCATGGGCCGCCCCCACCTGGACCCCCGATGGGGAACATGGGGTTCCCACCCCAGGGACCTGGAGGATATCAACAGCAACAACCTCCACCTGGGCAGGGGTTCCCCCCACAGCAAGGCCCACCCCCACAGGTAAATCCTCTCTCTAAAGCCTTAGAGATCCATTACCACTTTGAGAAATTGAAATTGGATCGTTAGAAATTAGTTATTTACATGTAGGATGATCTTAAATAGCTTTCATTTCATTTTGACAGCCCAGTTACCAAGGATACCAGTCTCCTCCCGGATATCAGCAAGGAGGGTGGGGAGGACAGCCCCCTAATGCATCACCTGGTCAACAAGGTACTGTGAATCTGGCAAAACTGTAGATGCTCAATTTCAACTTGGCTTCCTTATTATTATAAAAGTCTATTCTTTTACATTTATTGTACACTATGCTTTTTGGTTAGTGGTAAGTTTTTTTTAGCTCACCTGAGCTGAAAGCTCAAGTGAGCTTTTCTGATCACCTTTTGTCCGGCGTCAGTCTGTCTGTCCGTCTGTCTGTCTGTCCGTCCGTAAACTTTTTACATTTTCGACTTCTTCTCAAGAACCACTGGGCCAATTTCAACCAAACTTGGCACAAAGCATTCTTAGGTAGAGGGGATATAAGTTTGTTAAAATGAAGGGCCACGCCCCCTTTCAAGGGGAGATAATAAAAAATCATTGAAAATTTGTTGGAATTTTTCAAAAATCTTCTTCTCAAAAACCATTTGGCCAGAAAAGCTGAAACTTGTGTGGAAGCATCCTCAGGTAGTATAGATTTAAGTTTGTTCAAATCATGATCCCCGGGGGTAGGGTGGGGCCACAATGGGGGGTCGAATTTTTACATAGGAAAATATAGAGTAAATCTTTAAAAATCTTCTTCTCTGAAACTGATCAGCCAGGAAAGCTGAAACTTGTGTGGAAGCATCCTCAGGTAGTGTAGATTCAAGTTTGTTCAAATCATGATCCCCAGGGGTAGGGTGGGGCCATGATGGGGGGTCAAATTTTTACATAGGAATATATAGAGTAAATCTTTAAAAATCTTCTTCTCTGAAACTGATCAGCCAGGAAAGCTGAAACTTGTGTGGAAGCATCCTCAGGTAGTGTAGATTCAAGTTTGTTCAAATCATGATCCCCAGGGGTAGGGTGGGGCCACAATGGGGGTCATATTTTTACATAGGAATATATAGAGTTAATCTTTAAAAATCTTCTTCTCAGAAACCGATCGTGCAGAAAAGCTGAAACTTGTGTGGAAGCATCCTCAGGTAGTGTAGATTCAAGTTTGTTCAAATCATGATCCCCAGGGGTAGGGTGGGGCCATGATGGGGGGTCAAATTTTTACATAGGAATATATAGAGTAAATCTTTAAAAATCTTCTTCTCTGAAACTGATCAGCCAGGAAAGCTGAAACTTGTGTGGAAGCATCCTCAGGTAGTGTAGATTCAAGTTTGTTCAAATCATGATCCCCAGGGGTAGGGTGGGGCCACAATGGGGGTCATATTTTTACATAGGAATATATAGAGTAAATCTTTAAAAATCTTCTTCTCTGAAACTGATCAGCCAGGAAAGCTGAAACTTGTGTGGAAGCATCCTCAGGTAGTGTAGATTCAAGTTTGTTCAAATCATGATCCCCAGGGGTAGGGTGGGGCCACAATGGGGGTCATATTTTTACATAGGAATATATAGAGTTAATCTTTAAAAATCTTCTTCTCAGAAACCGATTGTGCAGAAAAGCTGAAACTTGTGTGGAAGCATCCTCAGGTAGTGTAGATTCAAGTTTGTTCAAATCATGATCCCCAGGGGTAGGGTGGGGCCATGATGGGGGGTCAAATTTTTACATAGGAATATATAGAGTAAATCTTTAAAAATCTTCTTCTCTGAAACTGATCAGCCAGGAAAGCTGAAACTTGTGTGGAAGCATCCTCAGGTAGTGTAGATTCAAGTTTGTTCAAATCATGATCCCCAGGGGTAGGGTGGGGCCACAATGGGGGTCATATTTTTACATAGGAATATATAGAGTAAATCTTTAAAAATCTTCTTCTCTGAAACTGATCAGCCAGGAAAGCTGAAACTTGTGTGGAAGCATCCTCAGGTAGTGTAGATTCAAGTTTGTTCAAATCATGATCCCCAGGGGTAGGGTGGGGCCACAATGGGGGTCATATTTTTACATAGGAATATATAGAGTAAATCTTTAAAAATCTTCTTCTCTGAAACTGATCAGCCAGGAAAGCTGAAACTTGTGTGGAAGCATCCTCAGGTAGTGTAGATTCAAGTTTGTTCAAATCATGATCCCCAGGGGTAGGGTGGGGCCACAATGGGGGTCATATTTTTACATAGGAAAATATAGAGTAAATCTTTAAAAATCTTCTTCTCTGAAACTGATCAGCCAGGAAAGCTGAAACTTGTGTGGAAGCATCCTCAGGTAGTGTAGATTCAAGTTTGTTCAAATCATGATCCCCAGGGGTAGGGTGGGGCCATGATGGGGGGTCAAATTTTTACATAGGAATATATAGAGTAAATCTTTAAAAATCTTCTTCTCTGAAACTGATCAGCCAGGAAAGCTGAAACTTGTGTGGAAGCATCCTCAGGTAGTGTAGATTCAAGTTTGTTCAAATCATGATCCCCAGGGGTAGGGTGGGGCCACAATGGGGGTCATATTTTTACATAGGAATATATAGAGTAAATCTTTAAAAATCTTCTTCTCAGAAACCGATTGTGCAGAAAAGCTGTAACTTGTGTGGAAGCATCCTCAGGTAGTGTAGATTCAAGTTTGTTCAAATCATGATCCCCAGGGGTAGGGTGGGGCCAAAATGGAGGGTCAAATTTTTACATACGAACATATAGAGTAAATTTTTAAAAATCTTCTTCTCTGAAACTGATCAGCCAGAAAAGCTGTAACTTGTGTGAAAGCATCCTCAGGTTGTGTAGATTCAAGTTTGTTCAAATCATGATCCCTGGGGGTAGGGTGGGGCCACAATGGGGTGGGGGGCGAGTTTTTATATAGGAATATATAGAGTAAATCTTTAAATATCTTCTTCTCAGAAACCGATTGTGCAGAAAAGCTGTAACTTGTGTGGAAGCATCCTCAGGTAGTGTAGATTCAAGTTTGTTCAAATCATGATCCCTGGGGGTAGGGTGGGGCCACAATGGGGTGGGGGGCGAGTTTTTATATAGGAATATATAGAGTAAATCTTTAAAAATCTTCTTCTCAGAAACCGATTGTGCAGAAAAGCTGTAACTTGTGTGGAAGCATCCTCAGGTAGTGTAGATTCAAGTTTGTTCAAATCATGATCCCCAGGGGTAGGGTGGGGCCAAAATGGAGGGTCAAATTTTTACATAAGAATATATAGAGTAAATCTTTAAAAATCTTCTTCTCAGAAACCGATCGTGCAGAAAAGCTGAAACTTGTGTGAAAGCATCCTCGCTTAGGGTAGATTCAAGTTTGATAAAATTATGATCCTTATGGGTAGGGTGGGGTGTCAGTTAGAGGGGGGAGGGTGAATTTTCACATTTGAATATATAGAGAAAAATCTTTAAAAATCTTCTCAAAAACCGATCATGCAGAAAAGCTGCAACTTGTGTGGAAGCATCCTCAGGTAGAGAAGATTAAAGTTTGTTCAAATCATGATCCCAGGGGGTAGGGTGGGGCCACAATTGGGGGGGGGTGACAAATTTTTACATAGGAATATATAGGGAAAATCTTTAAAAATCATCTTCTAAACACAAATTGTCTAGAAAAGCTTCAGTCAGTTCAGATAGTGTAGATTAAAATTTGTCAAAATCATATTCTTCAGGAGGAGGGTTGGGCCACATTGGGGGGGGGGGGGATTCCAATTTTACAAAGGAAAACATTTAAATTATTCACAAAAACTCAAATGTTATTATATATGGTTTTACTTATATGCAAACATTTTGACATATTGTTAATTCTTTAAAATTGTTTAGACTCTGGCCCCTGGACAATTCTTGGACCTCACAAGGGGTTCAAAATTTGATGTAGGTTTATAATCCATATATAAATAGTTGTTTAAGTCTGATCATCTTCTTGAGAACTGCAATGCTCAATATGTGATATGACTGTAAAACCACCCTGTTACAAAGGGGCTCGATGATAAACATAAGAATATGCAGGGGAATTTTTTTTTTTAATACAGAATCTATTATACGACATTGTTCAGATATTTTGTATATGACTCCATAAAGCTGATGGAGCGATGTGGCCCATGGGCCTCTTGTTTATGTATGAGTAAACGGCTGTATATCTGGAACTCATCTTCCTGTTTGTCAAATGCATGTCAGATTTCTGTTTGCCAACCTACATGTAGAATCTTTTTGTTTATATTTTTGGTTAATTCATTAGGATAAAATCCACCCATTTGATTTGACAGGTGCCTGGCCACCCCAGTCCGCTGCACCCCCACAGGCAGTGCCCCCTCCTGCAGGTTTTATTCGTTCTGTGGATATAAACTCTTTAAAACTTAACAAAGAATGCTAGATTCAGTGGACTTTATTTTGAGATATATAGCAGCTTCTTTATCAGATACTTATATGAATTTTTAGGAGCATTAGTCTTTTGGCAGGTAGATGCATAATTCATTTGACCATCTGCAAGTTGATGAGTTCGTGTTATAGTAATCATTGATTAACATTCCATTTTAACCCTGTCGTTGCAGATGCCCAACAGTCCTATGCTGGATATGCGTCTCCTCAGGCTGGATATAGCCAGCCCCCCACCACAGCCTATTCACAGTGGGGAGCCACTGCCAGCTCCCCTGTGGCCCCTCAGCCAGCTGCTGCCCAGCCCCCCACCCAGCAGCCGGCCCAGCCCAGCTACAGCCCCTATGGACAACCTCCGGCGGCAGCCGCTGCCCCAGCTACTCCCGGTTATACCCCAGCCCCGGGGACTCAGTCCTACAGCTCACATTACAGTAAATATGTTTTGTAACCTAAAGTAGTATAAACATTTTGATGTATAAATATTTCACTATTTGATGCTACTCAGATATACATGTACTATATGCAGCATATTTTTAAGCTGACAGTGGTAAAATTTCTGTGATTTTTTTTATTGTTGTCTTTGTCCATAAAGATCATATGATAGCTTTACAACATTTCATCTCGTTTGCTGATAAATCATGCATATATTTTTAAATAAGACATTTTAAAACATTGACTTTGATGATTGTGTTATTCATGTGAAATCCAATGTTAAATTGTAGATGTAGCTGTCGCTGATCCATCCCAGCCAGCCACACCCACAACTGCTCAAGCAGGATACAGCACCTATAACCCATATGGAGCCCCACAGACACCTGCTTCTGCTGTGCCTGACCCCTATGCTCCAACTTCACAGCCAGCCACTGCCCCAGGTACACATATTGCTATGTATATATGTCGGTAGAGGATTTCTTTTTAATTTTGTTCAGCTGAACATGGTGCAGATGCCCAGAGAAGATTTAATAGGTAAGGTGTTCTTTGCAGGAGCCCAGGTTCCCATAGGAGTTCCTGACCCTTATGCCCAACCCCCTGTAGCCCAACCTCCCGCTGCCCCTGGTAAGCCTAGTTGTACCCAGCATGGAATCACAAGTGTTGTGTGTAAAAGGCTGTCTCCATGCTTATTCTTTGAATGTCACATGTTTCTTGTTTACAGAAATTTTGAATGTTCATTTGAAAAAAATTTGGGTTCAAGATAGAAAACAGAGTTGGATTTAGACTGTTTTTGAATAGATATGTTGGATTATGTTTCTGTACAGGTATATTTATGTATCATAGGATAAATTTTCCAAATTTTGCTATGCCTATTTACAGGATATGGAGATCCCCCAGGTTTTGGTGTGGCCCCACAACCAGCAGCTGGATATGGAGGTCAAGGTGATGGACAGGCCGGTGGGTATGCTGCCCAGCCCGGCGGGGGATACCAGAGGCCCTCAGTGTCCTCGGCCCAAGGATACCACCCATACAGAAGATAGAGACATTTGTTTCTGAACAGAGGAACTGTTAAGCTGTATTGTGTACAGCATATATAGAGATAACTCACTGACTATTAGGGCCACCAAGTGGTTATAACTGATGACATTTTACGTCATTGCTGAACTGTGAACAGTGCTACTTCACCATCACCATGAACTGGAATGGAACATAATTATCAGTGAAGTACCACCATCTTGTGTGTAAAGCTGTTTTCTCATATTCATATTGTTTTTAAAGATGTTGAATTGTCATTTATTTGTACATGGCCATGTGTTTTTAATATGATCTGTGAATAATGTCTACCTTCAAAAATAGGTTTTAGAAGTTAATGGTTTTTACGAAGTGATTAATTTAATACTTTTCAACATGTTTAAGGTCAGTCAAGATAGGCAGCTAATGTAGTATCTTCATTTCTAATAAAGAACATAATGGTACACTGTCAACTTCAGCTAAAATATTTAGATAATAAGTACATGCATTTGATTTTGTTTACTTAGTTATACATGTACATGTATGTTTGTGAAATTTCAAATTAAAATACATTTATAGACTTATGAACTAAGTTTGTTACGTCTTATATTTGGGCAAGTTCTAGATTTGTTTAGAGTTCATTCTCGGTAAGAATTATGTACCAAATTCACCTAAGAGGATTGATGGATACAATTATGGAATTCTCACTGTGACATCACAATAACTATAAGCAACATTGAGAAAAACACTTGTGGTGCAATATATGCAATGTTATCAATGTTTTCCTGATTAGCAGGATGAAAAAGCCAACCTTGTAATTTTACTTATAAATATCATTTTCTTTCTACCTTTTAAGGACACAATAATGTAGACTGTATTGAAGGTTAAATCAGTTCCAGTGATTGATGTTGATCTATAGAGCTCCTGTGGGTAAACAATCATATACAACACTGCATTCATTAAAGATTGTATCTAACCCGTCCCTGTGCTTAAATAATCATAAATTATTTGAGGTAATGTGAAATACGCTTAGGCATTTGTAAAGTTAATACATAGATCAACTGTCTTTTCATAGAATTTGATCAGTGCTTTTGATAAAATTTTCATTGAAGAAAAACTTACTGTAGATTCCTAATTAAACGCTAGGAATTAAGACCGCGGAACATTAACTGGCAAGATTGGAAATATACAGCTTACGTCAATTTCACCGCGCAGTTACAGTCAAAACATTTGAAATGGGCGGGGACAAATTGACACGGACGTCTGAGAAAAAACATTGGATTGAAACTGCAGTTTTATGAAGTGTATTTTCAATCCACCTCAGCGGTTTTAACTTGCTATGTATGGTAAGTTAATTATAGCGATCGAAAAACGTGTGCAATGTTAGTGAATTTTTAAGAATAATTATATTTCACTTATACTATAAAATATTAATTATAAATTAAGTTGAGTCAAGTTAACGTTAAAAACTACATTGTATAATGTTTCACGGTCTTAATATCATTAACGGAATTTTCATAAATATTTACGTACCTCAGAAATTTTCAACAATGTCGATATATATATATAATTGTTTTTTTTTTTGACTAGATAAACAATGAACGCGTATACATTTCTTTGCGGAAAAAAAAAGAAATTTTTATCTTAGTATAATTTTAATTTATTAAATCGGAATTTGAATTATTCTCTTCTGTGAATAAACCCCGTTTCAACAATGGCCTCACTTGATTTCAGACTTGTGAGGACTGATTCTGTAAAGTCATCGGACCAATTCTTTGTCTTGCGTATGATCTTGGATCTTCTTATATTTGCTGATTATATTTATTGCATGATGAAATAAAATGATTTTCAATCGCTTTGCTGATACTAAATAAAATGTTTTCCATCGTTCTAACTTTAATAGCATTAAGTTAGAGGTGCTGAGGTGGATTGAAAATACACTTTCTACATCTACAGTTTCATCAGACGTCCGCGTCAATTTGTCCCCACCCATTTCAAATGTTTTGACTAATGGGTGAAATTGACGTAAGCTGTATATTTCCAATCTTGCCAGTTAATGTTCCGCGGTCTTAAAATATGCCTATAATTGCAAAAAAACCACATCTCACGTATTCTAATATCTGGGTTTAATTTTCGGAGAGATGTAAACTAAATGAAACAATGATAAAAATTTGGTTTTCGTGATTTTATATTCTCGTGATTTGATGCAAAACAGTGGAAACGCGGAATAAAGTACTCGCGTAAAATAAGGAATCTACAGTTTTTTGACATACTCCCTAAAAAAACCAGGTCAATGACAGAAATTTTGTGGGATCAAGATACATTGATTTTTCTTTAATCACTGCTGCTAATGAAGTGACAATTCAGCAAAATCTCTAGGAGCAAGCAGCTTTTCAACACAGAAAAATCTCTGACAGCAAGTAGCTGGCAATGTTCAAGAATTAAGAGTACCATGGTTTCAATGGTGAATTGATTATAAACTTGTTGTGTAGCATCTTTATGAGAAACTACAGATAAAGTTTTTTAAGGAATTTAAACAACTTGTCTATTTGCCAATCTTCTACCCAATTTTCTTGAAATCTATTTAGCACATAAAATTGCTGGTAGGGGACAAGTAATGTATATGCAATACTTTCAGAATGCTTGTTGCATAATACGGCTTATTAATCTAGCACTACAGGCATTGAGATAAAAAAAGCAAGCAGTTAACTTTACTTAAAATTTTAATAGTACGTGTACTAATTTTATTTAAACATTAAATATATTATTCATAACAATAACAATACACCGGTACATGTAAATCGTAATTGAATCAACAAAATGCCGTTTGCAATGGTAATTAAATAACATGTAGAGTGTAAATCAACCTGAAGTGAACAATGAAATCACTAACAATGGCAGAAAGGTTAAAAATAACCACCATACACCACACAAGATGGTTAAAAATCAGCAAAATCATAATCATGTCTCAGTAACTATTTTTAAGAATTGTCACAGCTGTTTAAACGCAAGGTATATCATTAGAAGGTGTTCCAATGTCTGTCCTTGAACACTAACATTGAGTTCATTGACTACATTGTAATACAAAAACTGTCAGGTAATAGTTAAAATTATGTCAAAAGTATGTACATTGTACATGTACACTCAAGTCAATGCACTTGTAGTACAACATTAGCACCCATGTTTTTACAGTGTTTAAATCGTTCACAAATTGACAAAGATCAATTCAATAATTTAAAGTATATATAGATACATGTTTATGAATTGAAATAATATTGAGACCTGAGTAGTTAAAAAAAAAACCACAAAGATTATCTGTTTTTGCATACTTCAATTTATAAAATTGAGATACAAATCATGATAAAAAAAATTTTCATCATAAAGTAAGGCATAATCAATTTTAATCAGCACCTCAGGTTTCTGCAAAAATATGCAGCTATGATATAAATACATGTATATAATATTAAGATATAGTGTATCCAAAAAGTAGTTAAAAAGGAAAAAATTTATATGGTACAAGAAAAAGCTGATTGCATAGTTTAAACACTCAAGCTACCTGGTATGTATGGTGTCAATCTCTGTCCCTTTGCATTCACTATAAATAATCTTTTTTTTTGGAATGCTCTCATTCAGCATGTAGTTTCATCAAAAAGTAAACTATACTCATAGTTTAAAAACAAATTACTGTGGTTTCATTAATATTCAAGGGTATCAATTTTCGTGGATTCAATGAAAAGAACAGTTTCAAGGATGCATAAATTTGTGGTCAATAATCCTATCAATACAAAATGTTAGTAGAAATTGCACTTCAATGAACATTTAATTTAGTGGATCAACTTAACAACGAAATCCATAAAAATTGGTATTCAACGAATATTGATGAAACCACAGTAAATAGACCAAGTTTGGATAGAGCTTTTGAATAGATACATTGAATAGGCTATTTATGAACAATGTATACACTCAACAAAACTTCTAAGTGTTCACCCTAATAAATAGAATAATTTTGAAACTATGAAATAAAATTATGTGAAATTTTAAACATTTCGTAACTGATATGTCTTCTCATCAATAGCACAGATAAAATAAAACAACAACGTTTGAAATCATTTTTCTGTGACGAAACGTCAAAACATCAAATTGGTATTTTTCTGCTTAAAATTATGGTCATTATTTTGTGATTGATTTTAATGTTTGGTGATAGTTTATATAGAAAACCACTTAACATGGCCAAAATGATCACTGCAAACACACCCAGAGCCGTTGAAATATTGGTGTCTGCATTGTGTTCACAACAGATCATATTCACTTTAAATTTGCTGTTTGTTTTGACCTTGACAATGTTTTAAATATCAAGCAATCCGAAGGAAACGTTATTTTGATATATTTTTTCTATTTCGTAAGCATAACATCATTTTCACCGGCAACTTAAAACAATTCAAAAGCTATGAGCAAAATTAAACCAAACCGGAAGTGTTAGTGATATTGAGCAAAGGTCAACATCTCGGGTCGCAACCTGAGGTCAAGGTTAATGCATCGTTCTTAATAATTTGAAAGTTAAGTGGAAATCAGTCACCCTGACGGCAAGACAAATAAATGTGCTTATTTCATATAGTAAATACATTATACTGGGTGAACACTTAGAAGTTTTGTTGAGTGTATATATAATCTCTGCCCTACAATCGTGATTTGGCCATAAACTGGCTCACATTTTCTGTTGTGAGTGGGACGTATGTTTTAGTTTCAGCAGAAACACGGAAAAGAGGATCACTAATGATGGCAGGATTAAATCCCTCCTTGACATACTGCACCTTCTTCTGTTTGTGGGTGGTGGTCAGGGGCATTTCCTTGATGAATCGGAGGAACAGAGGACGAGCATAAACAGGCAGGTTCTCCTCACAGTGGTGGAAAATCTGGGGCAGTAGGTCAGTGTGGAACTCCACCGTGTCCTTCAGCAGTATAGCAGCCATGCCCGCCCTACCATCAGCACCTAAACAACACAAAGCAAATATAACGGAGGTGCCAACACGTTCCTTTCAAATATAAGACCATCCGCACATCAACAACAGAAAGAAAATTATTCTTGAGTTAAACAATGGAAGGGCCATTATTTGCTGATCAAACATAGGACTGTGTGACTTTTAAAGTGAATACAAGGTCTTTGATTTTTGATTTATTTTAGATTCCTATTTTCCCAATTCCACTATTTTGTATCAAATCGCGAGACAATAAAAATGTGAGTACCAAACTTTTGCTAATCTTACTTGTACATGTAGTCACTAGTTCATAACTGTCGATCAGGAAAATAAAATTAAGATTTTAAAATTCATGAGGGATGCTTCCTGTGGCTTTATGAGGATATTAATTCCTCACATTAAATTAGGAATCTTCAGTAAAGATATCACACCCACCTGGTACTTCAACTCCATAAACATTGGCGTCTTGTATGAATGGAAGTCCGGTCAGCACATTGGCTACCTCATTTGTGGAAACATTTTCACCTTTCCATCTACCAGTATAAACGTAAGAATGAAAAATTGTAAAATTGTGATAAATATATGCTGGGTTAAATGCCTAAAAGTTAATTTTCTAACAATTAAATTCAATGTAACACACCTGAAAGTATCTCCCATTCGATCTTTAAAATAGATGAAGTAATCTTTATCATAGTACAGTAAATCACCATAGTTGAAGTAAGCATCTCCCTCCACAAAGGCATTCCTGACATACTTCTTTTCGTTCATCTCTTTACCTCCCAAGTAAAAACCTTCTGCATAGAGTGCAGGGTTTGGTATTCCTCCAAGCAAAAGCCCTGGTTCTCCTGATTAATATATCAAGATAGATCAAATATCCCCATTAATAAATATACAGTGTACCAAGATTTTTATCAAGAACCATGCAAACAAAAAAGGATATCATTCAGGACTCAAGGAAAAAGAAAAGAATCAATCAAACTTTGAAAACCATTTAAAACTGCTGTAGACTCCACATATCTTATGCAAAAAAAACCATGAAAATTACATGAACATACTGTACATGTAATTCAAATTTATTGAACATAATTTTACCTATTTTGCAAAGAATACATCTTCCTTCTTTGTTCCGCAGAGGAGCATCTGTTTTTGGGTCGTAGCGTACAATATAAGATTTGGTTGGACTAATCTTGTTCTAAAATAACATACTAGTATATAGCAACGTCTCAGGAATTTTAAATATGCATAAAATAGGAAATCAAAAAGAAAGAAATACTGCATGGCCAGTGGAAGTTTTACAGATACTAAATCTTCAATTATAAATCCATATATTTTTAACACAGTTTCATCATCTTGTACGAACGTTGAGACACAATACAGTAGTCATGTTATTAATTTGTATAAAATCTTCATACTTATGAACATATTTATGATATGAACCTTTGCCATATTTAGATGTACAGAGGTGTTCAATTTTTTATGCAACTAAGAAATGTTTACTCACGCTTTGGTATAATTTTTTATCAAGTACCGTTAAACACATTTTGGTTCTATATTAGTTCTTTAACATGTTTAATTCAATAACTTGACATAAAATTTAATTCTTGAACTTTTTTATTTAAAGCACTGCAACATGGTGACACATGTAATGCTATAATTTTGTTTTTTAAAGACGAACCAGAAGCGGAGACAATCGGCCACAGGATCCTACACGCCCCCATGTATTTACAAAAGCTGCTGTTCCTTCTGTGGCTCCAAAAAACTCCACAATCTTTGGAATTTTGTATCTCTTCTGAAACGCCTCCCATATATCTTTACGGAGTCCATTTCCTATCATTGCTCTGATGTTATGATTCCCATCCTCAGGCCTCTGAATATAATATCATAAAAAAATCATTGAATAAACTAATAACTATCTGTGCAGCAAGCGATGTTTGAAGTAAATATCTTTTACCAGTAAATCAGCCACAGCAATTATCAATTCATAAAGAACAACTATCATCTTCCTTTACTTTTTTTAAAGGTGAATATGATAATTCTACTACCCTTGAAGGACAACTATCTACTGTGACCTTGAATCTCGGTGAATATAATTTTTCTAGGGTAATTAAACTATCTTATTCATCTTTAAAAAGTTCACAAATTTTGAATTGCGTACTATATACTAGCAAGTATTACATGTACTATACACATATACCAGTATGTACTTTAACTGTGTACCTGTATATCAGACTGGAAACATTTAGTTTCAATTTAACATATTTCAATCCAGACTTTAATCATCAAAAGTGACTTCTATTCAATGCATGGATTTTATAGGAAGGAATAGGTTAGGATTGCTAATTAGGGGGAATGACCTTTGAGGCACTACTTAATTGGTCTTGAAACATGGACAAACAACATATCTGTGAGCCAATGCTCACAAGTACATTGTAATACCCCCGGTCTGATGTGAAGTTGACATCCGACTGGTACAAGGTCCATATGTATGGCATGCCTAAACAAAGAGTGTTAAAATTTCAAGTATCTGCGATAAATAGCTGCTGAGAAATCCTTGACCAAAATTTGTTTGAAAATAAAGGCTAAAAATAAGCAAAGTCGTCAATTAACAGGAAGTTGTTAGTAGTCCGATTGGTACAAATATATATCTCACCATATGGCATGCCTAAACAAAGAGACAGTGTGTTAATATTTTATGCATCTAAGATGAATAGTTAGAAAATGCGACAAAAATTTTTGTTACAGACAGACAGACAGACGGACAGACGGACAGATGGACGGAAGGACACACAGGATAAAACAGTATACCCTCTTCTCCTTCGGAGTGGGGGTATAAAATTACTTAGGATAGGTCAGGTTAAGACTTCTGAATAAATACAACTAATGTAGTAAGGAGAAAGTGTCAGTTCATTGCCAAATATTCCAAACAAATTCTCTCTACTCAAAACGAAAGCATAATTAAATTTTTGCAGTTTCTCTATTTCTCTATAGTATGATCAGAAGAGCCCTGTTAAACCTGAAGAATGACACATCCAGTGGTTAGCTAGTGAATTTCAAAATCTATGTTCTTATACCCTATGAATATGGTAATGTAGCTGTTGACACCAAATTTAGTCAAAATTGACTTCAAAGATGAAGTTAAAAATCCTTCAACATTTTATAGAAGCCAGACAGACAACCACAATCAGTAAATGGTCATGTGAATGACTCAGGTGACCTAAAAAAGTTCAACGACCACACAGCTTGTTTAACAATGCAGATGATAGACAGGGGTGAAGAAGTAGAATTTTACATGGGAGATATGCAACAGGTGACCTAAATCAGTCCATATCAGAAGAAAGTGCATACCTCAGGTACATGCAAAAGATATCTGGCAAGCTCTCCTATGTACTGCGCTATAGTGACTTTGTGTCTCCTACAATCTTCAAAATAATGGGATGCAGAAAACTTGACCCGAAGAACCATTGTACTACCTACAAACAGAAACAAGCCTTGAATCTAGGCAGGCATGCATACATGGGGTAAAGTTTGCATGCATGTATATAAAAAGTAGGTAACATTGAAAAAAAGTTGCCATATATAACTAACATGGCTATAACAAATTTACGGCTATAACGAAGAAATTTAAAGGTCCCCGCTGGCAAAATTTTAACATATTTTATCATTCATATAGCAAATTTTTTCCATTACAAATTTCATTGAAGATACATGAAATTTTCAGATGCATATCTTGAGCATACATGGCCTGTTAATTTCATGCTGGGCTTGCACCATTAAGAATTATTTAAACATAATTTCTGAATCAAAAGTGTCAGGCTTTGGAACATGTGACATCGAGGAAATTTTGATTACTTTCAATTTTACATCGGGGTAGAGAACTTATAAATAAAATTCAAATATTTTTTTATCATGCATAATTTATTATTTAAGAGCATTTTATAACAGAAAAAGAATTATAATAAATTGTCCAGGTGAAGAGAGGGACTGTTCAGACCCAATGTTTATTTCTATACCAAAATCAAAGACCACAAAAACGCTAAATCGGTTAATCTGATTTTCAGTTAATCTGATCATTTTTCTCTGACAAATTGACTATCAGATTAAGCGGAACCCTCTGTAATACACTACCATAAAATACGATATTGCACCATATGATACTATAAAATATTTTGACATAAGATATATCATATGATACAATATATAATACTGTAATATATAATGATACAATATGGTATCATATGATATGACATTGCATCAAGATATGATACATTATAATATTGTATCATATGAACATATTGTATAATATACTATTATCAAATATTTAAATATTTCGTTCTTAATGTATAGGTGTTGATTTCACTAATATGACGTCACAATGTCGCACGTGCCAAAACCAGTATTTTTTTTGTCATGAAAATCTATTTTAAGTATAGTCTATAAATTTTCTATTTTTTAGTATAGTAAGGTCTATATCAGAATTTATAGAACGGTCATGGTGACACCAATCAACCAATCATGTGTTTGGGAAAAATACAATATTATAATAAGATATTGTATCATTTAATACAATAGTGTTTCATATCATAAAGTACTATATCATAGAAATCATGTTATATCATTTAACAACAAACACATCTATCAAGCAAGTATGAGTGAGGTAGATTTATGAGATTGAGCTCTGTATCTGAAGCTACCTCTATTTACACATCCATAATAATATTAACTGTTAAGGTCTGACTAGGTACGAGCCGAATTCACTTTATTTTATAACAGGTCAAAGATCACTCTCTGTATCTGAATCCCTGCGATTCATTTATACAGTTAAATCAACCATGCAAGCTTGAAATAGTACTATTATCTATATAAACACGTAAGCTGTTCCAAAAACACTATTCAGATTCAGCACCTGCTCTAAAAACTTTAACCAGCTAAAAAACCTTAACCTCATGGCCTATGGCTCAGATTCAGCATTCAAGCCTGTCAAGTGCATAAGTATCATAAGATGCACCATCTATGCAAGTTTGGTGAAGTTAGGACCAGTAATAACTAAGATATAATCATTAGAGGGTACCTGCTCCAAAAACTTTAACCTGCTCCAAAAACCTTAACCTCATTCAGCATCCAAAACATATGGCTCAGATTCAGCATTCATGAATGGCCCAGATTTAGCATCAAAGTCTTTCAAGTCCATAAGTAAGTCCAGATGCATCATTCATGCAAGTTTGGTGAAGATAGGACAATTAATAACTTAGATACAAGACCTGCCCCGAAAACTTTTACCAGGACCGGACACCGACACTGGGGGTATAGCATAACCCCCCCTGACTTCGTCTCCGTGAGCTAAAAATCACTTGGACACATGAAATATGTATATTGAGGTGATCTTCAAATTAATCACAACCCTATAATTGGATTATTGCTGTCAGATATTATAAAGAGTTAGTTTACAGTAGCTAGATTGAATAAAGCTGACTATTTCTTGTTTTGCACTCATTGGTTTGGTAGGTATGTTCAGCGGCTCACCTAACTCTATTACACTGAACAGAGCGAGTGTGGCAGCACTGTGGTACAGCGGCGTTGTAGTGTACACTGTGTCCTCCGCAGTCATCCCCGAGAACAGCAGAAACTTGGAAAAGCCGATCGCTTTCCCTTGATTTATGATGGCTGGCTTAGGTAAGCCTAATGAATAGACATAATAATTTGACATTTCAAAATTCTGTTGCAATATGAAATGGAAAACATAAAAATATCTTTCTTTTTCAAATTACTGTAAAGAAACCTAAATTATTAAAAAGCTAATCACTCTAAGGACATTTTATTATGTCCAGTCCTGTAAACGTGAGATAAAAATATATGACATTTGCTATTAGTTTTATCTGAATGACATATCACTATGTCTCAGGGTAACAGCTTTCTAAATGACATCTCTAACTCTTAATAAGTGAAAATATTTTGCAAATTACTTCAGGTGATTGGTAATTGATTTGACTGCCACAAAAACCTGTTTTTTCATATTAGAATTTTGGACATCTTTCCATAATATTACCTGTTGTTCCTGACGTGAAGATATAAATACAGGGAGTCACCATAGTGAAACTGCTTCTAACACTTTTGCTGATATCGGCCCCTGGAGAATTCAGCATCAGGTCATCCCATGAGATGTAGCCCTCGGGAACATTAGCTGTGGATTTGCCGTACAGATACAAAGGAATGCCTAATTCTGGGCGAATCTCTTCAATGGCATGGAACAGCTCATCCTCTAAAAAAAGGCATCTGCACATTTATTATGAGAGTTTCATCATTGTCTTTTAGAAGACATACTGCAACAGTTTTATGAAGAAAATAAATACATGTAATACGGTACTCAATTAATTTAAGGTACATCACATGGGGTGAAAATTGGAAGATTTTAATTTTTGTCAGGTATGCCACAAATTGTAAAATGAACTGTAAAATAAGAATTTTACTGAAACCTACCTGGTCCAATAATCAGGGCTCTCGCCTTGCTAACTTTGATGGTGTGAAGCAGAGGTTTACTTCTGTTGTGATAATTTATGAAAGCAACACTTAAACCAACTTTTTGGAGACCTGTAGAAAAAAAAAATAATTTCATCAAGAAAATGTATCTAATACAGCAATTTGGAAATTTTTAAACAATTAAAAAATCTATACAGCACCTCACTTATAATGCTTGGTACCAATTTAATCTCTTTACCCATCCTAAACCTCAGTGCCCAACCGTTAAAATTAAGGATGCTCCTATTACTTTACTCAAAAGAGTTTCATTTCAAGGGGAAAAAAAAATAATTCATTTTATTAATAGAATATAATTTTGATAATTTTAAAAGGAGGGTGAATAAAAATGATACATACTGATTAGTGTTCATGGCAAAGTGGATCATTTTTTTTTATTTTAAGGATTAACTCATTATTGATTATCCTTTAACAGGAGCCTTCAGATAGGTTTTTCCAATGAAAATATGAATATTACATGAATATATAGGTTCTATTTATTTTCTGTAAATTCAAATTTAGTAAAAAAATTTGAGCATTTTAGATGCAGCTTATATTGTTCTGACTTAATCAAATTAAGTCAACCTGATTTACTTCTAATAATAAATATACATGTATTTAATCAAATACCTTTTCCAAAGGTCGGAGGTTGGAAAATATTCATCTATTTACCAATATTTCTACCAGTTTTTCAAACATTTAATAATGAATACATATTTGTTGATTTACTATAACTAAAGTAACTCATTTATTTATGTTGAGCAAAATACTTTACCTAAAAATGTCCATACAAATGATGGATGATTCTGAATGAATATTGCAATTGTCTCTCCAACCTTGAACTTCCACTCATATGCGATATTAGCCACTTTTTTAGCTTGTTCATTCATGAACTCATAAGTATATTCTCTGTCTTCAAAAATAATCATGGTTTTCTTTGGACATCTAGCGACAGTCTGTTCAAACATTTCAATGACATATCTTTGTGTCGCTACATCCTTGGTTAGATATTGTCCAACTTTTTTTCCAACCCTCATAAAGTCCAAGTCATATTTTAGCCATGGAAACATGGTTTGCCATGCTGCCACCGACAAACCCGCTACTCCTCCTAGGCCAATTAAAACCTTGTCTCTGGTTCGTGGCATCTTGCTCTACTCGTTTTTACTCTGAAAATTTAAAACACATAACGAAAATTAAAAACCTCAACATACACTAAAATACAAATTTGAAAATTAAGCTGATGAAAAATAGCTTTTTATAAGTCAGATATAACTCAGCAATTGATGTATGCAGATAAGCCAAAAACCTTGTCACATCAAACTATAACTGTATAAAGGTCGCTTTGGGGAACGTCCTACATAACCACACGATCTCTTCAAAGCTAGCTTCTGTACCCACAAAAGATCAGCGATGCAAAACTGTATGCATAGTAATAAATCACTAATAAAATATTTATAACATCTTAAGTTACCTGTATAACCTTTCGGTAGGAGGTATTTAGGTATTACTGGTATATCATAACAATTTTGCAGTCAGAGTCAAAGGTCATAAGAATACCGATCCCGATTATTTTCAGATAACAGAATATGTGGTGATAATAAGCCGAAGAATATAACATAATAAAATACAAATAAAACATTTTGCAAAGATTTTATTGATATATTTGTAACATACAAAAAGCAAAAGTGCATACAGTATTTCCAAAAACACTCAAAAATGATTTGAAAACATATTAATATTTAAGATCAATTCTTGATGAATATCATCTTCGCTAGCAAAGGGTTTTCGGTCCATTTCGCTTCCCATGGGGAACGAAGTGGACCGAAAACCTTTGGCTAGTGAAGATGGATGAATATCAGAATTCGGTCAGTGATCACGCATAGAAACCGATTTTCTTTACAATTTGATAAAATCTAGTAAATAAGCTTAAAATGAATTCATCGTTTCTATGTGGTCCTGTTGTAATAGTCACCGAGGGTAAGGATGACATTTTTTTTTATTTAACAAGAGGCCAATAGGCCTTAACGGTCACCTGAGTAGCATATATGACCTATACACAAACTTGTTGAGGAGTCTCATATATGCATTTAATTAAGTTTCATTCTGGAGTAGAAAAATTTTAAATTATTATACAAGTCTTAATATCTAATACAACTTCCAATCCCCCATCACAAGGGACAAACATAAACTGCCCCTGTTGGCATTTAAACAAACAAACAAAAACAGTTTTAAAAGTCATCATGAGTTACTCACTTTTCCTGTTCCAGCTTTTAAATTTTCAACCTTCATTAACAATTAATCACCATCTGGCATTTATATCAAATTCATTTTACATGTATCAGTGATTTTAGTTAGCCAATTATTACATTACTATTAACAAGTCTATTTGTTTATTTTATTTAGAAATTTCAAAAACAGTTTTTGTTTCAAATGATAAAAAATACTTGCATAAGTCCTTTGATCATAGGGCCTACAACTTATTTATAATTACATTATATTCAATGATTAATATGAACAAGCAAAGGAAGATAACTCCATTATGAAGAAGGGAAGATGACTCCATTAACTGTTACCCCCACCCCCTTAACTTTTTCCAAATGCTTTCAAAATCTTTAACTTTGATTGACAGCTCCATTCTTACTCTCTTCTATATTTGTGAATTTACTCATTTCTTTCATTGAAATTCCTGAGCAGAATATAATTACCGTCTTCCTTGGTAGACGGTATAAAGAATTGACATAATTTACAGTCTCCGGGTTGTACACTTCCTCTCCTTTGTGATTGGTAGAAAATACATGTTGTTAAAATTTACATTTATTTCATTGGTTGAAAAACTGTTCGGCGCAAGGGAGATAATTTTCTGATGATCTTTTTTACGTACGACTTAACAATTTTCGTAGATTTTAAATCTTAAAAAGTGAGAAAACGAAAAAAGCAATAAAATTAGCTATCAATGAAATTCAGGCTTTAATTTTTCAGTACAACTAGTTGAAAGCAATGTTCTATAATATCTATTGAATTTTGTTGTTCTTTTCTTTTTGGATTGTTTATGCAAGTCCAAAAATGTGAAAATTTGATACGGTATGTCTAAATCAGTAAAAAAGATACGGTTCGGGTAAAACTAGAACCATTTTAACAGGAGCTTGGACTTTGGGCAAACAGCATTGCGACATAGGCCTGTCTATTTCATTGCTGGCAATACAACCATGGCTCTTTGAAATCAACTAGATTTGTCTGGTTTTGGAGCTAAGACTACGCAATCGGTGTATATTTCGCTTGAAACCAGCGTCATTTTTAACTTGTTTTGACGCAAGAATAGATAGTTACGTCCTACTGAAAGTCCAAGGTTTTGTTAAAATGGTTCTAATATCAGTAAAACAAGTGCTGAATGCTGTGGTATTAAGTTTGATTTTATTTAAATAATACGATCCTTCCTAAGATCTCTTTTTTCCTACTATAGTCGATCTCAACTCACAAGCACGTGGTACGCATTTCTCAATTTAAGGCACGCACGCTTAATTAAGGTACATAAAAAAAGTTTCAAAAACCATTGCATGTAGAGGAAGACGACCTTATTTATAAAAAAGAATTGAATTTTCTTTGATAACTTAATGCAGTTTAAAGTTTGCTCTAAAGACGGTAAGCTTTTTTAAAAAGCTAAACTTGTGTAGTAAATATTCATTACCGTCTTCCTTGGAAGACGGTATAAAGAGTTGAAATAATTTACAGCTCCGGGTTGTGCACTTCCTTTCCTTTGTGACTGGTAGAAAATACATGATGTGAAAATTTACATTTATTTCATTGGTTGAAAAACTGGTCGGTGCAAGGGAGATAATTTTCTGATGATCTTTTTTACGTACGACTTAACAATTTTCGTAGATTTTAAATCTTAAAAAGGGAGAAAACGAAAAAAGCAATCGGTGTATATTTCGCCATTCTCTCACCAGAGGTCGTGCTACACAAGTTTCGCTTACACCTCTGTCAACGCCCGATGTACAAGATTCTTGTACAAACTTAAACGATGGGCAAAATGTAATTAAAATCTATGTAGTTATTTCTTTTATCTATGAATATGATTATAAATAATTAAATTTAAATCTTTAACGCCTTTATTTATTTTTATTTCAACGTTACTGGAAGAACTATTTTGCGGAGGTAAAAATTAAAATATGATCACATGATCTAGTTTGACAGATGTTTGAAAAATCAGTTTCTGTACACTACCGATTTATCGATGATTTTACATAAATCAGCAGCAATGTCATCTCCTGTGATGTTTTTAAACGTGTCTTCAAAGTCTTCGCCCGTCGATGACTCCCCTTCAAGCTGATTGTACAGAAGAAACGAATCAACAATGCCATGTGCTCGCCATGCTTGTTTTGATCATGTGACAGACTATTTTTCCGGCGTTGACAGAGGTGTAAGCGAAACTTGTGTAGCACGACCTCTGGTGAGAGAATGATATTTCGCTTGAAACCAGCGTCATTTTTAACTTGTTTTGACGCAAGAATAGATAGTTACGTCCTACTGAAAGTCCAAGGTCTTGTTAAAATGGTTCTAATATCAGTTAAACAAGTGCTGAATGCTGTTGTATTAAGTTTTATTTTATTAAAATAATACGACCCTTCCTAAGATCTCTTTTTCCCTACTATAGTCGATCTCAACTCACAAGCACGTGGTACGCATTTCACAATTTTAGGCACGCACGCTTAAGGTACATAAAAAAAGTTTCAAAAGCCATTGCATGTAGAGGAAGGCGACCTTATATATATAAAAAAGAATTGAATTTCTTTGATAACTTAATGCTGATTAAAGTTTGCTCTAAAGACGGTAAGCTTTTTTAAAAAGCTAAACTTGTTACCGTCTTCCTTGGAAGACGGTATAAAGAGTTGAAATAATTTACAGTCTCCGGGTTGTGCACTTCCTCTCCTTTGTGATTGGTAGAGAATACATGATGTGAAAATTAGCATTTATTTCATTGGTTGAAAAACTGTTCGGCGCAAGGAAGATAATTTTCTGATGATCTTTTTAACGTACGACTTAACAATTTTCGTAGATTTTAAATCTTAAAAAGTGAGAAAACGAAAAAAAAGCAATAAAATTCGCTATCAATGAAATTCAGGATTTTATTTCTCAGTACAAGTAGTTGAAAGCAATGTTCTATAATATCTATTGAAATTTTTGGTTCTTTTCTTTTTGGATTGTTTATGCAAATACAAAAATATGAAAATTTGATGCGGTGTGTCTAATATCAGTAAAAAAAGTTAGCATATTAGATACGGTATCGGGTAAAACTAGAACCATTTTAACAGGAGCTTGGACTTTGGGTATTTGTGTCAAACAGCATTGTGACGTAGGCCTGTCTATTTCATTGCTGGCCATACAATCATGGCTCTTTGAAATCAAAAAGATTTGTCTGGCTTTTGAGCTATGACTACGCAATTGGTGTATATTTCGCTTGAAACCAGCGTCATTTTTAACTTGTTTGACGCAAGAATAGATAGGTACGACAAGTTCTTGTTAAAATGGTTCTAATATCAGTAAAACAAGTGATGAACGCTGTGGAATTAAGTTTGATTTTATTAAAAGAATACGGCCCTTCCTAAGATCTCCTTTTCCCTACTATAGTCGATCTCAACTCACAAACATATGTGGTACGCATTTCTCAATTTTAGGCACGCACGCTTAAGGTACATGTAAAAAAGTTTCAAAAGCCATTGCATGTAAAGGAAGCAGGGACGTATATACGTCCTTGGAGGAAGGCGACCTTTATATAAAAAAATTTCTTTGATAACTTAATGCTGTTTAAAGTTTGCTCTAAAGACGGTAAGCTTTTTTAAAAAGCTAAACTTGTCTTCAATATAGTTGATGTTTTGATAGGTAAAAAAGATAAAGCATTATTGAATCGGATAGTTTCCTCTGTGTTTGGTTATTTAATAAAACGTTTAGATGATCACGAGTCACGTGACAGAAAGCGAGAGGCTATAAAAGGCAGACGCTCTATTGAACGGAGTTCAGTTGGCAGATAGCTGCAGAGAAGATAGGAACTCTACGGGTAAGAATTATAGATCTCATTTGCGGTGTCTCAAACTAATGCAGACGGACCATTTGAGATTTATATATTCTTGGGTACTGTATCAGTAATTAAAACAAAGCCTGAAGGGTGTTCTTAGACAATAGGTTTCAGACTGCGGTCTGGGTGGCTTTGGTTCAGCACACTTGCTGAAACGTAGGGTTTCAGACAAATTAGGTCTCAAACACAGAGGATTAAAAGGAAAATTCATTATACCATTCAATCATATTTGTGATCAAAGTGAAGTGATTTTTTTTGCTGATTATAATAATCAAATCGAACGTAAAGTAACGTTAAGAAAAATTAATATCATTCGTGGCTAGAACCCACAAAACACATTACAATAATAACTAGTTGACTAATTGTTCTCGAACAATTAGAGGTCTTTCCACCTTAGTATTTTTAATAAATTAATAGATTGCCCGATAAGGTATACAAAAAAATATTATACCTGTGATATATATTGAACTAGAATTTTTTTCCACTTACTCTGAACAAAACTGATATGCTTGCCAAGGGAATATTCTTTACACATTGTCAAGCATATAAAGAGAGAACCTAACAATAGAAGAGCGTGTTCTAGAGGCTAGCTATCTTTGTAAAATATGAATGGGTTCACTGTAAAAACAATTTCCACTTGAGTAACCACAGGACTTGATGTGATACCTGGCTGACCTAATTGAATACCTTATTGCGCAATCCAGCAAGCTATTGAAACCCTTACTATAATTCTGTATTTCAAAACATATGAAAATTTATTAATTAACAGATTTCCAAATGACCTTTACCTTTGACCTTTATATCGTTTTGTTCGGCCAAGGTAGACGCTTCCATCCCAAGTGGTTTGAAGTCTCTATGATAGATAGGAAAAGAGTTGGAAGCGATTTTATCGAAATTTCAATACTTTCAGGGGCAATAACTGCTAGAAGGGGGCCTCAGATCCTTTCGGTATGAATAGATTGAAGAACCCTCTAAGTGTACTGAAGGCATTGGTAAAATTTCCAAGTCTCTCTCTCTTATTGTTTCAGAGGAGTAGCGATAACAAGCATTTCATACAATAGGGGCAATAACTCTGTAATTATTCAAAGGTATGAGCCAAGGGGGTATATTTTAAAATGTCTTAAGATGTCCTACTACATCCATGAAAAAGTTTTTCTCTACCACCCTTAACAAAAGAGACATAAAAACTCATTAATTAACAGCTTCTCAAATGACATTGACCTTTGACCTTTATGTCATTTTGTTCGGCCAAGGTAGATGCTTCCATCCCAAGTGGTCCGAAGTCTGTATGATAAATAATAAAAAAGTTGGAAGTGATTTTATGGAAATTTAAATACTTTCAGGGGCAATAACTACTACAAGGGGGCCTCAGATCCTTTTGGAATGAATAGATTGAAGAACCCTCTAAGTGTAATGAAGACATTGGTAAAAGTTCCAAACCTCTATGTCTTATGGTTTCAGAGGAGTAGCGATAACAAGCATTTCCTTCTCAAAGGGCAATAACTCTATAAGTTCTGGGAGTTTTTTGACACAGGGTCAATTGGTACCATACCTTTTAATGACCAATTACATAAAGTTTAAATTGTTTGAATAACTCTAATAACAAAAAAGTCACCCCGAGCTAAATAGAAAAAAAGAAGAATAAAAAACATAAAGAAATCAAGAGGTCTTTCACCTGAAAGGTGGAAAGACCTAATAAGACAAATATATATACCCCCCCCCCCCACTCAGCTATAACCCTTGCCTTACATGTAGGTGACATGTAATATTACTAAAGATGACAGCTCAATGTTTTTTACTAAATATGCAATCGGCTTTTATTCTGTGTCAGTAGACGTTTTTTAAACATAATATATATTAACACAAAATTACCATTTTGGCCACATCCCGCATTAAGAACCCCTACCCTATACACTCTATGAGTGTTTTTTTCTTTATATGCAGTCAGTTTTTATTCAGTATCAGCTGAAGAAAAGAAGACGATTTTTTAAACATTAAAAGCATTAACACTATATGACTATTTTGGCCCCGCCCTAGAGTCAGAACCGGGGACATGAAATTAAAAATTTTGGCAGAGGGCTTCCTGGTCTACAAAATCATGAATTCAGTTTTCCTTACAGGCGTGTGGGAGTAGAGAAGAAAATTTTGAAACATTATAATTTATGCATTTAACACTCTTACATCCATTTTGAAGAGAAAAAGATTTTCTAAGATTAAATATATTTTTAATATATGGTCACATTGGCCCCACCCTAGAGCCTGAACCCCTGACCTAGGGGCCATGAATTTCAGAATTTTGGTAGAGGGTTTCATGGACATCATAACCATGTATTTAGTTTTCAACAAATATGTCTGGGAGAAAGAGAGGAAGATTTTCTAAGATTTAATACATTTTTACTATATGGACATATTGGCCCACCCTATAGCCTGAACCCCTGACCCAGGGGCCATGAATTTCATAATTTTGGTAGAGGGCTTCATGGACATCATAACCATGCATTCAGTTTTTTCCTTACATGTATGGGAGTAGAGAAGAAGATTTTTGAAAATTTGGCTATTTTTAGCATATTTGGCACCGCCTGTGGCGCCCCGGGGGTGGTAGAGTCATGAATTTCACAATTTAGATTCCTCTTACCATAGAGATGCTTCACGCAAAACAATTGGTAACAATTGGCCTTGTAGTTTTCAAGAAGAAGTCAAAAATGTAAAATTGTTAACGCACGACGCACAGACGCACGACGACGGACGAAAACAGATAGCAATAGGTCACCTGAGTTTACTTAGGTGACCTAAAAAACCTTATTTCGGACCCATTGTGGCATGGGTGATGGCGACAACTTGGGCTTCCATAGAATATAATATTAAGAAAAAAAAAATTAGATTACAGAGGAAAACTTTGGAGAAATGCATATTTTCAAACTGTTACCATGGTAACTAACAATCATTTAGAAAATAGATTTTTCGTTTCAATTCAAAATTGAAAAGGTAATCATGGATTTTTTTGGTTTCACCATATATTGCAATGCAATCAGAAAAAAATATATAGATTTTTTTTTAAGTTGAACAATGTGTTTTTACCGGTAGAACGGTTTAAAGCAATATGAGCTGCAATTTTCATGATGAAATTTTTTTTTACGAAAATGTTATTTTCTCCTAAAATGACAAAAAATATCATGATTTTTTAATTTCTGTTAGCCATATTTTTGTGGAAAAGCCGTTAAGAAGCCTTAATTGGAGCAAAATTGAACTATTGTCGTCCTGTACAAAAATTGATCTGCTATATATTCCTTAGAAGAGAAATCTTTCTTTTGACAAAAATTAATGATTTTTCAAATCTTATTTATCATAAAAGTTTAAGTTACATGCAGACTTATCAAACTAGCAGGTTTTTGTACCAAAATAAAATTCTAAAAAATACAGCTCATATTGCACAATTCAGAATGGGTATTTTTACATAGGAGTATCACAAATTGTTCATTTTAATTATAGAGTTTTAAGAATTTTCTCTGTATGTTCCTTCATGCGACCCCACCTAGGGCCCCATTTTATGCCCGGTGGTAACGAGTTAAACCATTTAGATTTTACACTAGATAAGAATGTTTTCATCAAATAGAAACATATAAGTTGTTGGAGTTTTAGAGAAGAACGTTTTAAATGATTTCCTTAAACTTTGCAATTATGGTGCAGTGGTCCGTAAGATTTTTTAAAGACATCCACCCTATTTTCACAGTTATGAAAATATAATTTCTCGATCCTTTGAAAAATGAGTTACCTTCTATTTTCACAATTTAAATTCAATTCCATTCCAGAATGCTCTTTATGTTAAATTGACCAGTGGTTTTAGAGAAAAAGTCGAAAACTCAAAACGTTAACAGACAGACGGACGGACTTATATATATACGAAGAACGGAATAAGAACAGCCTAGTACGTGAAAAGAAGTTCCCCGTGTAAACCAGTTAAAAGAAAAATCTGCAGAATACTGTAAGAGTGCAAAGTTATGCACTGATAAAAAAAGGAAAAGGAGGCCTCTCATTTAATCGTTAAACCCAGTCTCAGGGTTTTGGAGCTGGGATAAGGTTGAATTTATACTTTATAGTCAAATGAGCTAGCATAATATTCTTTACAATTATTAAACTCTAAAATCTTCTAGGGTGCATTAAGCTGGCAAACTTAGCGCTTGCTTAGGATGAGCATGGATGTCTCATTAGCATTCACAAATTGAACCTGAGTGCATGGAGATGAGCGAGGATGCATCTCCCAAAATTGTGAAATTCATGTCATGTCCCTTGGCATTCTGATGGCAGGGGTGGGGGTACTGTTCACATTTTGCGAAATGAATGCAAACTTTTAAAACATTTTGTTTCTTTTAACAACCTAGCCAACAATACCCCCTCCCCCATTCACTTCCCACCCACCCTGAATCATAAAATATTTTGAATTATGCAAAATTAAATGCTAATTACATACTACACTGGGTAATTTTATGATTATTTGAAATCCCATTCTATGAATAATTGACGGGTTGGATTGAAAGACTCGCGTTACCTTGTCTATACTAGAAATTGTATACAGTTCAGTTCTTTATTAACTTTAAGATGTACAGCTTATCAGTACAATAAATATAAACAATATACACGTACAGGTAGGTTAACAGGAGAATGTGGCAGAAGTGTACATATGATATCAACATCTAATTTGCATTAAGTAAATCTTGTCTTATTTTCGAACTAAAGTGAATAAATTTACCCAGATTACATTTTTACATTTCAATATGAAAAAGTTGCAAAAGTTTGCACATTGAAGGTTTTTTTTTTTTTCCAGTAATAAGGCTTACTAGTAATGTATTTTTTGCCATAGCCTTCGTATATTGGATATATTAAAAAAAATGAAATTCATCTTCAATAGAATTTGAACATAAAAAACATTTTCTATTGTGTCTTTCAATATTATAAAATCGACCTGTTTCTATTGACAATTGATGCGAAGACAACCTGAATCTTGAAATACACTTTTGATATTTGTTTGAAATAGGTTTCCTTAAATAAAATTGCAAATTATGAGTTGCAATGAAGTATTTGAAAAAAGAGCATTTACTAGAAATATCTAGTTGAGCAAAAATATGCTTGGTCAAAAATACGTTGTTTAACAACAATGAGTTTTGCAGCTGTTATTTTTTGTTTTTCCCACAATTCAAACATACCCAGATTGCATAAAAAATCGACACAGTCATATAGTGTATAATAGCAGTGTTGAATAATACAATTATTATGGTACATTATCTTTTCCAGAACTAAACTATATTAAACATTCTTTGGTACAGCAGAGGAAAGCGTCCTAATTCAGAATAAACCGCTACATTACAAGTTGACCTTTTAACTCCCAAGATATGTTTACAAAAATCAAGATGAAGTTTCTCAATATAAGGTGCTTTGAGTGAACCCCATACCTCAGAGGCATAGTTGATGACACTGCCAACAAAGCAATCAAACAATGATAGCAAAGTATTATGATTAAAAAACATGTTTCTAATAAATTTTTTTTCAATACAAATAATGCCTTTCTACCTTGCTTAGCAAGTTGTTTCTCGGCTTTAGAAAATTTATTATTGTAGTAAAAAATAATGCCAAGATGAGCAAACTGATCTACAATTTTAAGTGGTTTACCATAAATATACCATTTTTCACTTTCTTTTACCCTTCCACCTTTTCTAAAAATAACAATATTTGACTTGTCATCATAAATGTGTAATTTCCATGTGCTACAATAATATGTTAATTGATCCAAAAGAGGTTAAAGACCAGCAATTGACTCTGAGAAAATCACCATGTCATCAGCATACATAAGAAGGAAAAGATTCAGTGATAAAATTTCAAATGGTACACATTCAGAATTTAAAAAATTGATTTCAAAATCATTAACATACAAATTAAATAAAATAGGTGAAAGTACTGGGTTCACCTTGCATTAAACCAAGATTGCTGTTAAAAAATCACTCAAAAATCCATCAGAAGTCACACATGCTTTAACATTTTTATAAAACCCTTTTATAATACGTAGAAGTTTTCCTTGGATACCAATTTTTGACAATTTCATCCAAAGTTTAGACCTATCAACAGAGTCAAATGCTTTTTTGAAATCAATAAAGGCACAGTAAAGTCTTTTATTATTTGCCAACGATGAAGTAATTAAAGTATATAGAGCAAAAACTGCATCACTTGTACCACATTTAGATTTAAAACCAAATTGTGCATCAGTAATGACATTATTTTCATCTGACCATGTTATAAGTCTGTTGTTCAATACAGAACTAAAAAGTTTACACATGTTGCTAACAAGACTGATTCCTCTATAGTTATTAGTATCAGATTTATCTCCCTTTTGAAAAATAGGCACAATAATAGAAGAAGACCATGATTCAGGAAAGTACCCTGTTTGTAGTATACAATTAAAAAGTCTATGTAGGATAGGCAACAGATATTCTTCAAATTCAATGAAATATTCATTAAGTAAACAGTCGTCACCATTTGATTTACCTTTTTTTGATTTCTTAATAACTACTCTAATTTCTTCAACATCAATATCCTTATATAGTTCTTCAAAAATACAATCTTCAGCATCATTGGGGATATCATTATCAATAGCAACATTGCTATTATATACATAAGAAACTCTATTTTGCTGCAAACTAATAGTCATCTTACATAATTTCAGACGAATCCAGGCTTTAAATGATGTTTTTATCACATATCAGTAATAATGGCATAGTGACCGGAATTGTCTAATCATTATTTGAATGATTTTTAAAGGTGTAAAAGAAAACCCACATTTTTGTTAATTTCTCGTTAGTTAAAGATAAAGTTGTCTCAGTTCTTGAATTACTGCTCTTTGAATGAGAAAATAAAAATCCCGTTAAACTGTTTAATTTCACGGTCAACTTTCTTTTCATTGTTATGATTTTACTCTCTTAATAATAATAATGTTTATAACTAATATTTATGATTTTTATTATTCAATTTGGCGCATCGGAGATGCGGAATCAGCAAATGACATATTCCCTATATATAAAAAAAAACTTAGATTTTCTTGATGTGCAAAATTTTTTCCTTTTTGTAAACAAATCTGTAGAAATATTTTTTACAGTTTCCTACGATAATTACGAAATCTTGTGAAAATTTTTACTTACAGAGTCATTCACATTGTTTATTTAGGAATTAGTTGGCCAAAATACATGAAAACAGTGCCATTAACTGCCGCAAAACTACAGGTAACTCTTGATCGAATTTGCAAACTACTCTATACTGAATTATGATTTAAACTTTAAAACATAAATTTTTAGAATAAATCTGGCGCGATCTGTGTTTTTAAATAGATGACTTACACAAAGTACGTATTTATAATAATTTCTATGGGAAAAAATATTTTTCAATAAATCCGTACATCCGGACCTTGAAATAAATGTTCAAGGTTATAGTTTGACAATCAAATGTGATACCGTACTGGAATTATCTTCAGAATTACCCTTGAATATCTCATATATTAAAATTACAAAATTACAGTAAAGTGCAAGAACAAGACAAGGTCATGCCCTTTAATACAGGACCAATTATTACTAATTGCCCTTTTCAGTAATATCAAAGAATAAATTGTGACCATAGCTGCAAAACTTTGAAGGACTAAATGACTCTAACCTCAGTTCAAAGTGAAAAGAGAAACGGACACATGAACTAGACTTTTAGGAACCACCCCATTACATGGACTAGGCTAGTTAGTAGATATATATGATGAACTTACTATGCCACTAATTTCTCAATATATCGCTTAAGTTGTCGAGCACAGCCTCTTAAATTATGATAATACATTTTAAATCACCACAGAACAATTGATTACTAATTGTTAGATCATCCATAGCGATTGTATTGTTATAAAACTTTAAAATCGCGTAAAACCTCATTTAGTGTTTGGACATAGTGCATTTCTGTGTAGACCACGAAACACTTTGATCGCTAACACTTGTCAATTTTTGACCCATTGAGTCTTTACACAAGTAACACGTCCCTTTTTTGTCTACAACCAAACGGAAATGATCACACTAACTCAAGTTCAAGGTGCTTCTTCAAAGGTTGATAACCGATCTCTATCAATAAGCTTGTTCTTAATACTGTGAATGGTACAAACACATGTAAGGACATCGAGTGTCAGCATTGTACAGTGTTACTGTATTCGATCGTCCCAACCACACAAAAATTACACTCCGTCTATAAGCTTTTGAATATTTCAACACATCTCTTAAAGAGAATGCATCCACCCCCTCCCCCCAAAATAGAAAACAAAGAAAATACAAAAATATAACAAAGTTTATATATATAAATGAGTTATGAAAGCATTACATTTATACGGAAACGTATTAGTGCCACATTGTAAAGTTTTATTTCTTTAAAATTCTAACTTTAAAAATGAAATTTTCAACTATAATCTTGGAATTTCAAACTTTTAAGTTGATTTTTTCACCGTTAATGTTGGAATTAACAACTTTAATGTTGGATTTTCCAACTTTAAAGTTGATTTTTCAAATTTTAAATTTGGATTTTCCAACTTAAAAGTAAGTAGAGTTTTTCAACTTTAATCTTGGAATTTAAAACTTTAATAGTTGAATTTTTCAACTTTAAAGTTGGAAAACCAAATTAAAAATTGAAAAAATCAACTTTAAAGTTGGAAAAATCCAATTTCCAACTTTAAAGTTGATTTTTCCAACTTTAAAGTTGGAATTTCCAATTTTAATCTTGGAATTTTTCAACTTTAATCTTCTGTTGTTATTACGATAAGTTTTTTAATTTCAGGCGAATTTTTTAATAAGTGAATTTTATTAAAGCCATGTAGATACAAATTACAAGGCTTTGTTTTGATCTTTATTGTCTCTTATTGTGCTTCTTCCTAATCCCTCTTGTTTTACATATTAAGATAACATTATATTCAAAATTATTTCGATTTTTGATATCTGATATCTATACATTTAAACGGGCATGGTCACGATTTTGGTCAAATTATAATTTTCGGTTTTAATCATTTTTAATGCTTTAAAAATGCATTTTTAATGATGAAGTGAAATTTGAGAGTCATTCATGGAATTATAAGAAAGATATAGAGCTTACAACTCCTTGTCATGTAAACAAGGCTCGTGCCCAGTTTTTGTTTACATAGGTTTAATTTACCAGTTAAAAATATTTTTCAAGCTTATTTTTCTATCTTTTTATTCATTTTAATCATAGATAAACAGTTCCTAACGTTTAACACATTCATTTTTGGTCTAAAACTGGAATTTTCACTTCAACATTCAAAATGTAAACAAACGCTTTGTTTACATAGTAAAGAATTCTAAGCTCTGTAACTCGTTTATAACTCAACGAATGACACTCAAATTTTTATTGACTATTAGGAATGCCTTACTGAAGCATTGTAAACATTAAAATCGGAAAAGTAATTTTTGACCAAAATCGTGACCATGCCCCTTTAAACGTTTTAATCTTCTATATTTATATGAAAATTTCTAGTTCAGACATATACAACTATAAGTTTATGCACAGTTTGCCTGTAATATAATGTATACTGTATAATTATATTTATGCATTTGATTCAAAATTATTCCGATATTTGATATCTGATACTTAATTCATCAAAACGTTTTAATCTTATAAATTTATATAAAAACTTTTAGTTCAGACATATAAAACAAGTTTGCCTGTCATATTATGAATACTGTTATAATAACAAGAAATGTATTCAAACTAAAAAAGTTAAAAATTCCAAGATTAAAGTTGGAAATTCCAAGATTAAAGTTGGAAAAATCAACTTTAAAGTTGGAAATTCTAAGATTAAAGTTGGAAATTAAAGTTGGAAATTCCAAGATTAATTTGGAAAAATGACCTTCAAAGTTGGAAATTCCAAGATTAAAGTTGGAAAGTTGAAAATTCCAAGATTCCAACTTTAAAGTTGGAACTTCAAGATTAAAGTTAGAAAAATCAACTTTAAAGTTGTAAATTCCAAGGTTAAAGTTGAAAAAAAATCAACTTTAAAGTTGAAAATTTCCAATTTTAAAGTTGGCAATTTCAAGATTAAAGTTGTAAATTCCAAGATTAAAGTTGAAAAAAATCAACTTTAAACTTGAAAATTTCCAATTTTAAAGTTGGCAATTTCAAGATTAAAGTTGTAAATTCCAAAATTTAAGTTGGAAAAATCAACTTTAAAGCTGAAATTTTAAAGAAAAAAATACTTTGTCGCACTAATACGCTTCCGTACATTTGATACATGTTCACAACAGGCGTAACTGTCAGTATGAACGGTTATCGACAAGTTTGGCATCAACTTTGATGTTTCCATTTATTTAATTTAGTTACAAATTTGAATGTGAATAATAACTGAAGCGAAGTCACCATTCGTGAAATTTACAACTTCTCGGACCTTTACGACAAGCTGAAAGAGCTTGCCGGAAAGGCCCGATAGGGTGCGATTGGATATATACGAGAACCATCATCAAATTATGGGCAATTACTTCATTTCCTTTTCAACAAAGGCTTGTATACCGTTTGTACCAGACAAGAGTAAAACAGACAGACAGGCAGACAAACAAACGGACGGACGTTCTATAAAAAAAATTTTAGTTCTATAAAATATTTCGGATAACTTACATTTTAGTTAACCTAAAGGTGGGAGTAGTCTAAGCCAGATTCCAGATATTTTTGACGATTATTTTTAAAATTAAGAACAAGGCATCCGGTACTTCCATAAAGGTCGAGGTTCTCTACTGCTTACCACGACCTTGGCCTTGTATTTTTGGAGCAGTCTGGACCAGTATTAGTTTTATCATAATTTAACCCTATATAATTCGTAGCGTTAAGATTCATGTCTTTGTACATGTATTGAATTAACAAGTGAAAAGTAATGAGTATCGTTTGAGAGTTCAATAAACTGTTCATGGCGGTAATGGTGTCTCGAACATTATAAGCTTACAATGGTGTTCAAAACCTATTTATTTCTGACCTTTCTCAGTTCTGACATATTTTTCGACATATTGTTACATTAGTATGCTGAGGAATACAGCATTTTACAACGTGTTACAGAAAGAAAAAGTGATACTGTTGGGGGAAATGAGGTTTCATTTGAAACCTTTTAAAATTTTTAAGTAACACATTATTCTTTCTACTCCTGCCAAATGAAAACGGGTTAACAACCTTTTAATAACTGATGGTAAAATTGGAAACTTTGTTAGATCCGAGTAAATTTTAAAACAGTGTTTGGTTTATATGACGTATTTGTCCTCTATGTTTAAACAATGCAGTGTGTACAAATTAACTGACGTATACTAAATAGCCCAGGGTTTTCAAAGTTTTAGACTGGGTTGAAGAGTATCAAATATCGACAAAAGTATGAACAGATAAATATTCAACAATGCCTGAGACAGTTTACCATAACCTATTTAATCCCTACTTCTGAATACAAGCATTGTTGCAGACGACAAGAATGACGTCAGTGCGAAATATTTTGGACGATATGTCGATAGTAGGAAAAGATTTGGAGAGCCTTAATGGGTACCAACGAAACAATTACACCGAGCATGGTAAACAGGTGACAAATTCAAAGGTAGATAAATTAATATTTTCTTTCAATGAATGTGTTTATCAACACCAGGCATGTCGGCTTGTGTCAAAAACAAAGTCAACAGGAGAGAGATATTTACATTATTAATTACAGATAGGCACCGCGGGATAAGAAACATCTCTTTGTTAAAGTGCACGTAATAATCAGATACAATGTGGCCTAAATCGGTGTTCAAGTTCCAAGGATAAAAATGCATTATTTCTGATTTTTAGTCTAGTTAGGATAGATATATTCGTAAGATCGTAGAATATTTCGTTCCATAACGTTATTAATTTTATTTGATAAAAACGTTTGTCAAGGTGGATACTGGCGTGGATTTTTAAAACTTTCAAAAATATTTAATTTTGTTTGATTCTATTGTATTAAGGTTTAAATTGTCATGTAACTGTTTTGCAATTTCTAATATATTTTCTTGTGGTAAAGGAAATCCTGTTTCTCATTAGGTAACATTTATTTCTAGTAAAAAGGTTGATACTTTTTCATATACTGGTAGGACGGGTTAACAGGTTAACACTACAAAGTTAAACGGGAAAATTTTGCGACTTCAATGTAGATGAAATAATAAAACTTGGATAAACGTATTTTTATTAGCAAAGAACAACAATTTTTGGCGAATATTCTATAGCCGATCATGCTTAATGTATCTTGCAGAGCAATGACACTTGATAATACCATGTTCAAAACGAGAAAAATAAAGGTTTGTATTTGAAAAACAAAACTTAAATCTTTTTGAATTTTGATGTGAGCGATTGCATTTACTGGCTTATGAACGCAGCTGTGTTTAAGGTAAAGGTTAAAAAAAAAACAAAACGAGGGTGTTGCAAACACCTAGTATTAAAGAGTGCATTTACACTCGCCAAGTATGGTATGTGATATACACAGTGTTCTTTTGAAGTACTATCGTGTATCTTTATCTAGTTATCTAGTTATGCATTCTGGTAAATTAAACATACATGCTCATTCTCATAGTATTGTTTTCATTTTTGTGCACAAAGAACAAAGGCAATAACCGAACAAACCAAGTTACTTAACATATTTTCAAACTATCAAGGGCAAAACCTGCACAGGTGAGAGACTGGTTCATCTGGTCAGATTGCACACCTGATGACACAGTGCATGAAACCGATTTAATTACTGCACTCTCGATTTTGAGTAACTCTGTGCCTAAAGACTTTTGAACTAAGTAAACCTCATCCCCCTCAAAAAGAGAGAAGAGCTGTCAAATTTTACCAATATATGTCACATTCCTGACAAAAACTCGCGATACAAAGATAAAGTTTTAGATATATAATGTTTACATTTTTTAACTTGGTCATTATATATTCCCTCAAAGGTGGTCCGGTGTACTAAACTGAATACATTTAGGTTATGTTACAATTGCGAATAAAAATATCCTCCCCTTAAGAACAAGTTCTAGTATACAGTTTCAATAAAAGAATTTCCATTTGGAGTACAAATGTGCTGATATTAGAAAATCTTAGAAGCAAACTCAGAAAAATATTTCTTATACTTGGTAACCCTGCGTGGTGCAGTAGAATATGTTATTGTATAAGAGAGAGCTATGGTCTACTAATTATACATTCAATTCAATTCAATTTAATACAATTTATATCCTTAAGTTATACAACTCATCAGAATACATAACGTTATATAAACATTCCATAAATTTAGTTACAATTGGTCCATAAATTAGGTACAATTGGTCAATGGACGGATAAAAAAGATGAATAAAAATAACAATGAATGTTTTACAAAATATTACATTATATATATTTCACAGCTTGAAGTAGAAATTTACCGAGTTCTTTTGCATTATCTTCACTAAATCTAAGTCACTTTTAAAACTAGTTTGTACACATTAGGTTTTGCATAGTAAAAGTGCTTTCTATATTTCTCTCTTACTTCCTTATAAATTGGACATTTTAAAATGCATATTGTGAACTAGGCAAAGGGAAATTTGAAAATTAAAAACCATAAAAAACAAAAGAAGAATTATCGAAGCAGAAAAAGGGGTATATTTTTTTTCTTCAAAATTAGTGATTATGAATTAAACAAGAAGGGTAAAGCTAATTTTGTACTCTTTGTAATTTGTAATGTTGGATAATTATGTATTGGATCGCAAGGTAATGTACTTTAAAGTAACGAATTCAAATTCATCGGCATTTTGGGGTTTTGTTTATCATGATGAGTAGATTTTGATTGATTTTCCTTTATTCATAGTCAAAACAAACGTGGAATGGATTAAATGAGATGTTTATTTTGTTACTACATATGCATAGTTTACCAAAATGATTTTGTTTTCGTCTTTATATTGTAAGATGTAAGATTCACATTACAAAAAATCGAATTATGTGTACTAAATCAAATTAACCTATTTTATTCAAAACCAAAATAGGATACATAAGATGTTTTTTTCTACATTATTTTTCAAATAACTAATCAGAAAGTATATTACCTTAATAACCCTGTCTGTGTATGTACAAATAATAGTAATTTGATCAATGACTTGCGGTTTTTCGAAAGTAAGCGATCAATACAAATCTATGTTCTATAAAATCTGGCTGCATTGTAGTTCTTCCAAAACTTAGCTCTAAAAGTAAAACCACTAACCACCCCCCCCCCTCTAAAAAAAAAAAAAAATTAATAAATAAAAAAAAAAAAAAAAAACAACAACAAAAAACCCAAACCACAAACAATCAAACAAAAAAGAGAGAAAAACTGACTTAAACAAACAACAATGCAAAATAAAAAATAAACCAAATATTTGGCACATCAAACTGAGAAGTCGGGAATGACAAGTGTGTATTCTTCTAACGTCCTTTATTTAAAAGTGTGCCGTTTATTTATACATAGACCCATGTATCTGACGTTACATATTTTACTGTCAAATGGACTTTTTCCTTCATATTTTAATCCCCTGGTTCCTTGTCAAAACAAAAACTTAATTAGTGGACTACTTTACATTTTCGATTTAACGGCGGTTTAGTTATGTACTAGTATATCATGCTGAACAGGAAATAACGACATCTAGCAAGTATCACTCGCCGTCGTTCGGAAGTAACCAAATATGTTTAACCATTCCTCCATTCAGAAGTTTTAGTTATTGTTTGACTTGACCATTTATGAACGAATACTTGACATATTTTATTGAAATAAATTGTTACAAAGGGATTGGACATAATGAATACTTCATCTTGGGACAAAGATTTAAAAGTGTTATTGTTTATCAAATGATTAAAATACTTTGATTACATGGCCTGCTGTAGATATATTTTCCTTCATTTGATCTTTGCTTATTGATGAGTTCAGCCTGATTGCCAAAAACTACTAATTACGAAATACTTTGGAGCAACGAATTTTATATTGTTTTTAATCTATTATAGGTTACACAGGCAATTGTGCCTCACATGAAATTCACGTTAAATTCACGTGAATTTAACGTGAAATGTTCACGTGAAAGAGCACTCACACGAATTTCACGTGAAATTTTTCACGTGAAATTCATGTGAACGTGTTTCACGTGAAATTTTAGCGAAAGATGTTTAAAATTTTCACGTGAAATTCACGTGAAACACATTCACGTGAATTTCACGTCGATCTTAACGTGAAATTCACGTGAAGCTCTTTTCACGTGAAGCTCTTTTCACGTGAATTTCACGTGAGGCACAATTGGCTGTGTAAAGGGGCATGGTCACGATTTTGGTCAAAAATTATTTTCCCGATTTTAGTGTTTACAATGCTTCAGTAAGGCATTTTTAATAGGCAACCAAAATTTAAGTGTCATTCGTTGAGTTATAAGCGAGTTACAGAGCTTACAATTCTTTGCTATGTAAACAAAGCTTTTGTTTACATTTTGAACGTTGAAGTGAAAACTCCAGTTTTAGACCGAAACTGAATGTAGTAAACGTTAAGATCTCTTTATTTATGCTAAAAATGAATAAGAAGATGGAAAAATCAGCTTGAAAAAGAATTTTTACCTGTATATTGAACTAATGTAAACAAAAACAGGGCACGAGCCTTGTTTACATGAAAAAGACTTGTGAGCCCTGTATCTTGCTTATAACTTCACTACTGACTCTCTAATTTCATTTGGTCATTGGAAATGCATTCCTAAAGCATTGTAAATAATAAAAACAGAAAAACAGAATTTGACCAAAATCGTGACCATGCCCCTTTAAACCTAAAATAGCAAAAGTACACTGACCTTAAATTTTCTTGTGATGATTTATGTGTTGATTGAATGCATACTGCCAGGAATTTACAAAATAGTAATCAAATTAAAAAAAAAACAGTGAAAATTAACAACAATAACAACAACAAAATTTCGCCGAGCGACCGATCATTCTTGTTAATGATTCGGTATATAGCACGCATAAATATGCTCTTTAAATTTCTTCGAAATGTAAGCCGGCGCTTCGCATTCCATTTGGGTCATTTATAAGTATAGCTTAGCGAAAAAAAGAGCTATTTCATCTTAATTTCTCAACCTTTTTTCACCTTTTACCAAGTACATCCTATTGAGAAATTTTCAAACAAACAAAAATAATCAGATGTTCTTGCAAAAAAGTATTTACAAAACTATTACTCAAAGTGGAAAATTAAAAAAAAAATCAAGATATCAAAAAAGAAAAAAAAGACAGACGGATCACGTACAAAATTCCTTAGCATGTACAAGATGGATTATAAATATTGTGTGGCAGTGTAAAATGTACGCCACAACCTAAAATATACAGGTCATGGTGAAATATTTCTCAGAAAATCTTGACACCCCGTCCATCAACCGGTGTATACTATTTGTACGAAGTTAAAATTAAACTCTCAGCAAATGTCAAGACTAGCCATGTTTAAATGAATGATTACAAAAAAGAGGCCTTTTGTTTGATTTGTCATGGCTGTAAGAACTTTTCTTTAAAAAACAGAATTAAGGAGAAGCGTTGTTATTTCCGTCAGTTATCAGACGTTTACAAATTGCTTTGCAGCAGTGTGTCATTGTCAGACTTATATAGCAATCACTTTCATGTAAATGTTGCTCAAGGCTGTGGATATTTTATAATCGTGATGTACAAGGCGGACACAAAATTAAAACAAAAAACCAACACCCATAGAATCTGACAAAATCAGACGGTACCACAGTTTTAATATACAAACGGAAAAAAACACAAGTAGGGTTGTATAAGGTTTTTAGAAGGCCAACTGATACCCCCATAATTTTCCTCATCATGAGAGATCATTACTTCAGAAATTATTTGATATCGCATCTTAGCAACTTGATTCCCTGGGGGGAAAATCCCTCAACTTATGACCTTGCACTGTAAATGTACCTTAGCTTGTCGTTATCATTATCATATCAATATATATAATAATTAATAAATTCCCCGTCAAAGACCATTTTGCTTTAATCACCTTCACACCAATTTTAAATGCTTGTTGAATTATACTGCATTGTTAGATTTAAGTTCTGAAAAACAAAACTCAAAAATCAGAATGGTCAAATATTATCACGATATAATCTAGAGTGACTTTCGAATGTTATTCGGCATAAAATGTAAAAAAAAAAATTCTCTAAGGGATATAATATAAACATATCATAGTTCTGAAGTACTGAGGATCGCTTAGCTTAAATCGCAGTTACTAGTAATTTTTTAAGGCAAAGTATCAGTTACAAAAATATTGAGTATGCAGAAGTTGCGATAAAAGATGTTACACTACGAAATAGATATTATGTTACACTACGAAATAGATATTATGTATCTCGCAATACAACCTAGTTGTAGTTCTACAGAGAAAATTCGAAGTTTTCGTAGAGCTACAGATCTGCATCTAAAATACAGTCTTGAAACTCTTCAAATTTTAAGATGTAAATTTATTACTTAATTTTATAATGATCAAACAACTTGATATACTATAATGACATTTTGCACCTTAGTGATGTTCAAAGCTTGAACTCTGTCATCAAGCTCAAAGTACTAGGTGCTTTTTTTTTTTTAAAACTTAGTAATTGTTATTTCTTTAAAGTCACAATAAAAAATTCCTTTTGCCACACATCGTAATTAGCATGCACGTGCAGTCATGTTTTTTCATTGTTCGTCTGCAAAGAGAAGCAAAACCAGTCCACTTAAGTAGATGAAATTCGTTTCGATACACTTATTATGTATCATGAAATCCACTCATTATTCTCGATACACTTATTATGTATCATGAAATCCACTCATTATTCTCGATACACTTATTATGTATCATGAAATCCACTCATTATTCGACTTTGTATGGCTACAGAGACTAGGGATTATTACAATATAGATCAACAAAATATTTTCCTATATCTCCTTTTTTCAAATTGAAATGTTCCATAGTAGACCTAGAGTAGTTTCTACAGGCATCATTTTGAAAGGATTTGTTATTATTATTTTTTGGGGGGTTTGTTTTCTGCATTGAATATCAACAAATATATAAAATATTAGCGAAATTCTTTTATCAATGGTAGCGTCTCTACGAATTGCTCATCTTTACCAATTTGCTTTTGAACATCTTTTTAAATCCTAAAGTAAAAAGATGATTTAAACAGCTTAAAATCGACTTTAATTAAATTTTAAACATACAACGTATTTTCCCTTATTTAGCAGTGATTTGTGTTGTTCTATTCCTCTGTTTATACATACAAATTTTTACAATGTATATACGCCACTGTGTATATATATATATATATATATTAGATCTAATGATGAAACCATTTTATGTCATACAATCCTTAATATTCTTTTCCTATTTGTTAATCTACAAAGAATTGTGAAAAAATTGCATAATACACATCGAAAACATCTTCGCACTTAGATTAGACAATTAAGGAGAAGGAATCGAAGACGGTTCATAAAACAATCTTTAACAAGGGCACCGCTAAGCGGAGCATCCCCTCGCGACATGACTTATTGTACGGGGGAATACGTTATTTAGGAAAATACATGTAAATTTATCAGATCAAAATAAGAAAGTATTTCTTTAAACCACTTTGAATACATACATGTAATATCTATTTAATCCCAATCCCCAAGCTTTGTGGTGTATAAATTGGGGGAGGGGGTTTACATCACAGTTTTCCTATTCCTGGCAGAAACTCAACACATATACTTTCAAGTTTAATAATTAAGATTCATTTAGTGACATTCATTTTTATATAAGCATACATAAACGATTCGTATACATTATGAAACGTAGCTGAAAATCAAGCGCTCTGTAGTCTGCTCTGATGGAAATTCTAGTTGCTAGTTGTCGTATTATAATTAACCCATAGTATAGTAGATATATATGCAGTTATTATTAATATAAAACAATTTTCGCGTGATAAATGTGCAATATCTGTCAAAGTCTCTACTGAATTTTGGACTAGTTCTATTGTAAGTAATACGGGAAAATTTGTCCGAAAGTCGACTGCTTGTTTCGATGTAAATCGGCAGACTTAAATCTCTTGCCCGCTTCAACTTTTAACTATGGGCACTCGTCTAACACTCCAATGCTACAAAACGTTTTTTTTTTACCTTAACTAGATTTAAATCTCAAGTGTATACGGTAGCGATTAACTTCAAGTCGTACATAAAATTACCGGAAATGTCTATTGTCAAGTCGTACATAAAATTCATGTTTTTAACTTCATTTTTTACGATAATTTAAAAAAATACTTAATCAACTGATTTTGAAATCAACAGGGTTTGTCCTATTACCATGCCAAAGAAGTGTACAAAGTTTGATGGATATTCATGAGAGGGTTTTCTTGGAATTTACTAGAAAATTGAAATGGGGTACACACACACACACACATACATACACACATACGAACACACACACGCACAGTAGCGATGCTATATCCCCTTCGCAACAAGTTGCGCGAGGGGATAATAAAGCAAGCTTTTCATAAAGATCAAGCAATTGTTATTCTTTTTCTCCCACTCGAAAAACAATTGTCGGATTTCAGAAGCACTGTTATTTGCAAACACTTTATACTGCGTTGATAAAAGCGCCAGTAGCGATTGATTGTCTAAACAACTACATGTAAATCTTACTAATTGTTAGAAATGTTAATACAGTGTTCAAGAAACAATAAATAGCTGTGATACAAAGTACCGTCCTTGGCATTTTAAACTGTGTTTCTGGCGTAGGAATGCAAAATTAAAAATAAGAAAAGAAAAAAAAGATGCAGTTTGGTGCAATTTATTTTCCATCTTAAGACTAACGTACTAATTTTAACAGGAAAGAATTTTTTGTAACTTAATTGTGTTGTGGGTGTTAATAGTTTATCTCTGAGCAATTCTGGCAACATAATTGCAATAAACAATTTGCTCTGTGTTTACGCCGGCTGTGATTCACCAAATTCCATGAGATCCTGGAAATCAAATTCTCAGAATTAAAACGTGTCTCGAAGTCAACTCATCATTGTCCTTTAAAAAAGAGGGACGTATAACTCTTTCCGGGAAAATTCTGTCTACTTTTTCGTTTTTTATCGGACCACATTCTTGCTTTGATTTATGATGGTCGCAGCGTTAATGTGTGTCATCAAAGTAAAAAGAGGCTGATTTATTTTTCGTAGGATAATGCAAATGAAAATTCTTATAAAATGTTATAAATAATTTGCGAAAAAAACTGGTTTAAGAGTTCTTTGAGTAAAAAAAATATGAATTGATTAACTCCTAATTCAAATTGGCTTCACCTTAATGTTCTATCATTATATCAGAGGTCAGAATGTAAACACAGTATCAATTTACAATCATTATTTGTAATCAAGGGCTCAGGTAAAGCTGTCGTTATTAGTTATTAAATCGTCGTCCGAGTCATATTCCTGCTTCATTTGACCTAAGTGTTCGGGTGTCTGGTTCTATATGATGGCCTAGCGAAATCCAGTATATCGTGGGTCAATAGCAATCTAGTAACGAAAGTAAACAAAGTGCAAAAAAACTCATCTTAGATTCACTTGTCATGCCGAGATTTCAAACCAACAGCGCTTAGTTTTGGTTGAGCTTGGCATTTATAAAACTTTTCAATGATTTACTATAGGAAAGATTGAGTATATTTTAAACTTTTAGGCACATACTTGAAATGCATTCTGCTATGACCGGAGACCACCGGGGGTATTATGCTTTATTAGATACTATTTTACAAGTCCTAGATAGAGTTTTTATAAGCTTGTTCAGTATTACAGACCGACCTCCCTTTTTTCGTGTCAAAATGTAGATAATTTTATGTGCTGCATGTATGATGCATCAAATTAAAATCGGGTTTAATTAGTGGTTGGACCCGTTTGTCCTTTAAGTAATAAAGCCCAATTTAATATTATTGCTAATTAAGTTTAAGGTTCCGGTCCATAATAGCCCCAAATTCAATGAATCTGGATGCATAACAGATATGTATGGACTCAGTATACTTGGACATAATTTTCATGTTTACGTATCAATATGCAAGAGAGGGATGTGTCCTGATAAATGATATTTTCCTGTTCTTGAAGAGTTTTCCCCCTTTGCTTTTAATCTATAAAAATCAATTCTAAAAAAAATGTTTACGGTATAAATTTATTTTCAATAGTATTTGTATTCCTGTTGATTGAATACATTTTTCCACTGAAGCATTTATTGATATTCTTAGTATTTACTATTTCATTTTGAAAAATGTGCTTGTCCAATATGAATCGGATACCTTAATTGTCGAAGTTGAATTCAGCTATTGCCCTTCTTCGTGTTACTTCATTTATGACTATGTTGTGTCTGGACATTTTCTGTTTTCTCGAGATGGTGTTAGCTTTACAAAATAACCATAACTTAGTTAGCTTCTTTAAATAGTTCAAGTAGTCAGCCAATAGAATATTGAATGTGATATATAAGTAAAATACCAAGATAAAGGTATCTAGAACAAAAAAAAAACAAAAAAACAAAAAAAAAACAAAACAAAAAAAAACCATAATGATTTGCGCTCTGTTCTTTTATATAGATTAGCATAGAACATATTTTTTCCCCACTCAGTCAGGCTTGATTTTACATGTCTGGTCTAAACTTAAAATCAAGAGTAAATATATTCTCTTTGAGAAATATTGGTGACACACTTTGCTTTGATTACTACTCACAACGGTTCAAGATCGTTCCAAAACACAACCGATGCACTTCAAGCAGAGAGCGAGCACTCGCAAGCGGTCGCTAAAATTCCCCATACATACAACAGAAAATGTGGGCAAGCGGTCGCAATTGCCCGCTGTGCTAAACTGGCCTGGGTTTTGGGGTATTTTTTTTTTGGAGGGGGGGGGGGTGGTGATCTTGAACCGTTGTGAAAAGGTCATATTCATCGCTTTTGCGCATGTGTCACTGATGTCAATATTATAATGACGCAGTTATATTCAGTAAACCTTTTTTTCAAATAAAGGAAAATACTTTATATAAAATGTTTACAAGTTTGTAAAAAAAATTCTATTGCACACCAGACAAGTGCGATGTCGTGATAATTATGATATTTTATTACCATTGTTTTTGACATATTCAAAGTCTCCAAACCACACAACTATCTACGTTTGAATATAGATTCAATAATTTTTGTTTTTAATGTAACATTTATTCAGAATCTCCTGATCTGTCTATATTTCATGAATTATGTAGCATACATGGCCAAAAATTCGTTTCACACACACATTGCGTGCGGGAAATAAGGGTTAATGTATGGCTCAAGGAACGTGCTGGAATCGTTCGGTCTACATCCCGACACCTGACTTGTACAGTGACTCGTACGGATTGGGTTTGCCAGTTCATATGATTTATTAACCACAATATCATGTTTTATGGAACCACAAGCATAATTTTGATTATCATATTTTGAGTATTATTACATGTAGTTTTAATAGGACATTGTCGCTTTGGATAGATAATATTCACCTGTAATGTTTGTAATATAGGAGAAATCTCTGATACTATCTGATTGTTTACCGGTGATCACGTTTTCCTGGTAAATCCGTTAAAAATAATATTTCCAAAGCTAAAGTTTCATAGCTTGAAGGTTTTGTAAAGGGGAAAAAGTAGGCAGATGATATTTTGAAGTTTAATTTGATTTGTAAATTTCATGACATGTGGGGGGCAAATATTAGAGCCAGTGCGTGATGCTGGCGTAGTAATCTCACACATTCCTAACTAGTGGCTTGAGTGCAATCAGTTGAAGACCAGCGGAAGCATTGGTTTTCGATATCAAAATCACCCTCCTCTGACGTACTCTAGGTGTTGTAATCGCTTTATTTGTCAAAGGATGGTAAAACTGTCAGGTGTTTATATTTCTTTCATTAATGTTTACATCCAATTGTTCATACAAATATTCACAGAACGAGCTAGGATGCTTTAAATTCAACATTTCATGAGTTAGTTCGACTACCAGAGTAGTAAGTGCAAAGTGGTCATTTTATAAGAGAAGTAATGTTTATACAATTATGACATTTCTGTTAATTACCATGACCCTACTATAATTATAAGTAGAAGGCAGAAAGTGGTTTCATTTCTTATGATTTATTGCTACTGAAAGTCTGAGGCAAATACCAGGAACATTTTGGAAATTTAATCTGATCAGAAAGCACCCCCCCCCCTTTTTTTTCAAGAAAATAAACCATGAACATTGAAAAGGGGAATATAATATAATTTTGATAAAAAACAATCTTGAATTATTAAACTATATTACATGTATGTCTTAGAAAAATTAAGACTTTTTATGATTATATATGTATGTTAATTTAATTGATTGGCAGATCTTTTTCTAATTATAGGTCTTACGTGAATAGACTGTGCATCGATTTGTTGATAATATTTTAAAATCATAACGGCCCCGTTCTTCTGTCTTCAATATATCAGTTCAATAGCTTTTAAACCGTCTTTGCGTTTGATGGCATATAGACACGAATCCACTCCTAAAATTGCATGTCTATTTTCAGTTACCGTTATTGTTTGAGTTGGCATCTTGCTATAACAGGCCATCAAAAGCTACTCTCATACATCTCACGAAAAGGGACAACTTTAAAGTACTTTATTGAATACACAATATAAGTATATGGGTTTTGAGAACGTTTTTCTGTACAGTGATTAATATATCGACATGCACTAGACAGGCGTGGGGTGTGCTGTTGGTTAAAACGACCGGTAAATAGCTGGTGTCGGTCTAGTTTTTATCCAATTTTGCAAACTTCAATAGTCTTTCACTTTTGTAAAATAAGTCTCCCACCCACAAATAAATAAAGAACTGTGATCTATAAACACGGTAAATGGATCACGGAGCCTCGTGTTAGTGTGACATAATTCAGGTAAAATATACAAACTCAGAACTTTTAATGCACTCGTTCGTATACATATTCGCTGAGGTTTTTACCATATGCGCTGCTAAAATTACAAAATATACAAAATAGGTGGCCCCTATTTTTCTTCTTTTATATTTGTTATAAATAAAGAAGGGAAAAACGGTTAAATATTTTGTTGAGAAAAATAAAAAACTGGAATTTTTTGCGTTTTAATTTTTGTGGTGAAAAGCGATATAAATTAAAGCTATTGCTGTAAGTCCAACCCTCTTGCGATAGGTACTGCGAGATAGGTGGCGAGAGCTTGAGAATCCACTTGTTTGAGAGTGTTAATTACGTTTGGCATATAATGTAACAGGTTTTTAATTACGATCTTAGGAAATTCTTGCGTTATTTACCGCTAACGACTGCAAGAGGATATTGCAACCGTTTAACTTTTTTGTAACAAAAATTACATTTAAATGTTTATTGGGCTGCACATATATCGTTGAACTACGCAAATTAATCATTGCCTACGGTTTGGTGCTCTTTTAAAAATGAATAACTAGAAGTAATTTTTGAAAATATTTCAGATTTGACGTACAAGTATGTAGGAATTGGGTTTGAAATAAAACATAAGTCATTTAATTTCTGTGATAGGATTGCAGAACTTTCTAATAACTAAGTTGAATAAGCAAACCATGTCATCAAGCTAGCTTTATCTCATCGATATATCCTCAATAATGCTTTGACCAAGACAGTAAATTACGATCAAAAGGACGTAGGACTACATACATATGTTTATTGTTGTGTTATTCAAATACGTATTTTTACAATGACAATCAAAAAGCACCTTGAAGACCTCAGCTACGAGGTGTTTGTCAATTGATAAAAATATATATATATATATATATATATATATATATATATATATATATATATATATATATATATATATATATATATATATATATATATATATATATATAAATTTTTGGATTTGGAACCCGATTTAAATTTACATCATTTGAAAAAAAACCTTACACAGTGAACCATACTATGAGTAACATTTAAGAACAGCTATTTCTTTTTTACATTTTGATATACCAGTTCTTTTATGTCAAATTGGGTCGTTTCAACTTCCACAACCTTTTATTGATTTTAAAATGAATAATATTTTATCGATAATTAATTTAACGTATTTTTGTATATCATTAAACTTTACCTGTCAGTCGAAATATGCGAGACTTTTAGCAGTATTTTTTTTGTAGGGAGGGATAAAAACGCATTTTGCGAGAATCGGACATTATTTTTTTGCATTGACAGAAGCACCAAACGGGGGTATTAGACCCGTATGGACAGAATTCACTTTTTGAAACATAAAACTCGACGATGCTCTCACAGTTAACATATGTAGTAGTTATGCGTATTTACTGCCTCACCTGTTAACTCTATGGCACTAATCCTGTTCGCATTTCACGCCGTTTTATGTTTCATTTTACTTTTATATTGCCATTCAAAGAGACAATTTATCCTTTTGATATTCTCATCAACATTTTCCCACTCGCAACTCGGTTAATCCTTTTATTGCCTTAAATTGGACGTTTAACGATTTTTAAAATACATAATAAATGTCGAGAGGAAAACATCCCTTTACAATATTCCATTTTATTTATCCATTCTCTTTCAAAGTAATATGTATAAGTAATTAAAGTTAGCAAATCAGAGCTCTGGAACCAAATTATTCGGCGTGTAATGGTGTCACCAGAGGTTATGGTATTTTTTGTCTTTCAAACTTTACGAAAGAAAGCACAGCTGTCCTTTGGTTGTCTCCCATTATGCCCCTACAGGGATTAACCTCTTCATGTGAACAACCTCGCTATCAAAGGTACCTTTGATACAGATCTCTCTTTATTATCCGCTAAAGATACGACCTCAGAGGTGATGGATTAACAGTGTGTTGTTATTCCTTACGTGAGCATATTTAAACAGTTTTAAGGGGGCTGGGTGACCAACACATTGCCCATCAGATATTCCTTAAAGTTTTTATTTGATTTTAAAAAACCCATAAAAACGTAAGTTTAGCTTCATACTGTTTTTGTAAAAGAAAGAAAAAATCGCTTAGATTTAAATTTTGAATATTTTCTTTCACCTATTTACAGAGTTCTCATTTTATGGAGATAAAAATAGTATAAAAATGACAACGATCTTCAGGCCGTCTTAAGCTTCCATCCTCTTGCCCGGCTATCCAGTTTAGCCGGGGTTCGGTAGGGTGGGGTTGCTGAGGCTGACATTGCATACACCAGGTTAACACAACTGATATTTTCGTCACATCCTGACGCTTTTGCTGTTTGGGTATTAATTAGCTTTAAATTGAATCAAAGTACTGAGAAGCTCTAAGATATATTTTTCATTCTTTATACCATCTTCCACATCGCTTTTAAAATTGATTTTTTTTGGTCAGATGGTATTTATGGCGTAGTGACGTTAGATATTGCAGCTCTCCCCCTTTCCATCCGAATTAAATAATAGCATAAAAAAAACATCAATTTGTTGTAACTAAAGACTTATAAATAGGCTATTTTGTAAATTTCTCCTTTACGTGGTGAATTAAACAAGCAACTCTATTTATTATTTTGCTATATTTAATTCTCATGTTCTATTCTTATCTAATATATTCACTTAAGTACTGTCAGGAATGTTAAGTAAAAATGAGCTATTTCCAAAGGTCATGTTAGTATTAGAAATTCACCGCAAGGAATGCTGTAAAAATTAAAAAAATTCCGATTTTTGACCAATGCCCCTAAACACAGATTATTATATGGCGCTAAACAATTCATAACTTGCATGCGCGTTCAAGATTTTTTTTTTACCGGTGGTGTTCCAAGAAATACTTTTGTTTTCCGGGGATGGATGGGTCTAAGGCCCATTTTTTTTTTGTAATTATATCATGTGAATTTAATAAGGCCCCCACAACCTCTTTCCAGATCCACGCATGACACGAATAGTCCTCTCTGAAATTCATTTGTCACTTGTTTCAAATTACATTTGTCTGCGACAAATTCTACATTTTAATTGTTTTATTTACATCATGCCTTTTTTATGTTTTTATTTTATGGCTTTTGACATCTTTGAGTCTTAAGGCATTTTATTTGTTGATTGATAAAAAAAGAATAAGTCTAGCCATTTCTATCCTTAGAAAATTGTTTACAATAATCTCATTACATGCAATGTTATTCCTGAGGGACCATCATGTATTAGATGACTGTTGCTCATCACCATCCAGTTCCCCACCCCCGCTTCTAACTCCTCGCCCCGAGAACATTTATAATTATCCAGTCAAAAACAATCTTTTATCATATAATCGTGAAACACTAAGGGGTCGCCATTTCGCTGACATGCTATTTTGTTTTATTTGGAATTTGCCCTAAAGAAAATGCAGCTCTAAAGAATTGAAGCGTTGCAGGAGTAATGAACATTGTAAAGATCGGGATCACTGACCGAGAGATGATAAACCATGTAGCCACAAAAATTAAACAACTTATCTCACTAAATAACTCTCATTGGGTGCATTTCTGTTTATAATGCAGATTTAGTCATTATTCAATTCTTTTTGTTTCGGCACTTAATTATGTTATGTTAATGGAATAAAATGTTTCACAAATGAGCAAGTAAAATGGTCATTGGGACACAATGATTAATCAACATTTTTGTGTTACTCTGTTAACCCGTCACTGATGCCGAACAGATCAAAAGCGAAGCACACGGTATTTACCTTTTAAAAACGTGTACTTCAATGACACATAAAAATATATATATAAAATGTGGATTTTTTAATCGAGAAATCGGATAATAAAAAAGGTCTTGATTAAACATACAAACATTCCTGATGAACTAATTAAGTAATTAACCTTGTTAGACATTGATACATTGCACCAGTTCATGTAAGATTTACTAATGACCAAATGTGCCGAGACACCGTCGTGTACTTTTGTCACGTGACCGTTTTCCTGGCACATCGTGTTTTGGGTTAGTAACACGACAAAGCAATTGTGAGAACATCATCATCTTTCCCGAGAACAAATATATATTATTGCCTACTTATCTAAAATATAGCAGTATCGAAGTATTCACCTACTTCAGCCATACCTATCATTCACGACTTTTAATCAGTACGTGATTTGCAAATTAACAACTGAAAGCAAAGCAACCAGCATACTGCTGGTTGTATTAAATGCAAAAATTGTTTGACCAACACCGTTTGAAAAGCATATTTAATCATCTGACACACCTTTCATGTTCTACACTTTCCGTTTTGAAATTATACAATGGCAAACGCCTTTGACAACTACGAGCATAATTATACATGTACGTCAGACTCGACAATGGCCATTTTTGGCTTTGTACAGTTTGCGAAATTTGTGATACCATACTATTTGACTTGGTAATCAAATGTAATAAAGGTTACAGATAACTGGATAATATTGTATTTTGCTGAATGTGTATGTAGTGATTCAACTTAACGTTGCTTTCATTTGGTGGTGACCACATTTTTATTTCGAGACATTGTCATTCTGTTCAAATTATATTTCAGTGTAGTTGCAAAACTGTAGCTCCCACTGGAAATTTGGGTTCACGGATAGTGGAGCTACAGTTCCATCCACACAAAAAACTGTATATTTATTGCGCACAAAAAGTTGCGCAAGTGTTGGGACTTTTGAATCTAATTTAGAAATTTTTTATTCTGTGAAAATTTCATGAGACATTCAGTAGTAATATCTCTCGCGTTGAGCTATACATGTAGTTCTGCAGCTAATTATAATTGCCATATTCCCTCTAAGGTGGCAAAGGACATGTTTGTTTATATACAATTCACTGAATGTGTGTCTTCAGAACTCTGTAACTAGAATTTCCTCAGTTCCCATTCAGCACAAATACCGTTGTAGCAACCCCTAATGATACAGTATCCACTTATTATATAAAGTTGCATTAGTGATCAGAGTTCTGACCGTTAATGATTAACGAACTACCTAACCTTCCACTAATGATATATTTTCAAAATTATATCATTAAGGGTCAAAATTCACGTCCAGTAATGATTTAGATAAAAACCCCAAACTAACTATATTTTTTGACCTTTAATGATATAATTTTTATTGCATTAGATGATGAACTTCAACCGTTAATAATATAAATAATATAAATAATATAATTACATGTATGTATACTATCTAGTACTATTTTAAATTTTGCATTTTACATGTACCTCTTCATACATGGAATTGTATCAATGATGGTTTAAATCCGTCCATTAGGCAACACCATCCACTAGGACTAATGCAATACATGTATAAAGATTTATCATTATTGATCAATGATGTACTCTGTTAAATTTTTATTTTACAAATAATTTATCTCATACTTTCCTTGACTAACAGAGCGAGAATTAGACAGAGTAGCACGCATAAGAGCTAGACCTGTCCAGGTGGATAGTCTACGCAAATCTATATACTTGTATATGGTATAATGCAATATAATGATTCATTATTATTGGTCAACAGTGTACTTATCTTTAATTGTCTACTTTGTTGATAATCCATGATAATCCATCTAATACACTATTCTCAGCCAACAGAGATATAGACAGAGGGGTTCATTTAATGGTTTAAGTCCACCAACTGATGCAATAGAAACCATATCATTAAGCAATTTATGTACTTCATGTTTTGCGTTTTTTTTTTCTTATCATTAGTTGATTTTTTGACCATATGTTATTTAATGTTGAAAGTCATGAGCGGATCTAGTAAGGGAGTCGGGGAGGGGGACGGACCCTCCCCTGGAATTTGCAAACTTAAGATAAAAAAAAATTACAATATATTGATTTATAAAAAAATGAATTGACTGTAATTTTATTATTGTGAAAAGAATCGACCCCCCCCCCCCCCGGAAAAAAATCCTTGATCCGCGCTTGAAAGTGCATCAATAATGGACGACTATGTAGTACTTAGTACCTTAATGATAAAATTAAATCATAAATGATTAAGATTCTGTCCACTAATGCAACTTAATATCATTAGAGGATGTATCATTATATGAATAGCGACTGTTTGGGGGGGGGGGGGCGGTGGTGGTAACAGTTAAAATTGACACCCCTCGAAAACCATTGTCAACCTCCGCTTCGCGTCGGTTGACAATGGTTTTCGAGGGGTGTCAATTTCAACTGCTACCTTCCCAAACAGGCACTTTTTGTTTTATCATACTGAATGTCTTGATTTAAGGGAAAATGTTGAAATGACGTGAATTCTACGGGGAACCGTACGCGCATAATTTACGCGCATGTAACAATTCGTTGTGTTACCCGTTGCCAAGTGTGTTGCTAACGCCGAGGGTAATAGAACGAATTATTAACTACGTCTAAACCCATCAGATATCAGTATTTAACATGAAAGTTAATACAAGTGGTTACTACAGTCATTGATACTTGGTTATAAGAAACACGACTTTTTGCCTGCATACGTTGCTCCTATTTGAGCAACAAGGATCTATTCTAGTAATACGAACTTGAGCAACATAAAAAAAAACACCAATCTTTAGGGTCGTCAAAATGTAACTTGTTTTAGCCGAGTGGATAAAGTGTCGGGCTTGTGATCCGTACATCCTGAGTTTGGGATTTTGTTGTTACTTACTGAATTGAGTTCTTTAGATATTCACCTTTTATCCCTAAACTGCAAATTTGTCGCTTATTTGACAACTTTACAGTTTTGTTTTACTATATATTTCATAATCAAATAATTTACTATTAATTTCAGTGACTTTTTCAGGTGTGTTATTCCACTTTAAGTAGGTTTGATTTTTTGCTTTAAAAAAACCTTTGTTTATCTTTGGTCCAAATATTCTTGACTATTCATTAAGTTTTATCATATTTTTATATTCTACAATGCCAAAATAACATTTTCAATTAAACTTGTTCTAGCAGCTGAATATTTAGACTTGAAGAAGCAATGGTTCTTATAAGCTTTTATCTAAGATTAAATCTTATCAAATTTAAAGAACCAGGAAAGCAACGTAGAATCTAAATAAACTGTCTGACACTCCTGTTAGTCAAAAGAGAAATAGACAGAGGTACATGCAAAAATTAAAATAGTACTATATTATACTTAATTGTATCATTAACGGTCGAAGTTCGTCATCTTATGCAATAAAAAAGTATATCATTTAAGGTCAACGATGTACTTATTTTGCGGTTTTTTCTTGTATCATTAGTGGACGTGAATTTTGACCCTTAATGATATAATTTTGAAATTATATTAGTGGACGGTTAGGTAGATCGTTAATGATTAATGATGAAATGATATTATTAACGGCCCAGAAGTCTGACCACTAATGCAACTTTATATCATTAGTGGATACTGTATCATTAGAGGTTGCTACATACCGGTCATTCACTCCTTATAAGGCCAATCACCAATTTATGAGGAAAATTATTAGACAGAACGTGTTAAATTTTCTACATAGTGGTTTTTCTGATTTTTCATGATTTTTCAGCTTTTTAGCCCCCCCCCTCCTAATTCCCTGCAAAGGATTGACATTCCGTACTGTGTGCCTGTTGCACCTTCACATGTCAGAAACGCACCAGTGTGTAGTTTACTATGTCACATCCACCTACTTTTCGTGTTATTTTACCTCCCGTCTGCAACTTGCAATTTCACTGGGTAAAGTCAACACAACAGTCATAGCCGCAAAGTTTCGCGTTTTACTCCTGATTGTCATGTGCTTAAGATTAGGAGCCTACATATTGCTTACCAATTTCAACAAGAGACATCCCTCTAACTACTAATAATGATAACAATTAAAAATCATTTCAGGAATTTTAGCAACACTCATAAGCTTTCAAGTACAGCAATTCTCAATTTTACAAAAATATTGACGGTTATTTCATCCGAAACTGCATGTCCCTTGTTACCAAAGTAAGGCCTAATTAACAATGCATGATTTGATGGTAGTAGCTAAACATACCCAGAACAATCATGTCATGTAATATTATGTAAAATTTGATTTACAGCAAAATATATAATGTTGTGCTATTACAATTGACAGCGCTAGCAACTTTTTGTGTAGTGTGCAATCAGCAGTACCACAAATTTGCAAACAGAAGGCATCTCTTTATGCCTCACAGCCCTGTCGTCAATTTATTATCTATGAAATAATTGAAAGTAGACCATACTTAATGCCAGTAGTTGGAAAATATCATAGCTTATAACGAAGTCCCAGGGACGGGCGATTTTAGTTCGTTATAAGCGAAATTCGTTATATCCGCCAAGTTTACAACATGTAATAAAGTCACGGGGAATGAAAATCACTTCGCTGTAAGCGTCAATTCATTATTAGCGTGTTCGCTATGAACGTGTTTAACTGTAGTTGGAAAAATATCATATTCCTTGGCTGTTAAGTTCAATAAGTATAACTTTAGTGGCAATAAAATAGGTTTTTATCGTTTATAATTCTTTGACATTTCCATGACGGAAGAATATAGCAAAAATGCTAATTTTATCTGAAATGCTTTATACAGTGTTGTCAAGGTACTTGTAATGGACACAATGTGGTACAAACTAAAGCCCTTTGTCATTTATGACAAAAAGAACCTATGAATCTAATCCCTGGTAATAAATTGTGCACGAAAATTGTCACATAGGTACATCTGTAGAATGATATTGAATATAACCGTCCAGTATGCACAATGTATTTTGAAGCTGTAAGGGGCACTCATACCATTTAAAATATGCAAATGAGCATCGTGTGTTGTAACAATCAAGGCAGCAAGACAAATAGTCCAATAAAAACCCAGCAAACCAAATCACCAAACAATGTCGACTCGCGTCACCCTTAATTGCCTTTTCTTATTATTGTCAGGATGTCGAAAGGAGACTGTCTTAAGAAATGGCATTTACAGCTATTTTATATATGGAAACAAAACACCTTCATTGCTTTGAGGAAAGAACATTTGTTTCGCGGGTTGTTGTTTGGGAGATTAATCCATGCGATAGGCCCACGGATCTCTGACGAAATTTTATCGTAGCTAGCAGATCTATGACGTAATTGATTCATGCGGATTAATATTAGATTGGTTCAATTTTCTTTTTTGTAAATAGATCTAAGGTAATTGACGGAAAGCCCAATTTTTCTTGTTGCGCAAAAGACGATATAAATCTCTTTTTTTTTTAGCGAACTATAACACATGTTTATGTTTATAACTAGATATATTTATATCCTATTTTTGATGTTAATTTTAGTTTTGAATTTGATACGTAAGGATAAGGTAATTAAAATTGACACGTAGTTCCAAGTAAATAAAAAAGGAAAGGATTTTCCTCCATTAGCTCGAGAATGACTTTATAAATATGTTATATCAACACTTGAAATTACCAGAATATGCTAAAATTGGCGCACAGTATACCGGAAGTAACACTTTTTGTATGGCAGAAACATTCAAAAAACATTAAAAAATTGATATTATCAAAATCTATGAAGAGAACTTTTAAGTAGTAACAATCTTTCCCAGAGTTTTGAAACTATTAAATTTAAACAAAAAATACGTTTTGAAATTTTTCTTTAAGTCTCCAACTATTCTTTGTTTACAAAAACACCATTCCATTTCAAAAAATCGCAAATTGTTTTGTAAATATATTATTCAGTTGATAAGAATGTAACAACATAAATGATATACAAGTAAAAAATAGTATCTTTAAGAAGTTTACTTGTATTGCAGAAATGCCTCGTTTTTTAAAAACATTTGACCGATTTTTGAGGTATTCGTTTTGTGTCTCGCCCTATCTACGCTTCAGATTCTCACACAATTACTCCCTTGTTTTTGTTCAACCGGAATTGGCCAATTTTCGCCAACACAGCAATGAAAAACGAATGTGACTTTTAGATTTATTTTTGAATATTTTTCTTTCTGCGAACAGCACACAAAAGATATTTGCTCAATGTTTAGAATTTGCGTCTTCCTTGTAACACGAGAAATTAAAACGTACTTTTGAATATGAGTCAGTGGGAAAATTGGTTAAGAGATTAATTACCGTCGTCCGTCGAGCAATGTATGGGGTGTCCCCCGTTTTCGTGTGCACTATTTTGTAAAATTGATATCCTTGTAAACATCTGCATACCACATATTTTGATTCAAAATATTGTGGTTAAATGACATTTTATACCCATTGTCTGTTTTTTAAAACAGTTGCAAGAAATATTTGAGGAAATCGAAGCTGCACGAATTGTACTTTTAAATCAAAATAACACAAATACAATTGAATTAATGAGATATTTGTTGCTAGAAAATGACATGGAATAAATTGTAAACACATCCTAAAAAAATTATTATTTTATACTGAGTATACAAACAGCCATCAGTTGTTCAAATTCGGCGATGTTAATTAATTATCAATAGACTTTTTATCTTAACATCATCTTATAAACATAACGAAATAAATTAAAGCCCCACAGAATTCTCCATGACATACTTTTACTTTCTATAAGTATACTAGCGATTTCTTTATCAGCGATTTTAATGCAGCTATTATTTTTTATGTATTCAATAAAGTCTGAAGTCACACTAGCTGTCTATATAGAACGTCTGCTTCTGTACAATGACCTTGCCTTTTGTTTAGGAAGACCTTACGGGCATGGACTGATGAAGGAGTTTAGGCTTGGATTGCAGAACAATTATAGTAATACATATAATAAAATTATCTTACAGTGCACTAGTACTGTATTGTACAGTACACACAAATACGGTGTATTTACACCATCATAAAAGTGTTTTAATGCAAAATCACGTTCGTCAACGCCCAAGCTTTAAGTGTATTCAGACCATAAGAATACTTACAATACACAAATGATCTTTGATCATTGATGGAAAAGTATATAGTCTCAATCTAAACAAAATGTCGACAATTCTATACCTATGCATACGAAATAAATCATTTTAAAAATAGGTGTTTTGGCAAATTAGCATGTGATCAGTCTGTTTAATTTTGTTTTCTATTATGTATTAATGTGACCTTTTTTCGGTGGCTTTCGACTTAAAATATGTATAGCAACGCTAGTTTAATTAGAAATTTGAATCTCTGACAACTATAGAAGATTATTAAACAGTTTAGCACTTGGAATTGTCTAGTAAAATTGTCTTTGATAACAAAAGCTATAATTGTTTGTGATTTAATTGTTAGCTGCTAAATGTTTTTCAGCTCAAAACAATATCTTTACCATGCTGATTTTATTCAACATTATTCAATCTTCAATGTACTGAAACAATGATATAAGAATCATATATGCTTGTATCATTATGTAGACTTTGATTTGTAGTTCTTTATTATGGTTTAAATCAAATTAATATATTCTCAAAACATTGCCAGTTTAAATATATTACATATAAATAAAACAATCCAATGTGTTTCTTTTAGATCAATTTATCGCAGATGATAAAATTTGTCAAGGTCTTGAAATTTTTTAATGTGACATTATTTATTTCCATCCATGGGCGCACTTGGCTCAAACGATAATATCTGTATACATTATTTTAAATAATCAGCTCCTACGTGAAGAAAAATGTTCAAAATGCAAAGATCTAACCTTGACTACTTCCGGTCAAGGTAGGAGCTTGGACTTTCGGTGGGATGTAACTATCTAGTTTGCTAATCAAAACAAGCTTTCGAATACTGACCTCTTTTCTTTTAATTTGCTAATATTCATAGATTTTTAAAACCGGAAAGGCGTTTGCCAACATCTACTCAGTTGTGTGAAATTGACGACGCTGTTTCAACAAAATATACAACCCTGGATGAAGTCGGACGAGTGTCTTTGCGTTCAATGTATTCATATGACTGGACAGTTAACCACGAGTAGACCCCGCCTTCATCAAATTGGAGTTTGTCACCTACTGCCCAAAAGTCCAAGCTCTTGTTAAAACGATTCTAATAATAAAAGACACAAAGTGCGGAAGATGCAGGCCTTGTAACTTTATATAGTATAACGGATAATTGTTTCTGCATAAGGCCAAATGCTTTGATGGTCAGTTCCTTTGACAGATGTCATTATATGCGCGGTCTGAATTTTCAAGACATAAATAACAACGTTTATTATTTCTATCAGGATATAGGTCAGTTTATTATTAAATAATAATAACAATAAATTTAAAACAATTCAAGTAATCATATAAATAATTAACAAAACAGTAACCTACGTTAGAATCAAAGATACAATTGGTCCATATAACATTTAACAGAGGTTATATGAAAATGAGTATGACAAAATCAAGTTGAAGGAATTCATATTTACATCCTCCGATCTAACATGCTTTCATTGGCGTCAATGGAATATAATTATTTACAGTACAAAACGCCATCATATAGATTAAAAATATACATAACATTGACAGTATCACAATATTCAAAATAAAAACATCATGATGATGAAATTGAAACACACAAATTGTTGCCATTTGAGGGAAAACACATTGCTTTTCAAATACTGAATTGACAATACAATCTGCTACTAAAACAACAAAATATTTTGATTTTAAGGTATTGAGATTCAAATAACTGACTTGGATCGCCTGGGTATGTTGTGTCCTCGATTTAGAAAAAGCAAAACTCTGATTTTTTACCTCATCCACTGGATGACTACAGAAAAAAATAGAACATCGTAAAAACTCAAAAACATTATTTCGTTTCTATTTAAGGTCAGAACACGTGTCTTTTAAATGCTTCTACACCCGACTGTTGGAAACCCAAACCCCAAGGTGCGTGATTTGCTTGGTGTTCAGATTAAACCTTTTGAAATAATTACTTTGTAAGTTACATAGCCGTGACTCGAGATCTGTGACTGTGTTTACAACATATTACATTTCAGGCCCTTCAATGTCACAAAATACCTGCTCTAAACACGAAATGAAACAAAAGTGCAAGAATATGCAAGAATAAAAAAGTTTTTTAAGTTTCATCCAAACTGTCATTGACACAATAATACGGACGCCATCTTGTAAGATTGAAGATTTTTAAAAAATCAGGTCTCTTTGGCTTTCTCTTTTAAAAATAACCCACATCACCCGGCTGTGTTTAGCGACAAGTACTGGGCCCGCAAAACGCAGGAGATGATTCATCAATTTCATCCCCGTATCATCATGTCAAACAGCGCAAAGAGCAGATCTGCTGAAAAATGTCTGATTGAAGTAGAAGTCTCAATACGTGTGGTAAATGATGTTTTTAGGAACCTAAAATGGCTTCTTTAGGAGCATGACATCATAATAGTTAAGACCATCTATGTGTGTAAATTGCACATTAACGAAGCCATGTTTGGCAAACAGTTTCTGATAATCGGATAGGGTTCTCTCTTGGCCCTGTGATAGAAGGGTCATCAAAAAATCATTGGTAACGGCAAGCTCCGGTTCTGTGCGATTTTCCGCAAGGATCTTTTCCATAACTAACACTGATCCACCTGAGAGAATTGAAAAAGATTCTTTAAAACATTTGACTTTTTCCAGAAATTAAAACATGTGCTATTATCTGGTCACATTTTAAAGATATTTCGATAAATTGCATCGATTTGAAAATAATCGCATCAGACTGAGTGTATTTTATTTAATGAAAACTCCTTTAAAAATTACTGCAGTATTCGTATTAATATTGTTAAGTACTCACCCGGGGGGAGTTTAGAGTACACCTTCTGGAGTAGTTTGTCGATCCCTTTAAGGTCAAAACCATGAATAATGTGACCCAAAAGATACAGGTCAGCTGATGGTATATCATCTTCGAAGAAGTTTCCTGCAAATGCAAAATACGATTTGTATAAAACAACATCTTGAATAATGTATGTACATAAATTAGAAACAATTTATTGAATGGTTATGATAATTAGATTACTTATGTTCAGTGTAACAATTTATCATTTCAACATTCAAAGTTCCATCTTGATGCTTTAACTTCGGTTCCCTTTGCAGTAAAGTTAAGTATAGGTTGATATTTTGCATAGCCTTCAAAACAAAGTCGTACTCACCAGCCTTGAAAAAGACCTGTCCCTGGGAACACGGGTTTTGCATTTTCTGAGCAATTTGGATGACAGGTGGAAGGTCAAAGACTGTGACCTTCATGTGAGGATAAGTATTTGCCAGCTCATATGAGATTCTGCCTGTTGCGCCTGTAACGACACGATAATATCTTTCTTTTAAATCTTTTAACGATAAAAAACGAAAAAAGTGGCATTCAAACAAAAAAAGTCTTTGTTGTATATTTAGGTAAATATTGAGTTCATGGTTTTCTGTAATTGTAATGATATTCTATAACAGATATAAAAATGTACTTTTTTCTGAAAACGGTGGCCTTGCTTTTCAAGGCACCCCCGCCAAGTAATGTCTAGTAATATTAACAAACAAGAAAACTTGAGATAAACGACGTGGTTTCACACCTCATCAATCGTCTTTCAGCGACTGCACGGTACATTGTAAATATCCAGACATGCTATTTATGAAACCCCAACCCAGTTTGTCGTAATTTGACCAATGGGGATTCTTTTTTCTGTGGACGCCAAGAGGGTCAGTAGGCCATTACTTAAGATGGAACTTTCTTCCTTGTTTTTCAACTTGTCAGTCCTCTTAACGATTCAACATGCGTTTCATCATAACAAATCACCAGTAACCAATGTAAATCGCAGACAAGATTGTGTGTCGGATGCCCTAACAGACCAGTCTATCCTTTTGCCGTCACTGTTGGTTCATATCTCTATCGTTGTCAATCACCTGATTTTTTCCCCATTGCTAGTCACTGACACACATTTTATACCACTTGTGGTTGAAGTGTATAAATTCAAAATGAACAACATAAATTTCTCTAATCTTGCTTTCCAGTTTAATTAGTTTTTTTGACAAATACTAGTTTGATGTGGTTAAGTGTGTGTGGGAAGGCTTTTGATAAGTTAGCAGTGTAATTAAGAAATGATATCACAATCTGAGTTGGTCATTTGGAAAATTAATATTTACAAACATCAACATTTTAACAATAATAAAAAAAAGAATCAATTAACCATTTGTGCAACTTGAAAAGAATCACTTTAACCCGGAACATTTTAAAGTCCCTCATTTAAATATCACACAGTTTGATTAAACAGAACTCGAATTTAATTAAATCTATGTAAATATTGTAGTTTTTTCTACTTTCAGTGTGAATTTTTTCCTGAATATGATGAAATGCTGGACGAACTTTGTATATGTTCTTATTTTGGCTGCTTTATAATGAGATATTCCCGTTGGTTTTATTTATTTCGTATAGGCATTTTTTCCCCTCCAGATTGCAAAGACCATAACCTACCTCCCAAATCTACTGCCGATCTATGCTGCCTGAGGTCAAACGCCTTCACCATGGCCGAAGCACACGTGGCTGAAAACCCTTCCATTGCCATTAGGAACTTCGCTTGATAGTCCATACCATTCTTCTCCATGGGCATCTTAGAGTTTGGCGGCATTTTTGGCATGCAGGGCATTTTGGGTATATGCGGCATGGTCGGGGTGTTCTGTTTGATGGGCGAGCCTGGTCCCATGTTGTTTTCTTTGTCCATTATGTTGTTGGGGGCCTTTTGGTGATTGGGTGAAGACATCATTATGTTTCCACTGTCAGCCACATTTTTATTAATGTCAAGTTTACCTTTACCTGGAAGAAACAGGACAAATCGAAATGAAGACATTGTTCTTGAAAGAAAGGGCAAAGTTGCGTCACGAATGAATATTAATTTTACATTTTAAACCTAAAAATTTGCTTATCACAATGCAATTAACTAATTTTGGCAATTTGGTTCCAATATGTTCCTTGTCAACGAGTCCATCAAGCGAGAAAAAAAAATATTTCATAATCTTAAAAAAGGGTAAATTCGTCTAGTTCTTCTGAATTGTACTTTCAAATTAGGTTTTCTTCCTTATAAGTTTGATATGTCGTCTAAAAATAGAGTGTACTTATAGAGGAACCATCACAGCGAGATTATTTACATGTTTATTATTCTATCCTAATGGATAGGTGCAGTTGAGTAATGAAGATAAAACGAGAAATATTCTCGGCCACAAATATTTCAACCAGGTTTATACAGCTTTTGTGTATAAACTTTGTGATTAAGTACGTGCTAAATGAAAATGTTTGACAGTTCGTAAACTTCGTATTCGCTTTCATCCAGTGATATTGAAATTCATAACGCAACACAAAAGTATAATGATTCCAAAACAAACATTTTTCTTCCGGCATCATTAAATCTTGAAATAAACATTTGCTGCCGTCGGGGACATGCTGACAGTTTAAGAGTTAAAATGTTTTAGTAGATTAACAAGGCAATTATCAACTGGATGTAGACATTTCCGCTTGCTTCACACCTTTGCTTGACCCTGCACTACGGTAGCTAGTTAACTAATGATTCGACAATGCCTCAGGTATACAGCACTCTCCCCCCACCTCTTTTAATGTATCTCAGAGTGTAAAAAGATAAGGAAAAAATGGTAATAAGATTAAAATAGCACTCCAAATTAAACGACTTAGCGTGCGATTCACCCGCCTTTTATGAATGAAAAAGTAACACCCCCCCCCCTTCCTACGAAATAATTTCATGCGTTATTCTAAATAGACATTTCTTCTGCGAAAATTATCAAACCCACCCTTGTGATAATCCCCGTCTTTTTTGTTGTAAATAAAATATGATATGCAACTCTCATCCACAGATAAGAAGGTGGGATGGCGCAGCTAATTACCTGATTTCAAAAGCATTGGTAGATTATCAAGAACTGGAATGATCATGGTGTCGACAGACATTGCGAGCCCGATCATTGTGGGTCGACGAGACCGAGTCAGGTATTTAGACGTCCCTGAAGAGTTCCTGTAGGATGGCGAACCTAGACAAAACGGAAGAACAAGAACATTAACCCATGCATATTTTAATTGTCTTGGAATATTAATTCTTGAGAACTTTATATAAATAAAGAATTTTATAAACTGAATGAGACAATGAAAAATTTCCGCTCGATTGTTATATGGAACAAGGACTAGGTCTTGTCAGTCTCAGACAGATAGGAGATGCTGTGCGATATCTATAATAATTTATTGCTTGTGTGTATTGTGTCCTAATTTCGGTTCATTCATTGCACAACTGAACACTCCCAAGAACACTTAATTTAAGAGTCATAGTTTCTTCCTCTATGATTAATGAAATCATTAAACAATGAAATATCAATCATGTACAATGTGTTGTCCCTATCTTGAAATTCATTCACTCCATGACATTTACCTCAAGGGATGGGCATTTCCGCAAAATTGACCCTATAAGATTACAATTCATTCTCAGAACTTTCATTCAAACCGCCGGATCCCGCGAGCTCCATTTATAAGACCAGATATGACATATACGGGTTAAAGGATACAGATGGCTTGGCCAGATATGGCCAAATTGCGGTCCAATTGAATGCTGCGAAGAAACCCCTGAGTGAACCCTATTTTCTAAGCTCATCCCACACAGTTGGTTAATATTTGTTAATTAATGAGGACCCCTGACACGAATATGTCCTACATCGTCAGAGCAATAAAATTCATCTGTGACGGATTAAAGGTCTGATGGCGGGAAGGTCCCTGGGCAGCAGAAAAACCCAAAAGCATCAACGACAAAAAAAACATGCCCCGGAATAGTCTCGTCCTAATTTAATTGTAGCCCGTTTGCAAAAAAAATGCCCGTCAATGAAATGTATTAAAAATAGATTCGAAGAGATTGATGGAAGATGATAAAGAAAAAAAGATTCCTTTAACGTCGGTGAAAACGTCAGGGGTAGTTAACGTGAGACATTTATGCCACGAGCAACAGAGCAAAGATTCTCAATTCTTAACGAGTAAACAGATTCATTATTCAATTACGCCTATTGTCTTAAAGTCAGTGCAAAGCTTACACCCACTCTAATGAGCAATTTAATGGGGAAGCAATGCGTCAGACCATGGTAAGGATGAAGTTACAGGTTCTGAATCCTCTTTATGTTCGGAAAATGGTTGAGTTATACTGGCAACAAAATACTTCGCTTTCGATTTCATCAGTAGTTGGTTGGTGGTTGTTGTATGTATATATGTTTTTTGGTTTTTTTTTACTATATCACAAAAACGAAAGGGCATGAAATACCTTTTCTGTTGCAATCCTTTTGTAACAGGTTGTAACTTGCAAGAGTGCTTAGCAACCGTTCTAAAACAGCGACGTCATATCCGCACTTCTTTGCAATGGATTCTGCTGTGCAGGCTTCTCCCAGTGACTCAATTTCGTCAAATAAACCAATCTCTAAGCACTGCATCATTATCTGTTGGGTGAAAAATAATCATAGATAAACATATCATTGAAAATCGTTTATCAATACGGAGTTTTCATCCAGGAAGTAATCTTAAGAATGACCAGGAAGTAATAACTAAGAGTTTATTTTTGAAGCTGATGAAGCTTTCGGTCATTGTAATCTATAAGAATTTCATCATTTTTGGGGTAATAAAAATGAACAAAGGAATAGAAGCACCGTTTCCGATTGGCTCGCTTCTGTATAAATATAGCGATCAAGGGGACACCCTTTCGTGATGGTTTTCATCAATTCTCTTATCGCTTCTGAAGATAGTTTCGAATAACATCATATATAAAATTATATTGATTGTCCCAGGACTAACATTACGTTAATCTTAGGCTTCTTGGCGTAGAGATAAGTCTTAAATAATAGATGAATGGTTGTCCTCGTTCGTGAAGTGGACTGGTGGGGGCTAATTAACACGACACCCACGCGGGTCAGGCTCTGTAAACAACAAGCCGGTGAGGGGACATGTATATTTATATTTGTCCTGTCTCATCAACCATTTCTCTGCCCCGAGCCTCTTTAATAATGAATTGCATCGTACTACGATCTTTATGATACTTGCGTTATAGAATGGAGAGGGGAAGGGGAAACTTTGCACACGTGCGTTCATGTTTTCATTTAAAATTAGAAAAATGGCCATGTAATTCCTATGCCAAAATTTATTCCATCATTTGTTCCAAAGATTTAGATATTCATGATCACTCACTATCGCCAGCATCGCACTTCCTCAGTGATATTTTATTTACAAGCGTTTTATTTTTGGAAGCCAATTTCTTATACTTTCATATTCCAGAGTACAAAAGGAAAGTTTTATCTATATCGCGCTAGCCTAAAATAAATCCATTGACATTCAGCACTCGGGACAATGAAGCAAAAATAATTCCTAGTTAAATAGCATCGTAATTCTTTTATGAAGAGTAGGCAAAAATAACACGCAGGTTAATATGATTCTATTGGTTTATCGCCGTTTTTTCGCTAATCCTTTCCTTTTTAATCGAACTAAATTAGACCATTCTGTGATAACAAGAAAATTGCAACAATGAATAAAAGAGTTGTCGGCTTCTTGTTCGTCAATTTCTATCATAAATATTATAATGTCAAGTTTGATACGGGTATGACGTCAGTGTATTTTCCAGTGTGAAATATCGCTGAGTTAAAATGACGTAGGTAGCAGACGTTAATAACTCGTTTATGTATAACCTTGAACAGCTGCTTTTAAGTCAAATAAAATGTGTACGTATATATTTATACGTTGTTGGATTACTACATTGTAGCGTAAAATTAGATCGGCACGACTTATCTTTCAAATAGAACTCTTACATTACAAATCGTGATTCTCTTATTATGAATCGTTAATTAACGAAAAACCTTCAAACATGATTGACGCATGTAATTTTGCGGGTTTTTAACAGATTAAAGTGTTAGACTACACATTAAGAGATTAGCCATCGTAATCATGAAATTGAGGGAATCAGATCCATTCTTAGACATCGCAAAATATCTTTAGATGCATCTTATCAGATTTTCTTTAAACTGGAACGGGAAGGGAAAAGATAGCTTTCTTTTTATCAAACATAACTGTACACATCTCTACGTCAGCATAGAAGAAATTAAACGAATTTTCAAACGGCCGCGTTAAACTTGAAAAAACGAATTTTAAGTGTTCAAATATTCAGTTATCATACGTTTTCTTGAAAAAAATAAACGTTACGAAGTGGGCGGTTTATCAAAGTTTTCAATAAATGTCAAACATCTGCTTTTGAAATTCACTTACGATGTCAAAATAGTGGCTTTGAACTTAAAAAAGAATATAAAAACGTGTTAATGTATTCTTTCAATTTAATTTTTCTTTTTCAAGACTAAGGTCTCTGTCCTAAGAAGATTCATGGGACGAACAGAATTTACGAGCGTTTCATATTGTCCATTTTCTATTATATTACAATAATATTTGTACGTAAACTTTTTTTTCCATTAAACTTTTTAAGAGGTGTGAAATAAGTAAAATCTGAAACCATCTACAGGAATTAGTCATTAGCACATTTACTAGAACTAATGTTCTGGAGCCATTCTGTTACATTGTATACCGTAAAATTAAAAACGTACACAAAAGTCAGTTTGATCATTAAATTAACAGTATTAGACTTCTACATCATGAAAACTGGACTGGTTGTAAGAATTTCACTGACCAGTTTACTGACTTAATGGATTTATTTTAAATCTTAAATATACATCATTTGCGATTTGTTATATCTTTAGTTATCTGAATATCCTAAAAAAAAATTAAGAGCTTAAAAAGTAGATGACCAAAGATTTATTTCATATGTATTGTAAAATCTTTTACCTCTTACTTTAAAAATCAGGAAAATTTTAATCTTGATAAAAAAAAATCAACGGGGAGGTATTTCGGTGCCGTGGGGTATCCTCGCCGAGGGAAACCCTAAACCGATTTAGAAATAACAAAATCTTTGGAAGTGCGAAACTAAGGTTTTGAATTCGCTAATCAACAGAAAAGTGTCTTGTTTATCGGCTTTCTACAGAAAAGAATTTGTAACAAATTAAAATTACTTTAAACTCGGCGATTATCGTTGCCCGCAATCGTTAGACATGTGTTTGCTGGGCTTTTTAACAAAATTGTGGCCCAAAGAATTATTTCATGAAAACGGAGGGTAATTTATATGGTTTTAAGTCACACCGTGGGGTCAAATTTAAACCTCCCCGGCGGAGACTTTTACCATGCAGAGATACTCACACCACGGGATTCTTTAGTTATTAGCGCTGATCTGTAGAAAAAACATTTTAATTGTGTCTAAATTATTTAGGCCGAATATAGGCCTACGTCACGTCTATCTTTTCACTTTTCGACAGTGACGTCATATTTAAACCGTGTCGCGCTTCTTTGTTATCATGGAGGGAAGAATTCGGCGAATGTCGAATAAATAGCAAGCAACATAACCTTGGCGAAAGATTACAGAGTTTGTGTCAACAAAACTTGCGATAAACCAGTCCGGTGGAGTATAAATACACACATACAAGACGCTCTCTAGATATATTATACAAATGATCTGAGAGCGATTTTTTCCCCTGCCGAATAAGAGATTTTTATAACGACCCACTGCGGCAAGCCAGGTACTATAGCACACCAATTCGCCGCGGTTTTTTTTTTTTTTGCACGTAAGATTATAGAAAGAGTTTCGTTTGTACGAAAGGGAGCTAGAGGCGGGGTCATTCGATGATTTCGCTTCAAGGTCAAGCATTGGAAAAATTTAAACAAACGGTTTGCCTTCAACCCACAGCTCGAGTATCTGTTGTTTTTCAGTTTGAAGTAGTGTCAATGCTGAATAATCAGATTATATTAAAGGACACCGACCTTCAACTCGGAAGAGTACACAAACTCGAGCGAGTTCGCTGCAGCTTTATCACGATATGAAAACAATATCAAAAAATGGCACTTTCTGCGGATAAAATATAGGGATGAATGAAAAATAAATACATGCATTCTGTAAGAATAAATGATGGACGATTTCGCTCTAAAATAACAAAACGCCCACACCAAAAATGAAATTTGAAAAATATTAAACACTATCTCATGTATTGATTTTGAATATAAAAATTACAGCATGCTGTATTTATGAGATTATGAAGGCTTTTTACAAACGCGCTTATAATAAATCTAATAATTAAATCAATTTTATTTTAAAAATACACCTTACCTAAAACCACGTGTGTTTGATATAATTAAAATGCCAGTAGTGTATTTAATTAGATTGGACTGAAATAAAATTTCCGATACAAACGGATTATCGTCGACATGAACAGTTAGTCACTGATGTAAAAATAAAACAAGACCGGCTACATTGTGACGTATAGTTGCGTAAAAAGCTGCAATGTGTTAGAGTGGTTTTGAGTGTAAAGCCAAAAAAGACGAATTAACAAAAATTGACATTTTGCCGCGAATTTTATTTTAATAAAATTTTAATACGCCAACCACTTATCCCCCACTCTCTGAATTACATGTATGATACACCTGGGGCATTATCTTTCACACCGAACTTAGCGCATGCATTTCGCAGATAGATCTGAGCAGAATGAACTCATATACTTGACATGAGTTTGTTTTCATTTCATTTCCAAAATTCTGAAAACACGGAGAATGAGCACCGGCAGTTTTAATTGAGATTTTTAAGTAAACGTTGTCTCAAGCGGTAAGAATGCAAAACATAATTGATTTGCTGTGTTTTGTGTATCATTAATGACACCTATATGATATAATATTCAAGCGATGTTTATTTTTCCGTTGATTATTAAATCCTTCGTTTTATCATCGAGATAGGGACTGAGAATTATTGTGTTAGATTGTGTATTTTATGCAAAATAAAGAGATCAATACGTGCAAAAAATATTAAATGTTAAAGCTGCCAAACTTGTAAATTATCAGAAAATTTGTGATTTGCAAGCATGAAGTTCTGCTCTGCTCATAAAACCAAGCAATTTTCTACCGGAGATCAAAGATAGAATATTTTATACGAATTTTGCAAAAGTTTTCGCAACTCGTGGAGTTATAAAAATGCAAAACATTACACCGTCTGTCATTTTTCTTTACAAGTTTTCAACACATGAAAAAAATAGGTATACGATCTTTGAAATCACGGGGAAAAATTTTGGTGGAGGGGAAAAAAAACGAGAAAAAAAATCGCTTACCTTGTAACGAGTGCCCCCTGCAATAATGTCCATGATGGGGTCTGCTGAGGGGTCTGAGTGGAGGTCCAGCCCTGTAGTCATAAGTTCCGTCATTGTGCCTATACGTGAGTGCACAGATCTGATAAGACAGTAGAAATGCTTTACCGAGAGGAGTCTGATAGTTAACCAAACAGCTGGTCCTTCATTTATAATAGTAGTGAAATTAGGTCATGAACTTCCATATAAGGAAAAGGGTACCCTTTTACCCAGAAATGAACCAATCGTCTGTTTCTTTCTCTCATTCAAGTGTAGTTCCCACAATGGATCGTAGTATTGATTTTAAATACTTATGCATATATCCACCGAGTTCGCTAACAATAGTTCTATACTTCTATACTCCCAGAACGTAACTATGTAAATGCTAGCTCACGCCCCTTTTTTCTCGTAGTCCATTTATCCGAATTTCAGCACGTGTGTCAGTGACCTGTTACATTAGCTGAGACCCGCGGGTTCTCTCTTCACTTCGGTCTATATATACCAGGTGTATACTATATATACACATGCGATATTCAGCTCTTGCGGAACTGTTTTTCATAATACATAAATGTCACAACATGTCAACATTTTACGATTAATTTAACGCATTATCGCAGAGTAAAAACTGGTCGCACATGCTGAATGAAATTTATTGAATACACTAGCTTTTAAAATGCACTTTTTTGCTTGTCTCATGTCACATTAACTTTTTGTAGATTTACAAGTGCAGCCACAATGTTAATTATGCAATAATTAGATGACTTAAATATCTTTGTTGAGGGCGCGAAAATTAGAATTTGTTATGTGACCCCTTTGTGAACTTCTGAATTCGTTTAATATATGCAAAATATTTAGAACCATATACATTAAAATATTACATAATGGAGGACGAGTATTAAGCGGGGTGTGAAGCAGGGATTCAGAGGTCAGTTTGTCATATTAAAAGTCGGACAAGTGACCACCCTCCCCAATAACCTTCAGAAAATTGGGGATGTGTCCTCCTCAAATTCTTGCATGTGCAACAACATGCGCATGGAATTAAATCTAGCTGATGACAATCCCGTGTTGAATATTGATAAAACTGACACTGTGTACACACTGTGAGATCGTCGTCCATTAGGCTGAATTTGCGCAGGTTTTGGCAGTCTTATTTTTGCCAAACATGTACCCATATCTCCGAGGATGTACCCCCTGATAATCTAGATATTCTCAAATACAACCGGGTGACTTCTTTATCCCGGCGTATCTTTCATCAGTACGTGACAGGTATGCTGCATGATTTCGGCGTGTCTTATTCTTCCTTGTTGACCCCCTCCCCCCGGTCAACATTTTAGTTACGCGGAAAAAAGATTGCTTGAATAAATAACAAAATCAAATTTTATCGTAAGTTTTCCCCTTCTATCGCTTTGATATTTATTTCTACCACGCGGTTCTGTTAAGCCTTCAAAGTGTGTTGAATTCCTCAACGTATTATTATGTTTTTAACTTTTAAACTAATTCATGTATAACGATTATTACAAATATTTAACACACAATTTTTATCTCAAGATAAAAAGTCCTTGAAATTTTGTTTCTGTCTGTACCTTCATTTTGTGTACAAACATGAGTTTTCGAAGAAATTCCTGTGAAGTGAATGACAGATGATTTCTAAAATGTTTTCAAACTGACTGTCTTTCCGACTGACTGTAGCATGAGCATTGTCTCACGTTTGCTCACAAAATACATCATATTTGAGGTACCAAAGAAACAAATCAACAGAAGCGCACATCTAGAAGCAATTTTCGATGACAGCAGAATTCGTGCATTGCGTGCCACCGATGTTTTATAACTGCGTTTAGCAGATTACACGAAATCCCGTCCAAAAAATGACAATCAAATGTGAAAACTAAAGCATGTCGGTCAACAGTTAGCAAAATTCGGTCACCAACAAACATTAAATGGTGTGTGTGAACAAAGCAAGGTGGGTGCTATTTAACAGAATTAAACTTTGGGGGAAAACGCTCTTGCAAGGACGTGCCGATATAGGAGAATAATATCTTTTTTTAAGTAGGCCCTGTTCTATTTTGGCGCAGATGAATAAAACTGAGACTTTTGTATAGGAATGCATTTTGAATATTTTAAGAAAATATTTACAAACTGAAAAAAAATCCACCCAGATGGGTAGATACATGTAATAAATACGTTAAAATATGAATAGGATTATCGCTTAAATTATGAAAATCTATCTATTTGGGAGGGTTGTATAAAAAAATCTAATAAAGAGTTCACATATTTGAACTGTAAATTTTTCTTACCGTGGCGTCTTACTTGATTATGAAAGAAAAAGAGCAAGTTCTGCTTTATGCGTGTTTCACTAACTGAACCACGTTCGATTTAATCTATAGTATGACAACACTATGTTTCCCCTCAGCCATAAACTCCCCTGTGAAAGGGGAGGGGGTATGCATGTATAAAAAAGGTGTAAAAATATGACAAATATTCAACGAAATTTTAAAAGAAACAAAAATAAGCTTAAATTAATTTACATGTACTTTTAGAAGACTTCTGAATATTAGAGCATATCTTCTTATACCCATAAGTCTGTCTGTGTTTTCTCATAAACAATTACATTTTTTTTTTAATGCAACCCCTTAAACGATAGCGCTGACAATTTGAATTTTATGATCATGACTTGACGATTTAAATTTCAGAAATGGAGATTAAGTTTTATCAATCTGGCAAAATCTAGACATTGGCTTAATCCCTTAATCCTCGTTGATACGCTTCAAGACCATCATCTACATTCGGCGGGTCTGGTCGGGGAACAGCTCGATTCGCTCGTGTTCACGCGCCTCCCATTCGCAGATACTTTAATTCTGACCTTTTATCGTTTCCAAAAATACATTTTTTGGCATTACTACGGAATGCATGCATCCATGCGTCTGTTTTCTACGACATTTTTGTTTTGTTTTTTATTCTTGTTAAAAGATAACACGTACATGGTATTAACCTTTCTCCTCTTGAAACTCCGACAATCAGCAAGCTGTACGATATAGAAAATAAGAGATCTACAGATAAAATGGGAAACAGAAACAGCGAGTGTATCATTTAATTATACACTCTTATAAAAATTACAATCTGTCAATCATGAAAATTGAACAAGTGATCTAGGATTACCAATAAAAAACTGAATTGTAAATGAATTCAAATTAGATCGCCGAAAAAACTATAAGGATATGTTTATGTATTCATTGCTTCCTATTTAACCATTTTTCGACGAACTTTGAGATTTATGGAAGCAAATTGAATTGACCTAGTATTGTCAGACCTTACCGCCTTGTCTATGGTCCAGTGACATGGCAATCAATGAGTGTGCATTGAGGGAGACGTTTTATGGTTTCATTCAGATTTTCTCCAGGGACGCTGGTCCGTCATGTCGTGATAGGTCAGATACAACTCCTAATTGACGGGAAAGCATTGGGACATGCCAAGGAACTGAAAAGTCGTGTAAAAGATATGTGCCTTGAACTCATCGACCGCGAAACGTCGTATTTGTTCATTTCAAATTGTTATCAATATTTCACCAAATATCTCAAATATATCAAAAAATCTATTTTTTTTAAATAATATTTGTTTTCCACTTTTTAACAACATCTACAAGTATGACACATATAACTCCTTGAGTTCATTTTGAAACTTCAATTGCAGTGGAAGAAACATGTACTTGTTTCGACGTCACGTCTACGTCTAACTACATCATCGAACATGAAAAGACGAACGTATGCTAAAAAAAATGTCATAAAACTATGATGTACGGGTAAAAGATCTACTGTATTTGCTTAACCTTAACATTGCGTTGGAAAAATGCTATATACTACAGCGATATCACACAACGCACTGTGGGGATTACGCTACTTCGGGCAACACGCTGTCACGCTAACACAACCCTTATCGCGCGGTCACGCTAAAACAACGCTGTGATTTAACATCATGATTTCGTTATTTTAGCGCTACGGCGCGTTTGTGACGTTGAATGATGCCAGTTATTCGACAGCGGGACAGTGAGGTTTTTTTTCAACATGCTGTTCAATTTGTGCCAATGGTCTTCTCCGAACACCACGCATATGATAAAGATTACTCAATTTCTACGAATTATAATGAATGAATATATACCGAGATGATCTGTAATAAATTTCAGCAAATTACATCAAAAGCCACGCAATGCAATAAACGGTATGCCGGCCGATATAGAGCGTTTACCGCTAAAAATATAAGGTTATCTACTTTATCAGAGTTTGTGGAATTGAAAAGGTTGAAGGAGAAGGTTCATCGTCAAAATTCCCTAGCATCACTATTTTTAACGTCACAAGATGCATTCTTTATAATTTATAAGTATCAAATGTGCGAGGTCAGAGGAGGTACGGGTTAACTTAGTCATTAGGTGAAGGTAATTTGCGTGTATAGTATTTTAGGACGACTCTGTTATCTAAAAAACCTATGACCAGTACAGCAAACTATTTGGTATATAGATCAGTATCAGTACAGTGTGTTTTTACTTTCCACTGAAACCTTTCTCTGGATGCACATTATATACTAAGTAACAACCGTCATGTGCTTCAACATATTATGTAAACATTACATGCTTTCGTTCTGATTAGTTCAATATGTAATTAGTGCTTATTAATTACAAACACACCGATCTCCTTGTATTATCCATATGAATCCGTCTAACATATACAAGATGATCAATTCGTTTGATAAAGTTGCCGCGTATTATAAGTTAACTTAATAAACAACAATATAAAAGAAACATCAATGGTATTTAAAACCAGATCCACAGATATTGGCAAAATTGTTGCATAAAATTTTCTGCTAAATTTATTGAAAACATTTTTCTGGTAAATAAACAAATTTAATGCATGCTAGCAAACGAATGAACTAAACACCATTATATGAACACATCTTTATCACAAACACCCTCTCATGAATAACCTTCAGAAGGAGGTCATTCGATAAATCTCTACCCATTCCTACATACAAAAGCCAGGATGCTAATGATTGAAGCCCACCATTTAATTGTCGCTTGCTTTCGATGTGCCAAAGAAGAAAAAAGCCCATAAAATAAAGTTCCGGGCGAGGGAGGTTCAAGTGGCTAAGTGTCTATGGTTTTTTTAATTGTGCTCTTTGAAACGCCTCCTGCTTTATTCAACGATAATCTCCATTTAAGCTCCGAGTTTTAACATACAGGAAGTGATATATAAGAACTAGCTTAATAAAAATCAATAGTGAACGAAGTGAATAGGGAAACTGCAGAGTTCCTTGCAGACAAACCATCGGTTTATTATTTTTTTTATTTTGGAAAATAAATAAGAATAAAACACCCTCGAATTTTTGCAGGTTGCCTTATTGTACTTTTAAAGCATATCGATTTCTCTTTATATGAAATGTTCATGGCTTCCCATATTTTTGACATAAATCGGGTACAGATAGGACTTTCATCACTGTAATTTAATTCATACACATGAATTTAAACGACCTAGCGATTCAATGACAAACTCATAAATAAGACTAAAGTATTGTACTTTTCTCGAAGTAAGTTTTTTTTTGCTAAACAAAACAAATTTTGCAACCATACATTTACAGGTTGGGGTGCTGAAATTAAATGTACTTTACATATAGTTTCTTATCTTTCTACATGACAGATTTGTACCGAAACGAAATTCAAACTTTAAATATAAAGTATACCTAATATTATTAACAGTGCAAAGGAAGATCGGCTGGATAAGGTATATGCGTTTAATTGGCAAACATGAGATCCGACAATTAGATAAAAAAAGAGTTACTAGACACAAATACATCTATTTCTGCAAAACACAATCTACTATCTCATTTTACATTGCGTTAAATTAATACACAATAGTCCGATGTAATCATATCTCTTACTTCATTTGCATATTACATATAATCTAAATATTTCTTTTCAGATGGATTGAAATGAGGCAATGAAAAGATCTTCTGTATTGGAGAAGATGACAATGCAAAGTTGTGCCATCAGCCGAGCAAGAACAGAATATGACCCACACGGGTAACTAAGTAACATCCAATGTAAATATCCAGTGACATTATTCATACAAATGTACTATACTAGGAGGGGGTAAAACGAGGTCTCCCAGAGGGGGACAAAATAAAAGCCCGCAACTGTAAAAAAAATTAATATCTGAGAAGAAAATAAATTTAAAGATGATAGAGAAGAATTTATTGTGTAACCTTTTCTGTGATTGATTTTGGACAACTAAATACTTCGTGTTAACCAAACCTATTTTAATTTAGTCTGTATTTGATTTAATAAACACCAGCAGAGCGAAGAAATACAAGAAAAGGAATCGTATATTTCGTCGTAATGTTCATTTATCTAACGTCAATTCGTTACAATTAGCGTAAGCTCCAGATAAAAATTATCAATTTTATAAAAATCGTACTATTATAGCGATTATAGGCGTCTATACAGATCACTGATTCAGATGGCCGTAACTCACTTCCGGTTTCACCTGCCTTACCACCCGGAAACGTTACTGAAACATCTAGCCAATGCATGTATTATGGATTGCGGTTCCGATGAAAACACCGATAGTTGATATTTACAGAGTCACAAATATCCATTTATTCTTAAGGTATATGTCCCGCAGATGAGCACAATAAATTTATAGGAGCAAGAAGCTCTCCTGCGTTCTCCATAGGATCGCGCCTTCTAGCGGTTGTAAAAGTCAATTACCCTCAAACCAGCATCACATTCAAATTGCATAAGAGAAAGAGTTAAGTACACGAATGAAGCATTCATTTGATTCAAGCTCTTGGGATGAATTATGCTCAAAGTATTCTTTTGACCTTTGGCGACTTATTTGACTGTTTTCTACAATTAGTTTGATCAGCACAAAGCGCTTTACCATGATGACTAATGGATGGCTCCCGAAGACACCGTGATCTACTGACCTACTGGAAAGGTTACTCCGACCACCATGCTATTTCTCGCGTACATTTATAAATGTAATAAATCTATATATAGGAGGAAGTCATACCATAAGGAAAATCTTGTCCATAAATATATATTTTTATACTCGCCTCGGTGACCAAGAAGAACCGGTCATTTCCCGGCCAAAAGATCTACAGTAAACCTAAAAAATGCAGTCTGCAATAAGTACAAGGTACGTTGACGGTTCAACATATATCTTGAAAACAAAAGTAGCATAGACATAAAAGTTAAAAGGTATGTTATGAGATGCTGTTGGAAACCAATAAACACACATATAACTGGCAGATATGTCATCGGCGATTAAAACCGAGAAATGCCCAATTTTGCATACAATAAAAGTTTTAAAATACACGCTCGTGGGTGTTGCTTCAGCAGTTTATTGTTATTTTGTCTAAGATGAATACTGAAGTTTCCTTCAGTCTATAAGTATAAAAAGAATAGTTTTTATTCAAAGGTGCTTCGAACTTTATCATGTATATTCTTAAAGGATCTTAAACAAAACCAGGCCAATCTTTGATGAAAGCTTCGAAATCTTTATCCGTTTAAATCAATACAATTGTACAAAATATTAATTAACATTGTATCACTTCTTAGAAGATTTGATCACTGGACCCATTTTTTGGTCAATGTTCATCTATTATGTTCCATCTGACAAAGACGAGGTGTCATCTAAGCAGTGACCTTGACCTAAATATATATCCCTAGGCTGCGTCCTTTACCCAGGGCTCTGTATTTGTTTTATGAGCCCCATAAGGTTATATTTAGATGGCCTTTGTTCTTAGGATGACGTGGACCAGTCACAGATGATATTAGCAACCTGACACAAAAAATACGTCCAAGAAACGATACAGCTAGCACTAATAATCTGAAAGTCGGGGTTAATTTGGCGGAACCCAATTTGTAAGTGGAATGGAAACTTTGCAAGCAAGGTATAAAGCGTGACTTCAGGATTACACGCAACACCAACTGCAGTACATTATTACCTCCCCTGTTAAATTTAAATTTGTTTCCTATTTTTAGCATAATATGGTCATGCCTTATTTGCTCAGTATACCCAAAAAGTTCACTTAAATGTGTTTATAAATTATAAGTACATGTACATCGGACATTGTCATTGCAAATACTAAGTCTTCCCTTTTGATAGCTTTTGTCAATACAACATTTTAAATTTTAAAACCTTTTTGCCATACGTATCTGCCATAGTCATTTAAATGTGATTTACATTGAAGCTAAAATATGATCATGATTAAAATTACGATTGTACGTCACTGGTTCAGGAAAAAAAAATGAAATAATCAAATTGTAGCATTGACGCCATTTCATTATTTGGTTTCATGTCCAGAAATCTTAATAATCGTATAAACAGGGTTTTCAATACCAATTTAGGATAATCATTTTGAAGTCTATAACAACAGAAATTTTTCATAAATTCTTATAAATCCATATACCCATACAGAAACCATTAAAAATATGCCATAATAACCTAGTTTAAAAATTGAAACATAATTCCATTCACCTTGAGCTTAACCAACATTAAAGAAAACATATTATAAATTGCCACCTCATCAAAACTGCTTATTTTTCTTCGTTAGTTTTCAGATAAAATTATTTTTTTTCTAAACTCTGAGAAGGTAGTTGATCTGAAATGCCTGAAGAGTAAATCGTCCTTGAGAGGGATTCTGCAGATTACCTCTCTTTGGTTCATTGCGTTCTTTAACGTACACGTGATCTTGGACAATGCATTTGATCCGAATCCTCTGGGCATGCTTAACGTCTACTTTATCATCACGTGTTAACCACGTGTTAGGAAGGGCGAAGTTTGGCATGATGACACCTTATCACAACGACTCCCTTCAGATTCAAGAAAAATAAGGGTGTGTTACTTTAAAAAATATATAAAAGTTCATCTTGACTTTCTATCATCAAACTTTCCTGATTACAGTTGACCTAGATTAGATGCACTTAAAAAGAGGATAATATTTATGCTAAATTTTTAAAAACTGATTTAACGGGTTTAACTTTGCGAATTATGTCCCAAATGAATCAAACCTTATTTTTTTTAGCAACTGTCAAAGTATTATTTTATACTTACATGTATTTTCTTACCTTTCAACACATAATCATAAACACAACTAAATACTTTGGCATAGTACCGCTTTACCGTACATCGTCTTTGATTGTTTGGACGTTAGCAGGGGTTTGTTATTGTTTCTCCCAATTCCTTCAACAAAAGGTTATTGAGATTCGAAGAACAATTTCCCATTTCAATACAGATATTTCTTTAAATTATCAAATATTTATTTTGAGAGAGAGAGAGAGAGAGAGAGAGAGAGAGAGAGAGAGAGACAGAGACTTGGTGTTTCTGTGAAGTACATTCATTTTTATAGATGCGTATATTACTTTAAAAATAACCCTTTCATTAAGTGAAACCGTTTCACTCTCTTTGAAAGTAGAGTAAAAAATTAGTAATCTATACGTAAAATAAAATAACTCTCTCCCACACAAAGATCAGTTAGCCGTACCACATATCGAGGAAAATCTGCCATCTTTTAGATGATTTACCAATGTATTGCAGTAATTCTATAGTCAAGAAGAAGCTTGCGCTCCCTCGCATCAAACAGGAAGTGAGAGACCTCGCTTTGTATCGACGTTGAATTCCTTCATCATCTTTCATTCATCATTCTGTTCCGTAGCTTGTGAATGGGATGGCTTGATGCCTTTTTTTATTCAACGTTCAAGAGCCTCAATATCAGCAGCGATAAAATCACCAGAAAAAATCTTTATGTTACAAAAATTGGCCTTTAAACAAATTAGACCAATTCTACTTAAGCCCTGGAATAGTATATAAAGGCAAATGGACAAATTAGCCCGTATTTTGTGCTATAAAGTATCCAGAATAAATTCTTACGCTCCTAGGTTGGATTGATCTAATAATGTTTTCTTAATGTTTGCAGCAATCGTTGTCTACTTACTATCAAATTAATTTGACATTTAGGACGACTAGGTTTGAGCGGACCTTCATTCATTGTTTCACTCTGTATGTCTCTCTTGTCGTTCACTCTATTTCATAGACAAATGTCTTTCTACTGCCATTTCCACCTCGCTGTTTTTAATTAGTTGATGTTTATATGTGCCTCCAGTGCGGAAGTTAAGGAGTTTGCATCTTCAGCATTAACAGAGGGAGTGACTGGACCTTTGAAAGTTATTACGATGAAAACGGAGCATTCTTGGAAGGTTGTGTCTTATTGGGTGATTCATATGTATAGAGTTCGGTAGATACGGTTTTTAACACATTGTATTGTATATAGTTTGAACGCAAGGTCTAACAACTTACTAGGTTCTTCCCCTTGTTCAAATAATTTACATTGGTCATAAAACATTATATACATGTGTGTATATATATATATATATATATATATATATATATATATATATATATATATATATATATATATATATATATATATGAAAGAAGAAAGGTAAGGGAAAATTTGAGAACAATATTATACTCATGTAAATCTGCAAGCATTGGTTATAAATTTCTAAAGTTTTAACTTTAGGTACATTAAAGAGACCTAGACACGATTTGAGATGAAAATTTTATTTTAAATTTGTTTGTATAAAATGGTTTACTTGAGTATTTTAATTGATTCACCATAATTTGAATTTTAGAGGTCAAGTTACAAGCGAGATACGGAGGAAAGAAGTCGTTGTTATTTAAACAAAGCTCGAGTCTTATATTTGTTTACAAATAATGTACAGTAGAGAAATTACCATTTCTTTGACAAAAAAACTTGTAGTTAACAAAATAAACTAATTCAATATATTCATTAATAAGTTTATCAACAACAAAAAGCAACATTAGATTGAATCATACAAATAAAACACATTTGTAAACAATAACAGGACTCGAGCTTTGTTTACAAAACAAAGAATTCTAACCTCTGTAACTCATTTTTAACGCAATATTTGACTTTCAAATTTTGACAAATCGTCAAAAACATCTATATTGACCATTCTAGAAATTTAAATGAAAAAATAAATTTTGAAAAATTTTAGCTGAAATCGTGACCAATTCCCTTTTAATACTTTTGTAACTAAATTAAGTAATACCCCGTAAATAGTATACAAGACATGGCAGAACGAACAACACAGACTTAAAATAAGGCTCTTGTATCATTATCATAATATCTGCGATTTATAAAGGCTGGAATAATAAGTGTAACTTTTTCTTTTTCATATTATCATAAAAAATACCATTTGCGATTGTTCGCCATATATAGAACCGTTTTAACAAGAGCTCTGACTTTTGGTGGGATGTTACTATCTAGTTTGCTCATCAAAACAAGCTGTCAAATACTGACCTCCTTTCTTCTAATTTGCTAAGAGAAGCTCATTAATATTCATAAACTGTCAAAAACGGAAAGTTTTTACCCCGAGAACTGCTCAGTTATGTGAAATTGACGCTGTTTTAACTGAAATATAAAAGTCATTGCGTTCAATGTATTTATCTCTATTAGCCAATGACTGGACAGTTAACCATGATTAGACCCCGCCTTTATCAAATCGGAGTTTGTCACGTACTGCCCAAAGTCCAAGCTCTTAATAAAACGGCTCAAAACTCTAAGTAGTAAGTCAGTAAATAAAGGCCTGTCAATGACTGTAGTCTAATCGTCTAACAAATCCACAAACTATTGAATTTTGAGAAACATTTTAAACTTTTGATCCCACTTACCATTCAGATCATAAAGAGAGAGAGAGAGAGAGAGAGAGAGAGAGAGAGAGAGAGAGAGAGAGAGAGAGAGAGAGAGAGAGAGAGAGAGAGAGAGAGAGAGATTAGGTGTAGATTAGATGTAATTGTCCCATGTATTACGTAAGTACATGTACTTCAAAATGCAGATTGACGTGAATTTATCGAAAGACTATTTTCATTGCTTTTCATTCAAAGTTTTGTAAATTGATACTAATCAGCTTTTTAGTCTATATGATGTGTAAAATGACTCTTTTTACGTCTGAATTTCCAAGTTTAATTCACGCATTTATAAAACGGGAATGGTGAGGGTGTTTAAATGTGAGTCCTATACAATTGCCACATCAAGGTATACATACGTAAGCAAAGAAGTGTTTAACCGTACCAAAACAGTCCACGTCTTACTAATGACGTTGTACATGTAACTATACTCGCCTAACAGAAAAAAAATAAAAAAGATAAAAATAAAACAAAAAACAAAAACAAACAAACAAACAAGAGGCATATGGACCACATTAGACACCTAGACCTTAGTTCTTAAATGATTCGTTTTTCTTTGAAAATTGAAAAGAAGGAGTGGGGTGGAGTTGGAATATATGGAAAAATATGAATCTACCCTATATAGGATAACAGAATGCAAGCACTAAGTCACAAAATGTACAGTTTTAAAAAATTATACTTTAACAGAGTAAATGACTTGGCACTTTGACGGAAATCCAAGACACTTTAAGCATTCCTTAAACTCACTGACGACATCATTAAGACATGGTCATAATTATACCCATTTTACAACTCTATAAATCAAAGTACTAAAAGTACTGATTGTAACAAAAATCTTCAAACGGACTTTTGAATGATTTAGCAAGACAAAACTATTTTAATAGTAATTGTTTAATATACTATCCAATGGCTACATGTAGTTTTGGGTTGAAATCGTTTTGTTCATTACTTATGCAGGTGAACTTTCTTCTATTTGAAAAACGTTCACCATGAATGCTAAACTAATAAAAAGAGTTAAATTGGAGGAGGCTAATATTGTATTTGGACCATATTCCACTGAAAGTATTATCAATATATATATGAGACTGTATGTCGTCAGAGCCTACTAGTATCAAACAGTGTGTTTTCTAAAATTAAGATGTTAAAAATTAAAGGGTTGCTGCGTGTTATTAACTACACACAAGGAAAGACAGACGGAAAGAACGAATAGATCGGGGACACAAAGCTATAGTACTAGGGTCTTTACTTAACAATGACTTGTAGTCTGTTGCCCTTTAATGATAAATAGGCGAAATATCACTTACGAAAAAGCAAAACGTGATGAGAATTATCAAAGGGAAAAATCTGTTTATACCCGTCACTTTTTTCTTGACTATACAGACATGATTCGACCAGTCATACTAATATATACTACATGCAATGATTGTTCTTCTTCTCATATTGCGCTCGTTTGGGAAAACATTGGCTGCGTCTTACTTATTGATATCTCGATAAAATAGCCATGCACCAATAAAGGAAGATATCAAAACTATGTCTTGAAGCAACTCAAATAGTCACGCATGTGTTTCTGTGGGATTTATTCGGCGACAGCTTATGTAAATACAGAGATAAGGGAGCAATGAGTACTTAATCGTATAATGAAGGGCGTTTTGTTTTTACCAGTAGTTTTAAATTTAGTGAGAATCAATATTTTATTGATCCTTTATATGGAGAGGGAAAATTTAGAAGTGAGCTGAATATTTTCGACCTGTTTCAACACGATTTATTTTGGAAAACCCAATTTTTTATTTAAATTTCAGATATCGACAAAAATAACCATATCGTATACAATATTTGCACAATGACTTTTACACATATTCTACAACTCTTCTTTAAAGGAAGATGGCTGGTCAACAGTATACATGTCAGATCCTCCTAAAAAAATAACATTTTTTTTTTCTTACCTTAAGTTATTGATTTTCTAAACATCTAAAGTTAAGAATAGTAATAATTTTCGATATTTTATTTAGAGCTTGCGAATACTAAGTATACAAAAATACTGTCGTTTTATCAATATTCACTGTATACTAATGTTCGTGGATTTCATCAAATTTGCTGACTTGATCATGATCAACTAGATTAAATGTTTTTACATGTAGATGTCCAATATCTAGTAACATATTGCATTTATAGTATCATTGGACACAAATTAATTAACTAAAATCAACGAAATTTTTTAAAATTAAATCACGAAAATTGACACCCACGAATATTAATGAAACCACATTTAATTTACTAAAATTTTAGTCAAAACCACCAAGTCCTCGTTATGGTTAACCACGACAACTTAACACGAGTTTGAATTCTGGCCATTGCAATCAATATGGTTGACCCAGACAACTTCACCGTAAATGATCCACATACCCTAGTACATGTATGTGTCTTTTTAAATTATAACTAATTTCAATGCATAAAAATCTATTTAAAAAAGGGGGCATCAAATATGAATCAATATGAATCAAATGCATTTAAGGATCATATGTGTCAAAATTGCTTACCAAAAGAAATTTTATTTCAGTGTTTAGGATTGTGAACTATGATGCTTTTTTGATCAAAGTTTTTAAGTGCGACGATACAAACCAGTTCTGACATTGTTATAGCACCAGAGAAGGACACAATTAAAGATGAGCTACTCAAAATTACTCTACAGCATGATTCGTAAATTTTTACAACTACAACGAGCGAGTACTATATAAGGATTTAACATTTGAAATAACCTTCCAATCTCTGATGCAATTTTCTTATTTTTGGTTTACTCTCTGTAAGGTGACATGGAACTTTACTGATTATCTTCCTAGAACCCTCTTCTGCTTTTATTCACTCAGTCACAGCTTAGCAAAATACCCTTGATTTACAATATAGTAAGTAGACATTTAGTTGACCAAGATATCAAGAAACCCAAACCAGCAGTTTTAAAATTCAGTGTATGGAAGAATTGGTTAGAAAAATAAATGTCACATTGCATTAATATCCATGTCACAGTTGTCAAAAATCTGTTGTGTTGTGATTTAATTGTGCAAGTTCATATCACGATGAACGTACCAGGCTCAGGTAACCGTATACTCTTCAAGTTGTTTGTCTTCAATAGACCCTATTTTTTTTTAGATGTGCAGAAAGATTTATGGTAAACACAAAGCGAGGAGTGCACGGGGCTTCGTCACCATATAATACGACATCAGATCTACTAAGAGGTGTCAACAGTTATTACTCAAGAACAAAGGGAAAACAATTAACATAGAAAAAATAAAAATAAAAATACCAAAAACAACAGATAAAAGGATCGCTACTGTGTGTGAAGAAGGGACTTGGTGAAACTGCCATTCGGTATTTATTTTATCTGTTTCTGAAATCGTTATTCACATTTGAAAATCACGCGAGCCTTAAATCAGAAGTTTTCCAAACATATTAAGAGCAAAATCTACAACAACGAAAATGGAGTCTGAATTGAAAAAGTATAAAAATAATTTTGTAGACGAATATAATTTTTGTTCGTACTTTTTATTATAAAGCTACACAGCAAGTTTTAAATCAATTCTTCAAACCGTAACTTAAAAAATTCGAAAAACAAAGTAGGGACAGATTGACCGACAGACGGAGGAAAAAACAGCAATAAAGACTATATTTCTGATTTACCGGTAGGGGTCTAACAATAATACTTTAGTAATAAATATATCAATTGCATTAAAAAACACCGTTCTGAAGATGATTGGCAGCTAGAGCAAAGCGTGTTAAAAAACAACTAGTAGTTTTACTTTGCTTTTAAAAGCTATCGTTGTTATGAAAATTATAAATTCAATTGCATTTAGTTTATTTTTTAAAAGAACTAACCAAGTGCGACTTACCAATAAATCCGAATGATTTCAGGTGCGAAGTAACAAATCAAACGAAATATAAATGTACGACTTAACAAAATACTTGAATGAATACTAGACTGGATAGCCTGCCCTTGATTCCATACGCCGCCGCTAGGAAATTCAATTATATTGATTATACGAGGCGCGCTCGTAATCAATGACAGTGAACCAGTCTAGAATGAATACAAGAACGTTCATCTTTTTTTTTAAGTAATGTAACGACGACAAATTAAAATAAATTGAGAATTGTTGTATTTGAGGTTTGTGATTGTTTCTATAATTTCTTATTAGATTTTTACTGAATGAAAAAATGACAATAACAAACCGTCAACCATCTCAAAAATCCAGAAAACGAAATACAAATTCAAAGCAGAGCAACACGGACCTCCAAAAAGATAGAGGTAGGATCAGGTGCCATGGAGGAGTGAGCATCCTCTGCTGACCGGTCACACCCGCCGTGTGCTCTTTGTCGTAATCAGGAAAAAAACCTCTGAAAAGTCCGTAGACAATTAGGTGATTAATTATGGTCAAACAATTAGTGTGAAAAACGTCAGTCAGCATGCGACCTAGTGGAAAATTGTATTTGCTGACAAGGTCGTTATATCGACCATAGAACTTACGAAAAGATGACTTCAAACTGAATCTTTTATCATTCATATTCAGTATAAAAAATGGTTAGTGGTCGTCTTCAATATGCATTTTTTACGCTACATTTTCTTTTCCATGTTTGCAAATATATATATATTTTTTAATTATAGCGAAGTTTATTGAAAAGTGTCGATTGGGTAGAAAGTTATTATTCTTACAGAAAGTTAAAGTTTAATACCTTGTATTAAAATTTATTTTTAAAATATCCGAATGGCTAATGGTACGACGAAACAAAACGAGTATGATTTCATTTAATTTTTTCCATATTATGTTTTTCCTACTATTTTCTTAACCAATTTCGCTGAAACAAAATTTATCGTAATTTTGGTTAAACGTTTACGAATAAATGCGATTTAAAAAATTGTTCAAGAAATTACATGTTGCATGTAACGCAGTAAATGAACGGAGGTTGGCCATTGAACTGTTAGTCATCTGTTTTGGCTGCAGAGAAGAACCTACATACCGCGACAGTATTAAAGGACAAGGACTAGGGCAAGGGCGCTTTAATTAAGCTATCATTACTTGTAAAAATATATCAAATATCATAATGGCTACATATCGGATTGTTTTCTGGGAGATGTATTTTAACAAGGTGTTATATGGATTATGAAAAAGCGAAATGGGTTAATATGATGTCAGCAGTAGGTCTGAGTATAAGTAAATTGAGAAATAATTTTCTATGAGAAAAAGTCAGTATAAGGAGTGTTATATTAATTTATAACAACAAACTAAAGACAATGATATTGACTTAAATATTCAAAGCATATATAGTTTAACGGCATCTTTGGGTAACCACACCACACCAATTTGTCCATTTCTTATTTAGGTGTGGAATTGTCAGAGCTTACTAGTTAAGCTTGAATTGAAATGTAATTTATTAAAAGCATCTAAAGCCATCACGGCGACTGCTCAAGCTTCCTCAATCACATGTGTTCATATAAGATGTGTTTGAAATAAAATTATTGTTATTATCTTAAGTGGATTTCATACACACACAGTGTATATATAAAGGAAAAAAGGTGAAAAATTTTAAACAAAGAAAGTCTACAACAAAACCGTACGAATTTTGAAATAGTATTCAAAATCAAGGTTTTGAATTCGACCCTTTGTGATTTTTAAGTGAAAGACTCGTATATACACACACATTGCATCAAAGGACTGAAAGTATTGAGAAACGAAACTTTGGATATTATGATGACCAGGACAATTTGGGACAAAAAGAGTTAAACTATTATGAAAAAAAAAAAAATAAAAATTGACATTTTTATTTATAAACTGATAAAAAAAAAACATTATGAAGGGAAAGAATACTAATAAAGAAATTAAAATTATTACAAAATTTGACTAACCTTCAGATATTTTTGTATTTTTATGGTAAACTGAATGATTTTTTTATAATTATAGATTAATATCCGTTGCACTTGGAAAGTTAAAAAAATAGAGGTTAAACGCTTATTTTCTGTATACAACTATAGATCATGTAAAACCCTATTTCGCTCAATCAACTTCAATTAAAAATGTCACTGATTATTTTTTCCGAAATTTTTTAAAGTCATTTTGTGTGTTTTGAAAAAATAAAGGAAGTCTTTATTTTCAAGAGATACCTCTGTGATAAAATTAATATATTTGTATAAATAGTGTGAAAAGTACATGTTTTACTACACTGCATGTATAAATACAATATTTCGAAGTGTAAAGTAGTAACGATCAAAGCCTTTTAAACATGCAGAGAACTACCCTCTGCTCTTCTACTAAAGCAATATTATTAACACAAAGTCTATACAAAATTTCTGTCATTTTCCACTAATGATAATAACATATTTTCAATTGTGTATACAGACTATCAATAATGACGTCACTCAGGAATTCACCTTAAATACACATACAAGAACTGACCAAAATAATGTCCCAAATACTAGGCATACTCAAGAAAGTGAACTTTCTGTATTCATATTTTGTTTTGTTTTGATTTAAAAATTAACTCAAGTTTGCGTTGCGCAGTTCGTATTGGGTTTTTTTCCAGTTGTTTATATGGAGTTTTGTTTGGTTTTCACTAATGCATGTTGCTTCTACCTGTAGCTTGGTATACTTGAACCAGTCTTTAAATCAGTTTTACACGATAAATCAAAGTTATTTCATGATTTTATTGAAGAGTAATACAATCTGATTAAAATCAGCCGTTCTGATACGCTACCGCTCTCGAACATCTGAAACAAGCCGCTTAGAGGTCACGTCCGAACGACCTTTCGATAAACCAATCAAATTGTGGCTAGCAAAACTCTGCCAGCAGATAATTTCCCATAAATCTGTGCGGTTATAATGACGTCACTCAGGAAACAATTTGATTGGTTTATCGAAAGGTCGTTCGGACGTGACTTCTAAGCGGCTTGTTTCAGATGTTCGAGAGCGGTAGCGTATCAGAACGGCTGATTTAGAACCATTTTAACAAGGCCTTGGACTTTCAGTAAAACGTAACTGTCTATTCCTTGCGTCAAAACAAGTTAAAAATGACGCTGGTTTCAAGCGAAATATACACCGATTGCGTAGTCTTAGCTCAAAAGCCAGACAAATCTTGTCGATTTTAAAGAGCCATGGCTAAGTGACCAACAGTGAAATAGACAAGCATACGTCACATTACTGTTTGACACAACTACCCAAACTCCAAGCTCTTGTTAAAATGGTTCTAAATCAGATTGAGAGTAATGATAATTCTTTGTGAATTTCTGTGCATCCCAGATTCCAATCCTCTATATCCTTAATCCTAGATTATTACACGTAACAAGAATAACAATGAGACGCAATTGAAAAAGTTATCAGATACGAAATAGGAAAAGATGATCTTATATTATTTGAATGAAAATAAAGTTAGAAAATATTCATGTTTTATATTTGAATATCTAGACAAATTATATATATATTTATTAGTTGCATTCTTCTTATTTTTATTGTATCTAGTGTTATCCTTCATTTAACAGATCTAAGGTAAAGTATGAGTTCTAGTACATGGTAATATGTTGGCTAAAAGTAATGTATTTTGCATACATTTCACGTTATTGCACTGTTCGCACCTAATTATTTTGAGAGAACGAAATTTTTGTAAATATCACGTACTACATCGGATGATTTTACTATCAGGAGATTTACTGAGGTTTTGGGTCGAGGTTGCACAAAAACAGATGTACATTTGTAATCGCGTGCGACCTGCACGTAAAACGGTGCAAATTCCGCCTGTCATTCATACATGATAGAAATGTTATTAGGGTACTACACAAAATTGTTAAAAAACCAACGCCAAATGGCAGAGGATGAAAAAGGGGGGGGGGGGTTGTGTCACAATATGACCCTGACCTTCTTAAGACACACCCAAGGTTGGATAGTTCCAACATGTTGCTGAGACATATTCTCCTGGAAGGCATGGTACAGATGGACGTGGCTGTTGGCTTTTGTTTTAACAATTATTTACATAGTTCATGTGTCGGCAATGTCGTGGCGTCTTTAGAAGAGTCTACTAGGTAATTTACCACAGTCTATTATTTTCCGGATTCCTTTGTTTAGTGTTCCTTCGAAGGTCAGGGTACAATGGAAGTTGTCTTTAAAATTCACAACTGTGCCCCTGGCTTTGTGTAGTGTCGCAGCCAGCATCATTTACAATTGACAGATATTATCATTTGTCAGACTTAAAGCCTACAGCTTAAACTGTCGAACAAGACGGTAGTACCAAAAGGAAAATACCTAGAGTCAATAATGGGTTAATAATTTGTTTTATCTATAACTAACGAACTCGATCGACAACCTTCACACAGCAGACAAGATCCCTGGCAGTACTTCAAATGGCCAACAGTGCAGCGTGGAAATGTCAAAGGATGTCAACAGATAATGAACATATTCAATAATCGGGGGCAAATTTTCTGTGTGAAATGTCCGTGTAATTTGTGGCCCATATTTTTTTGCACATAGTAGCATCGGTTGTAAGCCAAATCCTTGGTAGTACATAAGGACATGTCTGTTTGATCTTATTTGCAGTTTTTTGTCAATTTACAAATCGTGTCAATTTCATTTCCGTGTATTGGATCAAACAGACTATGTCATATAGGACAAAAGGTTATTATACAACTGGTATGAAAAGTGTAAGCGATTAACCAATTACATTAACCAATTAGATGACGAGTACTTTTATTGTAAGTTCAATCCGGTGCGTGAAATGTAAACAAATCATAAAGAAATGGCGTAACTAGGCAAACCTTGACTTGAGTAAAACGGTGTATATTTCGCTTTGTTTAGCTGAGTGTCCTTGGGTTGCGTTGCATTTACTAAAGCTAGAAATCCTTGTTTAGGTGCTTGTGTACCTTATCATTTAGTAACCAATAACTTTAAACAAAACTTCCTCATGTAAACGAATTAAGCAATGTGCTAGAATTTGTACATGTACGAATAAAAATCTGTTCCTTTTGCAATCTTGTAAATTTTTCTGAGAAAACGCCTTATGACTAAAGAAAACTACGTTTCAGAGAATCTGTGTAAAGATTTAAATCTGCTGCCGTCCTAGAACTCTACAAACCCCGCGGAAGTCACGGACTACGTGTTCTGCCTTAAAACACGAGTCCATTTCTTTTGAAATGTATACTATCAAAAAGCAGGAGCAGATAATATAGGTGGTCCGTTGTTTCTGATGAAACAGTGGGTTAACATCTCTGAGCGTTGTAGAACAACTTGTGGGACAGCATGTGTCGACTTTTGTTCCGTGTTGTACAGTCACCGCTTGTAATGAAACGTGTTTGATTAATAAACATCTATATAGCGCCTGAAATCATAAAGTGTTCCGCAAAAAGAACAAAGGAAATTGGTTAATCCACTTTGTCTCTGAAATCTATGCACCTTAATCATAAAACCGTTTATGTTGTTTGGTACGACAAAGTGGAGTGCGTAGTAATCAAGAAACTATAAACCCTAAATCATCCAGATTCATGGTCGTGTTTGGCTATATGATGTGGGTACAATGTAAATATGATCTTTTGCTTTTTTGTTGTTGTTACTGTTGTACCCACCACAAATATAAAACTACTTGTGACAATAAATTTTTTCACACATTTGCAATGAAGCAGTCCAAGGGAAACAACTTGCCTACCGTATTGTGTTTATACGTTTATAACCGAAGTCAGTGTTTCTCCGGGAACTCCGTAACTTAGCATATCCATAGGTTTGATCATATCCTACGGTTACATTTAAATCTTATAAATAGGTTAGTTACATGCATGTATTCAGACGGACAGACAGACAGACAGTCTACACGGCTGAAACTATCGCCATCGCAACATCCGAGTTTCTATATATTCCATTTAATAAATAGTATTCACTTTTACACAACAGAGCTTTGAAATTCTAACAAATCATTTGCCTGGCAAATACAGTGACTTTCTTGAGATACTGCTCAGAACGACCTTTTAGTCGCCGCTGCGTAAATTATCTCAGAATTCCCCGCCAACAAGTCGTTCTGCAGTCAAATCGATCACAGTGCGTGCTACTTTTTAGCTCGTTCCACGCTCGCGTAACGGAAATAAATATTTTTGTAAAGAGACTTTTAAAAAATCATTCGCCTTTTAAAAAAGGAAACCGACTAACCAATTTTCCATATTTGCAGAATGACAATCTCCCTTTCGGCGAAATCGAGGATATTGGAGTAGATGTGGTTGAAAGTTTTATATACATGTGTTTTACGTTGAATGCATATCATAGCTCCATGAAATTAGGTAGAAAGCAGTAAACAAGTGATAAAATATATGTTTTAAAATGTCAACAGTTTAAATTATTAAGTGAATGTTTATTACTTGTGATGGGGGCGGTTATATTTAATCGAGTTAGTTCCGCTATTATTATTAATACAAAACCGTACTGGGTAAAGGAATAAACAACTACGGAAGCGTATTAGTGCCACATTGTGAATTATTTTCCCAACTTTAAAGTTGGAATTTCCGAGATTAAAGTTGTAAATTCCAACTTTAAAGTTTGAATTTTAAATAACAAAATTCACAACATGGCAGCACTACGCTACCGTAAACAACAAATGCTACATGTTACAATATCGCAAACATATCTGCAAGACAATACATTGATAAAAACATTTACATTTATTTCCATAGTTCATTCAAAAATATGAAATATAGTTGCATAACTATTAACATAACATTTCTACAAAAGGTGTCATTTTTGTAATTTATGAGTGTTGGCTGAACTAAGTAATAATATCATTTACCTCACAATGTACTATTGACAAACTGTCACATCATCTATATCATTGCTAATGTACATCAGTACGTTATATAGAAGAACAGCCAATTGTTCTTATATTTGAATTTGACTTCAACATTATTTTTTATTTATTTCGTGTATTCCGGGATTTTTTTTTAGGTTGCTGAAGGCTTTGAATGGTCGTTAAACTGGTTAGAACTGGGTCATATAGATTTCAGCCCTGTCGGTTTCTATAGAGATGTATATGCTTAAGAAATAGAGGAGAAGACATTCAGTGGATGTAACTATAAGATTATCAATCCCATTCCTAATCATACAGAATTAAAATTCATCCAAATGTTCTTCGTTCGGATATACGTTTGTACGTTATTTTTATCGTCAGACGAAATTGTATATGTACATGTACATCCAAATCTTCACGTATAGGTTGCACACCACTATTAATTTTTACTATATATTCTTACCAAAATTACGCAACTTTAGACACGGGTAGCAAGTTTAAAACAAACTTCTGGAAAAATCCCTCTTTACAACTTTTAAAACAATCGTTCCTAACCAATTTAGTAGCAAAAAACACAGCCATCCACAAAGGCACGAGAGTTTGTTTACATCAAAGTTACACGTGCTTGAAAATCAAGTCCGAGCCTTTTCACACCCCTGCCGAAACAACTGGTATCAAAAATTCAAGTGACCTCGTATTTTTACAAAAGTGGGAAAATCAGGCAGTTTACCCGTTGTTTTTCATCTCATAAAAAACTACAGTCCCTGTCGCTGGCGGAAAACCCCTAAAAACGAAGGGGAATTCAGGAATTATTTTGCCTCAGCCATGTTTTGACGTGAACCTTCGGGAAAATAGTGTTGTGAGACCTGCATGCAAATACACCTTTTAACGTATGAGATGCTTATATTTATAAAATATCCTTTAAAGTTACATACAAGTGTATTGGTTGAGATTATATGTTCAGGTCATGTCAAACATTTATGTCAAACTACATGTGATTGCTGAAAGTGATTAAATGACGAAATTTCGAAATAAATGTGAACTTAAGAAAATATAATTTGATTTTCATCACATGCTTGTAACAAAAGCTTATGCGACTCAAAAGCCTAAACACATCAGACCTTGGCAACCTTCGTGAGCCTTTCTGATACGTTCTGTATGCACTAATGAACCCAGATTATGTAAAGAAACTTACCAGACACAACAAGACAGCGGGATGCTTGTGATCAGGTTCAACATTCACATTGGTAGTTAAATCGGATTCAACATTCACATTGGTAGTGATCACGTGTAAATTGTATGCCAAAAACACCCAACTCCCCAACCCCTACCCCCACTCCAAAAAAGAGAGAGAGAGAAAAAAAAGAAAGAAAAGTCGGAGATGCGATATTGATCAAGATATCTTACTCTTTAATCAATGAAAGATACTCAAAATAACCAGAATTGCAGTATTTCTCGTTACAATTGTAATTTTATTAGTCCCCTACCGGTTTCACCGGAAAGAGGGGGGAGGGGATGCGATAGCTTTCCTCTGCGTCCGTCAGTTCGTCCGTCTGCTGTCTGTCTCATTTCAGCTTTCCACACTTTTTTTTATTAATGCGTTTTAGGAATAATATGAAACTTGCTGAACAGCTTCAAAATGAAACAACAGATCATGTTTACACTTTTGTAAGGTCGGGTCGACATATTTTCGAGAAAATTATTTTTTTATATTCCATTTTTTTAATGATCGGGTTCGGTATGTACTGAATAAACGAGGCCAGTATGTTGTCAGTAATAATATCGTCCATTGCTTGTATCATTACTTTTATCATTTCTACCAAACAAATAAGTTCTGTAAAATAGTGTCAAGTTGTGTGTTGTAAATTTTATCGGCAGTTTTTTGTTGTTGTATTATTACAGTCGGGTTCGTTATCGGGTTAGGGCTGTTTAACTGTTTGGTTTGATCATTTAAAATCGACAACTTCTAGGCTTTTTTCCATAATGATGGTGTTAAAAAGAACTAAACCGGAGGTTATATCTAAAAGAAAAATCAATTACGAAGGAATACGAATCGGCGCATATGTCTAGTTTAACAATTTAAATGAGAAATTAGCTGATGAAGCGAGGCGGTATCCAAGATGGCGTCCTCCCTTGTTATTTTTCCTCCGAGGTACCCACTTTTTTAACGATTTTTTTCTACACAAGCCCCTGTTGTTTGATTCGTGGTACAAAAGACGGTAGGAAATGATACTTTGCATAACAGTGCATTATTTTCACGAATTTCTACCAGCGAATATTCAATGGACTTTGCTAAATTACAGGAGATAAAATAAAGAGTATAATTTACCCAATTTGTATTTAATTTCGATATCAACTGTACAGTATAGTCTGAATTTCTTTTGTTCTTTTATCTCTTATTAAAGTATAACATGTCAAATATTATCATTAAACTAAACAGTGGAAAATCCCAAAGAAAATATGTTACATGCAATTAGAGTAAAATTAAGATTGTTTTCTATCTAGAGTAGAATATATAGTTTGAATTTCCTTTGTTTTTTTATATCTTATTAAAGTATAACATCACGTTTAGTTCTTAAATAGTTGTATGCTACAAATGTATAATACAAACCGGTCGGGGACGTGTACTGCTTATACACTA